>JAAWVA010000129.1:0-50000 GCA_015227895.2 Colaptes auratus | reverse complement strand
CAAAGGGACTTGGTCAGTTCTGCAGTACAATCAACTGGACTGGAAAAAAATACCAAGTGAAGTAACACAGTGGCTGTGGTAAACATGAACTGAGGCCTTGGAAGTAGCTAATGGCATACCACAAAAGAGTCTCCTTTCACCCACCACTGGCTGTGCCAGCAGCGAGCACTGCCAGTGCTGGCGTCTTGCAGAGGAAAGCATCATTTGGCTCCCTTTTGGATTTCATTACTCTTCCTGCACTCCCTCCTGCTCACAGCAAAAGCCTTTCCAGTTGTAAAGAAGTGAATTAACTCCCTTCATGTCAGTGATGGATGAGGCGCTTTCTCCCCCTTCAAAGGGGTGAGCCGTGCCGGTGAATGTGGGCCAGCAGAGTTGAAAAGTCCAGGCAGAGCAGGAGAGCCTGTGGGGCGACCCAGCTGTCAGGCAGGACACCCTGGGGATGGCTCCCGCCGGTGTCCCGCGAGCAGGGAACAAAAGCCACTCTCAGCCCTGAGGCTCACTTTTTGTGTGTCCTGCTTTCAATGGACTTGGGCACATCCCTTAACACACAGCCATTTGTGCGGGGCTCAGGGAGCCTCAAAGGCTTTCAGAGGGTGCTTCTCCACCCTGCACAAAGGAGGGTTAGCATGCTGGTACTTGGGAGATCTCCTTTCAGGCGTCCATGGCTAATCATATTAAAGGTGACCTCGTGGGCAGTGCTTTCCATTGTTGCCATATGTTTTGTCCAGTGCTTGAGTGATGTTGCGTATTGGAATGTATTCATGCGTCACCTAATTTAATCACCAGGCTTAATCCCCTCTCCTGTTCTACACCCTCAGAATTTACTGGCTTCTTTCTATCCTCCTGTGCCTTGTCTGGGTCTCCTTCACAAGGTAACACTGATGCCTGCAGATAGTTTTATTTGTTTATTTACTTTCAGAGCGTGTTTTAAAACAATCATCTTGACCATAAACCCTGCAACCTCTGCAAAGTAGGGGCGAGTGCAGTGGATGTTCTAGAAGGCTAATCCTTTGTTCCTGTGATCTATTTTCTTCCAGCTTTTCCATAGAGAAATTAAGGATTAGGCTCATGGTTTTAAAAACAAAACCAGCAAAATACTATGAATGGAAAAATGACTGAGAAAGCAGTGTGTCTCCTTTTAATATTGTTGGAATAAATAGCTGATGTTAGGAACTGGACTGTCTCTGTAAAATATAGCGTTGGTTTCTGCCTTTAAAACTTACAGCTTTGGTATGGACAACTCCAGTTCCAGGACTGAATGGACAAAATTAACCTAGCAAAAGCTCAAGTCCATCAAACTGGGAAACTGGAAAGTCTGATTTATGCAAACCTACCGCTAAAACTAGAGAACTCTGCAAGAGCTGCCATGCTGTGCAGGAGCCAGGCATTTCCAGGGAGCTCTGCTTTACAGGCTGTCCTTTAAGGGTGATTTCTACAGATTTTTCTGAGACTTCCCTGTGCCAGGTGACTCTGACATGTGGAGGGGTATGTTAAAAGCAGGAACTGGAGATTCAGTTGTGTTGTGACTTGCTTCTAGGAGCGGATAGGGTCAGGCCTGGCAGGGGAAGGCAGTGATGAGTTTTTTAGGATGATGCATGCTTAGGTTGCCAGTATGTGGAACTCCCAGGGGCAGGAAACCTTTTAATTTCCTTACACTTGCTGAGGCAGATTTTTAATTAAGTACCTCATGCTTTGGTTCAGCCCTTAGATTCTCCTTCTCCATATATGGCATGCTGGTACCCACAACTTTAAACAGCGACCTACATCCCGGATGTCTTGGAAACCTTAATCATAGCTTGTACCAATTTAACTGAATTACAGCCTCGAGTTTCCCCCTCTGTGTGTGTGTGTGTGTGCATACAGGTACACAGGAATGTCTCGCGGCTGAGCTCTTGCACGTGAAGCTTGCTGCTCGTCTGTGGCTGTGTGTTATGGTCTGGGTTTGATAGGAGGGAGGAGGAATGACGTAAAAGATTGCAGATTTGTGACTGGTTTTAAAAATAGTTCTAAAATATTATGCATCTTCATCCCGAAGAAATGCAATACTGCTTGGAAACCACAACTCCCAAACGTAAACCATGTCAAGCCCCTTACATATGTTAAATAACAGCGCGGAATAGAGGGTTATAAACAGCCTGCTGTGCATTAATGCTGGAAGACGATCACTGGTCCTACCCCCTGTGGATCAACAGCAGTGTTATGGGCTCTGACATCAACTTGGCCTTACAAAAATACATTTTGCGCCACACATTTTCAGTGTGAGCCTTGCCAGAGCCCTTTCTGCAGTGTCTCCATGTAGAAATCACTTCCCCGCTGAAGCACAGCCAGGTCAGAGCCAGAAGAAGATGGCTGGCCGTGGGTTAACTGGTGGGTAGGGTGCCCATGCTGCTGCCAGCTGACTCAGTTCGCTGGGACAAGTCACCTGGCACCCATCCACTCCTGCTTCCTTTTTACCCTGTGACAACAGACCTGCAAAGTCCCTAGGAAAGTGTGAGCAAGAGCAGGTCACTGCCAGAGGAATTCAACTGAGCCACAGCCAGCCCCTTCCCGAGGGAGCCCGGTGGTTGTGCTAACAGCAGCAGCTCTGGTTATCCATGGGAACGGGCAGGGATGTTCTTGGAAAGCTTTGGATCTCCTACTAGTGCACTGAGTAACCATGCTTAGGTGCCATGAGATCAGTTAAGTAAGAGAGAGGAGGTCATGGCATATAGCCTGCTTCTGTCCAGAGAGGGGTGGTGCTGGCACTGCCATGGGAGGATGCTGGGTGACATTTTATGACAGGCAGCGTACAGAGAAGATGCTCTGTAGAAGGCAGTGGGATGAGTATGTATGGCAGGGGATATCACCTCATCCTGCGCTGCTGGAAGTGTTGAGGGGAGAAGGTTTGGCCAAGGACACAGCACTGCTGCCTTGCAGTCCTGGCAGCTTGTAGCAAGCTGTGAGAGAGTCCATGTCGTCCCCAGAGAAGGAGCAAAGCTTGAGTCAGCAGTGCTAGAACTGGACTGCATCACTACTGGGTATTTCACAGCAGCACCCCAAAGGATGGGAGAGAATGCTGTGGCTGACAAACTGAGATCACTGGGGTGTGATCATGGTGTTCTGCATCTTCATAGTCCCAGCTCCAGTTTACTGGCATGCAGATACAGCTGAACCTAGAAACACTGTTGTGATCTCTCTTGTTACCTGGCAGAGCTCTTATCATGTCGACACAGGGGCTGTTCATATTCTAATGGGTTTATCTCTAGTGTGGAGGGCATTACAAGCTTTCATCTGTCTTCCAGTGCGACTCTACGGAAATCCCTCCAGGCATGAGGCAGTACCTGGGCGGTGAATTAATCTGTGCTCCTGGGTTCTTACAGCTCCATTAGTGGCTTAGCAGGGGAAGCAGTTAGCATTAACAAACTTAAGAAAATAGGATTTGCTGTGTTTGATCTGCCCTCAGCTCCCTGTATCCTCCCAGCAGCAATGACAAAGACTGGGTGCATTACAGGAAGACACAAAATAATCATGGGGGAGACACAAAATAGCCTGATTTGTAAAATGTGTATCAGCATCCTCCTGGGCTCTTGAGGGTGGGGGGAAAGCTGTGCGATATCAGGTGCAATAAAAGACACCAAACCATTTTTCTTCCTGCCAGATGCACAGACACAGCTGCACCCACAACCCTTACCTTGCCTTTCCTTGTGACTTAAACCATTTGAAGACAGGATGGTATCCCAGCCTTCTTCAGCTAACCACTGCCTTGTGCTCTGTCACAAGCTTGGAGTAGCTCTCAGAAACTATTGGTGTTTTGTAAAGATTCCTTTCTTTTCATCAAATGAAACACCATTACTGGTCTTGTTCTGTTTTCCATTAAAGAAATGGCCTGCAAGCCATGCAGTGTTTCCCTCATGGTGCTGGGTTCCTTAGCAGAGCTGGGCATCAATCAGTGGGAGGATCAGCCCTCTCCTTGGGAGCTGCTGACTTCTGCAACGCTATTCTCTACTGACCATGGGCCCTTGCAAAATAGCAGTGCCAAGTGCGAAGCTAAATTTCAGGCTGCATAAACCTAGGGTCAGTAAGTTGACACCTGTCAGGTGCCTGAAATAAACAGCAGCTGGGAATAGTGAGCTGTTACCTGTAGTACCCTCTAATGGTGTCATACCAGGCAGTGAGTTTAGAGAGTGTTTCCACTTGGTTGTGTCACTTTTCATCTGAAGCAAACATGGAACACACAAATTGTTTTTCTTAAGTCTTTCAGGCTCTCAGGTATTGTTCTGCAACAGAAATGCCTTGGGGATCCCTTTCTGATCAGGCTTTGCTTTTCTTCATCAGATCACGGTAGCATATATATGGACTTCCATACTGCCCAACCCATAAAATAGCTGATGTTGGTCCTGCAGATTCCCTCCAGGTCCTGGGTGTGACCACCCAAGAGGCTGCAGGTGCTGTGACTGCACAGAAGCACTGCTCTGTTTGACTGCTGACACTTGCCAGCTTAGAGGGAATTTCATGTCAGCTGTATGCTTCAAGTTTCCCTCCTTGTTGATAGTGAGAAATAAAATACTGCCCTTTTTTCCCACACTTGCTTTAACTTGGTTGGTCTGTTTGCGCCAGGATTTTCAGAGCAATGGGCATATGTGCTGTTCTGCCAACCCCTGTTGGACAGAGAGCTTTCAGACGAGATGGGGATTATGAGACTCAGGGTCTCTGGCATTTCTGGATGTCAGTGGCAGATGCTGCTGATGTTGTGCTTTACTTCTTCAGGCTCTTCACCAGCTGTTGGTGCCCATGGGCTTTGGCAGCGTAGTGTCAGTGGCTGTTTCTCCCCATCTCTCTGCTCACGCAGCAGACCCTTGTCTTGCCTCTTCCTGTTTACACCAATTACAGGTCCCTGTGCTGCTCCCCTTGCCTCTGGTGTCTCCTAAAGAATTTTAACTCTCTGATAGGGTCCATAATGTCTGAGTGCTGCCCTCCAGCCATTAATAACTTCTTAAACAGGGAAACTTCACTTGCTGGCAATTCTAGTTGCTTTGAGAAGGGTCAGTTCTGCTTCCCCAGGAGTCTTGGGGATTGTTTCAAATTCCTAATTGCAGTCTAGCCTCTTACTAGAGTCTTGATCATCCTCTTCTCCCAAATACACTGTCCCACACCACATCCTGGTCTCCAAGCTGGTGACACACGGGTTTGATGGATGGACCACCAGATGGATAAGGAACTGGCTTGATGGCCGCACCCAGAGAGTGGCTGTCAATGGATCCATGTCCCAGTGGAGGCCAGGGACAAGTGGAGTCCCTCAGGGATCAGTCCTGGGACCACTCTTGTTCAACATCTTTGTGGGTGCCATGGACAGTGGCATTGAGTGCACCCTCAGCAAGTTTGCTGATGACACCAAGCTGTGTGGTGCAGCAGACACGCTGGAGGGAAGGGATGCCATCCAGAGGGACCTTGACAGGCTGGAGAGGTGGGCACAAGCCAACCTCAGGAGCTTCAACAAGACCAAGGGCAGGGTCCTGCATCTGGGGTCGAGGCAATCCCAGGCACAAATACAGGCTGGGCAGGGATTGGCTGGGGAGCAGCCCAGAGGAGAGAGACTTGGGGGTGCTGGTGGAGGAGAAGCTCAACATGAGCTCTCAATGTGCACTTGCAGCCCGGAAAGCCAATCAGATCCTGGGCTGCAGCAGGAGAAGTGTGGCCAGCAGGGCAAGGGAGGGGATTCTCCCCCTCTACTCAGCTCTGGTGAGACCCCACCTGGAGTACTGCCTCCAGTTCTGGAGCCCCCTATTACAAGAGGGATCTGGAGGTGCTGGAGGGTGTCCAGAGAAGGGCCACGAGGATGAGCAGAGGGCTGGAGCACCTCTCCTGTGAGGACCGACTGAAGGAGTTAGGGCTGTTCAGTCTGGAGAAGAGAAGGCTCTGAGGTGACCTCATTGTGGCCTTCCAGTATCTGAAGGGGGCCTACAAGAAGGCTGGGGAGGGACTTTTCAGACTATCAGGGAGTGATAGGACTAGGGGGAATGGGATGAAGTTGGAGGTGGGGAGATTCAGGCTGGACATGAGGAGGAAGTTCTTCACCGTGAGGGTGGTGAAGGCCTGGAATGGGTTGTCCAGGGAGGTGGTTGAGGCCCCGTCCCTGGAGGTGTTTAAGACCAGGCTGGATGAGGCTCTGTCCAGCCTGATCTAGTGTGGGGTGTCCCTGCCCATGGCAGGGGGGTTGGAACTAGATGATCCGTGTGGTCCCTTCCAACCCTAACTGAAACTATGAAACTATGAAATTCTTGCTTTCCCAAGTGAATTTCCATATCTGCCAGGTGAAGAACAGGCCATTGGGACTGGTCAGGAACTAACTGTTCCCTTGCATCCCATAAAGCCTGTGGTCATCACCAATCTTCAAAATGCAAGAATTGTCTGTAGCCCAAGGCCTTTTGCCTCTCTTGAGGCTGATAAAGCCCAGCTCACGAAGGCTTGGTCATTCCACAGGATGGAACCAGTGGAATTGTCTTCTGTCAGAGCAGTGGCAGGGCTGGAAGAAGCACAAGAGCTGGGAGTGTTTAGCAGAGGGGCTGGGAGACAGGCTCCAAGTAACAGAAAACGGCCAAGCAGTGAAATTTGGCACGTGCCTTGTTAGTGTCACAGTTTTTTATGTGGCATTTCCTTGGGGTTGTTTTGCTTTTATTTTAAAATGGATAGTTGTCTTGAAAATATAAACACTTTTCACTGACAGTTCCCTAGTGGTCTTGAGCATGGCAGCGTGATGTTGCAATTTGTTATCTTCTTGAAGGAGGTATTTTTAATCCACCAACATAAGCCCTTTGCCGTTGTGTCATCTGTATTTTAGTCCTGTGGTTTCCTAATCATGCAGCTAGAGAATGAGCTCATCCAGTTTGTAAAGTGAGCAGAAGTATTCAGCTCTTCTTTCTAAATAAATCTGGATCCATTTCATTGTGGATTGCATTCGAAACCTCCGGTGCAGGCAAAGTGTGAATGCGTAAAAATAAACCCACTTGCAGTTTGTGTTTTTTTGCCAAGTGGTGAAAGTTGTCTCCTTCCCCATCTTTCTGGAAAGGCTCTTGCAGCTGGGAAGTAAAAGCCAAGGGTGTGATGCCAGCTTGCCATTTTGATGACAGCATCTGTGTGTCTGTGCAAAAGATCCAGCCACACTTCTTTCTGGTTTTGCTGCACTGCCTGACCACCTGTGGCAGAGGTTTTGAGAGCTGCTAGATGACAACAGAGCAGCTGTCATATGTACTAGGGAGAATGCATTGGTGACTTCACTTCCATGGTGGGAAAACCCCAGGGTCCTCACTGTATCCCAGAGGAGATGTTTGGAGAGCAAGACCTGTGGGATAATTTAGTAATAGCTCATTGTGGCTTTGAGTCCCAGGCTGGGAACCTCTGGCCTTGGGGAATGGTTTATGGTGGGGGTGTGGGGGGAATTGTGCTGACTTTCCAGACCCTGGGTTTCAAAGTGACATTGTGTTTCATGCACAGATCTTGTAGTCTGTTAACGGAGGTAGTTTGCTGGGTAACATCTTGAGAGAGGAGAGACATTTGGGAGATGCACAGAATGCGGGCAGAATGAGTGATGTTTTGTATTGCAAGTAACAGAGAACCCTTCTGCACAGAAGATCTCAAAACCGCAAAGTAAAGCAGGAATGGAGAGGAGGCCTTACTCCTAGAGAAAGAAATCACCCTTTGCTCTGGTGCTGGTTTACACGTGGCTGTTGTTCTGTCCCGAGAACAAGGCCAAGGCCGGCAGTGAGTTTGTGTCAAACACAACACTGTCATCTCACACCCAGGAACTCCAGGGTGTGTGAGCTGGCTGGCTGTGAAGCACCCTGGGTTTCCAGCATGTTCCTTGCTGATTCCTTCTTGTGCCTGCTCTGTATTTCAGTTTGGGGTCAAGATGTTTCAGGAGTGGTGAGTGGGGCAGGAAGAGGGCAGAAGAGCAGCTGCCAGTTGCATTCCTTTCCAAGCACCCTTTCCTTAAGGAGCAGGCTTAGGGGACAGCTCATTTTACCTCTCTGCTTTTGGCTGTCTCCTGACAATTGGCCATGCTTGAGGACACAGGGCAACAGAGATGGCGTTCAGGAGCCTCCTAGATAATGTAAACCTTCACCTGGAAAATATGCATGGGGAAAAAGGGGTCTCACTGAAAGGGGAGTGTGTGAGATGGAACCAGTTAAGCACTTCCAAACAGTAGAAACAGCAATCACATAATTAGGTGCTGAGACTGGCCAAGCATTCACTGTCGAAAGGGACGGACCACCCTAACCCAATGTGAGAGGTTGGTTGGTAGCAAGAGAGTTGGGCTGGTAGCAAGTTTCCTTGTCTTTTCTCTTTGTCCACTGTAGGGCTTTTGATCTCGCCCTTATTATCCTCATCCCATCCTTACTCCATGCTCTTCAGCTTCTACCCAGGGTCTTTCTCCAGTAATTTCAGACTGCAGCACAAATAGAAAAGCCTGTGGAAGGAGAAATGCTTGGGTCTCAAGGGCAGCTTCTTTAAGTGAAAACACAGCTGTGAGGTTTGCAGCCTGTGCTTCTGTAAGGGCTTGTCCAGCCAGCACAGCCAGCGCCGCTGCAGTCCTTCCAGCTTGCAGGAATTGGGAAATCCATCGTGAACAAGATTGAGTTTGATGGCCTGCGTGGAGGCAGATGGATGTATTTTAAGGGACAAGGTGCCAGAAAACTCTGTGATTACGTTGCTGGAGCATGGCTCCGCTTTTTGTGGTTTTAGAAGTGAGTGTCAGGACTTCAGGGCTGCTTTTTTTCCTTTTTTGCCTTTTTTTTTGTTTGTTTTTTTTTTCTCTTTTCGGGTGAAAACCAAAGTTTGGGCAGCGCATAAAAACCTGCTTGATGACTAAGTTTATTCTTAAAAAGCTTTCTAGAGCTTGCTGGAGGGGAGCCTTTATTCTGAGAGGGAGCTGATACCTGTCTTTTTGGCCTTCCACACAAATGGGGTTAAACTGAATGAGTGCCAAGGGTAGAAAACTCTCTCTGCCTTTCCAGAGATTGTTCTCGGTGTAATCTTTAGCTCCAGTTCCCTGGTTTTGTCTTGGAGGCTTGTATTCTGCCTCTCCTCCTTGCCCTGGGTGAACTCTTTCTGCTTGAATACCTTACTGCATCAGTGGAATTACCTTGAACAGTTATAGCCTAGGCTGGCCGAAGCATGGCCTTACATTGCCCCAGAGCTGGGACGTCTGAAATCTGTGACCGGGTTACGCTGCTGAACCGCTAATGCCTCTGTCATGCAGTGCATGCGTAGAGAAAACTTTTCATCTGATGATAGGGGTTTGCAGCTTGGAGCACAGGCTGGGAACAGGAGGAGCCAAGCCAAACCATTTACTCAAGAGGGCATGAAGAATTTGCCCAGTCAAGTCAATATAGGTCCTGACAGCACTTCAGCAGCCAGAAGGCTGCTCCTCGTCCTTTCTGCTTGTTGGAGCTACCAGGCTTTATTGCATGACTGGGCCCCTAATTGCTGCAGGTCGAAAACTTGCTTTGAAATGAGTATGATTGCTGGCTGCACTGAAGTCCCAGCAAGCCTCAAGAGCCGTGACAGCGTTAAGCACTGCTCCCCTCCTCAGAAAAGCCCCTTGCTGGTCTTAGTGGAGAAAACCTCAAAACGTAGGCAGCTTTGCCAGCGCTTTCCACCAAGGCCTGTCTACCTGAACAGCAGCTGCCCTGAGCCCATCTGCTGGTGCCTTGTGTCTGTCCACCTGTATGCACTTCCTCTATACGCTTGTTTGGTGTCTGCTCACCACTCTTGGAGGGGCATATGGGAAGCATTGGATGCAGATGAAGTATGTTGTTATCTGATGAATGGAAGAACAAGGAGGAGCAACGAGCATCCTACTGTCAGCCAGCTGCATCCTGTGCTGGATTTAAGGATTGAGGAGTAGAGAGTGGGAGGATATTATAACCCAGAGTGTGGAGCCACTGTACAAGTAGTTGTTCATGTGCACAGAGCCCTCAATGCCCAGTGACTGCTGTGGGCTGGAGATTACTTTCTTCAAGGAGGTGGCATTACATGCATCTCTATGCTGCAGTATGTGCCACCCAACATTACCAAGGATCAACTGTGTGCAGTATGTTCTCATGCTTTCTTGACCAGTCTCAGGGTAGTGTGCCCACACCTCCTTGTACCTTAGGTGCAACACTGCACAAAGGCAATGGCATCCTGCCTATCAGACAGCCTGCTTCAACCCCTTTGAATTTCAGTGTCCTGCTCCTCTTCTCTTTGGGTGTGTTGCAGTTGTGTCTGGTGGTGAGCCTATCCATCACTGTATCCACACACATCCCAATTACTCCTTTTGACAGCTCTTATTCACACACCTCCTTGTGCCTCTGACATCTCAATTATTGATGGGGCTCTCCTGGTAGGCAGCACTCTGTTCTCAGCATGGCTAGGTTCCAGCTCCCCTTCCCATTGAGTTCACACACACACAATGCCAAGCGCGTCTTTATGTCCAAATCTGCTGAAGTGGAAAGGGTTCTTTAATTAGCATGGGAGCTCCAGGGCTGTGCCACCAAAGGGGGCAGTGCAAGCCAAACTGGACCTCGGTATGGCACTGGGAAATCTCCTCTCCCCATCCTTGCCCAGCAAAGCCCAGCAGTGTCCTGTAAAATTAAATGATCTCATATGTTTAATGTTGAAGATGCCTTGATCTGATGAGCCTTCCTTGTGATGGAGTCACCTTGTGCTTGCACTTCTGTAAGAAGCCTCAGTCCCCCATTGGCCCTGTAGGCATGAAATCTGATATTTTGAAGAGCAGTGCCCTTTCCTTTGCTTTGGTATGTTTGTTTGCTGGCTTTGCAGCCAGCCTTTACATTCTCACAGGGACCACTGATATGCAGAAAGAGGAGCTTCAAAGCAGCACACAGTGTTGGAGCAATGTTGTCAAAATGGCTGAGAGTTAAAGCTGTGCCAGAGGGATGAGTGCAAAAACCTGCTTGCTTTGCAGGGCTTCATAATTCTGGGAGGCCCTGGATGTCTCCTGACATTACTATAGCAGAAGTCAGATAGGAGGAAGGACAAAGTGGTTGATCAGCTCCTGACATCTCTTGGGCTCCTAGCCTTTCCCTGCAACCTTCTTTATTTCAGAAGTAACTAGAGGCTTTGTGCTTTGTGAATGAAGGCCAAAAGAAGGAGCAGCTGCTGGAGAAGGTGGGACCAGGGAGATGCTGCAGTGCAGATTGCACAGAATGCTAGGAAGGGATGCTTGAGTTTTGTTCTTCAAGATCTGTGTCAGGAGGTGCCTCATAGATTAGCTTTAGCATGAGAAGAAAAGGCTGCAGAACAGACATTCTGAAGCACCAAGGTGCTGGGAAGCTGAAGTACCTTTACAGATGAACACAACCATGCAGCAGTGAGCATGTGCTTGAGGGGTGCCAGTGGAGCGCTGCTGTGGCTGCAGCAGCATATAAGATCCAGCTACATGATGCTGACTGGCCGTTGGACGACCTTTTCAAGCTTAGTAGGGAGCTTACATTCTCTGCCTCCCAGTGTGCTTCCTGAAAGTGCTCACCTCATCTTCTACCTGCTTGCTTTCTGCCCTGCAATGAGTTTTACCCTGGCCCTTCGTGCTCCCTACCAAATGCCACCAAATGTGTAGAGGCAGCTAGAGCTTGGCTGTTCATTTGAGGTCTGTAAGGATTCTTGGCCCAGAGCATGATCACAATTCCTCTCCTCCTTCCTGTCCGTGACCACGCATCAGCAGATCAGATCTGCAGAAGAGCAGGGGGTTGTGCTTCAGCAAAAGCACAGCTGCCTTCAGCTTCAGGCCAGACCTTTAGTTACATATCTCTTCGTGTGACAGCCTGACCCTGATACTTCTCTGAGTGGAGTTCTCTTGTCACTATGGGTGATAGCAATATCCTCTTGTCTGACAGTGTTGCCCCAGATGGTCAAGCTGTGTATGGTGTGGGGCCTGCTATGCAGGCCCTGCTGGCACTGGTGGACAGCAGAGCCTGCTGAGCAGAGTGTGTTTGGTTTGTCTGGAATACTGTGAGCAGACAAAGGGTTAAAATAACAGAAAGTTGAAAACCTGTTATCTTTGGGAAGTGTGATCGTTCCTCTTTGGGTAGGCAGGTTCCATGGGACCCCCTGCCCCCAGATAGTGAAAAGGTCACCTCCCATACCTTGTTGGCCAACAGCTTTCCCTGGCAGCCTGTCCAAACAAGGTTGTTTTCCTTCTCAGCCCCCTTCCCCTTCCCTTCCCCTTCCCCTTCCCTTCCCCTTCCCCTTCCCCTTCCCCTTCCCCTTCCCCTTCCCCCCCTCCCCTCCCCTGAGAGCTGGAAACAGGAGCCTCAGGAACTCTAGTGTTTCTTCTGAGCAGAATTCTTGTTGAAAATGGCCAAAGCCACATTTTTCCCAATCTTGCACTTTCTTTTGTGTGTCTTCTCCTGTAATTCTACAGTGCAATGTCTGTTCCTCCAAGCACAGGACTAGGTGGAGCTGTGCCTGAGGTAACTGCTGTCCTTTTTACCTCAGAGCTGCTTCTTGATATTCTAGCAGGAAAACTTTGGAAAACCTAGCTCAGAAAAATGGCTTTGGGCACTTCCATGTTCCTCTTTTAATTGCCTAAACCAGGGCTCACTGGAGAGGACTCTCTTCATAGAATCATTGAATGCTTTGAGTTGGAAGGGACCTTTAAAGTCATTTAGTGCAACCCCCCTTCAGTGAGCAGGTGATGACCCTGCAGGTCGTCTTCAATGACATCAGCTTGCTCAGAGCCTCATCCAGCCTGAGATTTGAATGTTTCCAGGGATGGAGCTTCTACCAGCTCTTTGGGCAACCTGTGCCAGTGTTTCACTAACCTTACTGTAAACCAGTTCTTCCTTATCTAGTCTAAATCTCCCTTCTTTCAGTGTAAACCCACACCCACCCCCCCAACCCTGCCTTGTCCTGTTACAGCAGGCCTTGCTAAGGAGATGATACCACCTTTTTTATCGGTCCATTTTAAGTGTTGAAAGGCCACAATAAGTTCTCCCCTGAGCCTTCTCTTCTCCAGGCTGAACAAGCCAACTCTCTCAGCTTTTCTTCACAGCAGAGGTGTTCCAGCCCTCTGATCATTTTTGCGGCCCTCCTCTGGAGCTACTCCAACAGGTTCCTGTCTTTCATGTGCTGAGACCATGTATGGTTATGGACCCCATATGGCCTGCAAGGTGATTGCTTATGTCCCTTGGGAGGGTTGCTTGTTTCTTGCTGACCTCCTGCTCCCATTAGGTAGCTGCTGTGCACCATGGTAGCGTCCAGAGAGGCTGGAGCCATAGCCTGTCTGCATGGATTCTGACCAGGAGAAGTGTCCCCAGCCAGCCCTGCTAGAATCATAGAATAATCTGGGCCAGAAGAGACCTCCAAAGCTCATCTAGTCCAACCTCCCCACAGTCAGCATGGACATCCTCCACTAGATCAGGCTGCCCAGGGCCTCTTGGAGCTTTACCTTGAATATCTCCAGGGATGGGGCCTCAATCTCCTCCCTGGGCAACCTGTTGCAGTGTTCCACCTCCCTCATGGTAAAGAACTTGTTCCTAACATCCAATCAAAATCTGCTCTTCTCTAGTTTGAAGCCATTGCCCCTTGTCCTATCACTGCAGGCCTTTGTAAACAGTCCCTCTCTATCCTTTTTGTAGCCCCCTTCACATACTGAAAGGCTACTATTAGGTCTTCCCAGAGGCTCCTCCTCTCCAGGCTGAACAACCCCAGTTCTTTCAGCCTGTCCTTGTAGCAGAGGTGCTCCAACCCCCTGATCATTTTTGTGGCCCACTCCATCAGGTCCAGGTCCTTCCTATATTGAGGGCTCCAGACCTGTACACAGTACTCCAGGTGAGGTCTTACCAGTCCTGCCTAAGACACCCATCTCCAAGATGGATCCGAGTAATCTGCTAAGCCATAGTAAGATCAGAAGTTTCTGGAAGGGAGGGTGGTGGAGGGCCTAAGAGGCTGCCATCTGAACAGCAGTGATAGGTGTGCCACAGACACATGCAGAGCATGGAGATGTGTTACCTGCTGTTGCAAAGGGTGTGGCTCAAAATAATTTACAGAGTTGGAGGCATAGCAGTCAAGGGAGATCAGCTGGATTTGGCCTCAGCCTGATACTCAGCTCTGAACTTGGTATCCAAGATGGTGAATTTTTAAATGATTTCATGCTGTGCAGTTTATTTGGGTCAGTGAGAGCACAGTGTATGACTTTGCTACTCTTTAGGGGGAAAAATGAGTGCACCATCTAATGATTCAGCACACAGGGTTTCTTAACAGCCTGCGGGAGAAAGATGTTTTAATTCTGTGTTCATTTCTGAATAAGCTGTTAATTTGAGTTAGCAATTTCCTTGCAGCCCAAAGGAGAGGAGTCTGTGATCAAATGGAGTGACTCAACGTTGCTCTCTCCTCCTTTCCCTGTCTAAAAAAATGGTTGGGCTCATCACAGCAACCTTCCTTTGACTTCTAGCCCTCGCGATGGCCTTCCCAGACTGTTTCAGGAGCCCTGCAGGACCCAGCAATGGTAACAGCCCTGCAGTTGGTAATCTCTCTGACCACAAAAAGCCAAAGTGCTCAGTGCATAAAGACCACAGCTGCTTCCTCTGAAGGGTGCTTGCCCTTCTTACCCAGCCTGCTGGCGCCTGCTCAGGGTCTGCAGCCTTTTTGCAGGGCTGTGTGGCTGCCCCTCATGGCTGCAGGAGCTGGTGGGGCACTGGTCTGAGGGCCAGCAGCCTTCTCTTGGGGAAAGAGGAACTGCTCAGATGTGCAAGGCTGTTGCAGGACTCAACCCTGTGCTGTTTTCTAGAGAGCTGAGTATATAAAACCACTGGAGATCTTTTCAGCAAAAAATTCTTCCTGCAGAACCGTTCTGTTGCTTGCTGAAAGGGGATTGATTTTTTCCCCCTTAAATAAAAGGAGCTGTGTTTGAAGCCCGAAAGCCCTTGCCCGGTGCCGCCTCGGAGCTGCAAAGACAGCAGCTTCCAGGTCACATCATAGCCTCCTGCCGGACGCGGATCCAAACTGCAAACCCTTCTAACAGCTCTTTAATAACTCTGCACAGAAGGAAAAATCTGTCACCTTTCCCTCTGTGGTTTCTCCTCTGTTCTACTGCACTGGAGAAACGAGATGGGGCCGGGAAATTTTCAGAGAAAGACTCGTGGAACTCCAGCTGCCGACGGAGAGCAGCTCAGTTCTTTAGTGTCTGAGGGAACCGCAAGCGCTTTGCTGAAAGGTGGTGTGCGTGGGTGGGTTTGGAGGGGTGAACCATTGCGACCCATGCATTTCAGAGGAACCACAAACACTTTATAGTAACAAAGGGTGGAAAAGCGAGAGGTTTCTGCAACGCATGTGACTTTTCCCTGAGGTTTGGAACCCCGCGCATGTTCCAGGCACGGTGTTTGTGTGTCAGTCTTGGGGAGTTAAGCTTTCTCCCACAAGCCTCACTTGAAGTTGCTGTGATGATTGAGAGCCTAAAATGTTGCCTTTTTTTTCCCCTTTTTTTTTTTTAACTTCTTCTCTCCCTTTTCATTCTCCCCCACACCCTCGCCTCTCTGCAGCTGAAGCTCTCGTTTACCTTGGACCAGGAGAGTGGGATGCCTCAAGGCTGTTATATTTATCAGTACCGGGACAGCAACAAGTAAGTCCTGTGGAAGATTACACTCAGCAGACAGAGGAAGGTGCATTGAATGGGGACTGCCCTGCCTTCTGGCAGGGGGACCACAACTGCTTGTGCCACTTAATATAGATTAAAGTGAGCTTCAGGCTTGACCTGAAACTGGGAACAACTGTAAAGACCAGATCCTTTCAAATGTACAAGGCCCTGCAGCCCCTTTTATCTGCAGCCTTTAAAAGCTGCTTTTATTTGGCTAAAAGGCCAGTTCTGGGCCAAACTCACTCGGGCTTTGCCCAGGGTGTTTGCAACTCAAATGCTACACTGTTCTGTGTTGGGGTGGCTTTGGAAATGTGGGCTGGGGTAAGCATCAAAAGGCTGTGGAGTGCTGAAGAAGTCAGAGCCCCCACCTCTGCTCAGCTAGAGACGCACAGCACCCAGTTCTCTCTGCTGAAGCTCATGCATGGGTTCACTGAGAGACCTTTGATTTGTGGTACTGTAGCCCCAGTGCAGCCACGTACTCTGTTTGTATAAGGTACCATATGATACTCACACTTTGGATGTATTTGGAGCACAGAGTCCTCAATTTCTAGGTATTCTGCCTATTTTTACTAGCTGCTGTAGTGAGCTGGCACCCAAGATGTTTTTATTTCAAATCACATCCTCATTATCAAATTGACAGCAGCAGCAGAGTTCAGATATTTCTGTATTCATGCTGGGTTACTTTGCCTGAATATCAGCATGTCATAAATCCATAGCCTGTTGCCTCCACCCATATATAGTTCTGCTTCTTGCCTGTTATTGAATGTTGACCTTAAAAAGGAGGGTATATGAAGTTGTCAGTGTATGGAACAGCCTGTAATTAGATCTGCACTGAAACACTGATGAGAATAGTCCTGAAGAGGAAAAGGGACGTCCACAAACAGCACCTCCCCCTTTCTAAGCTGATAAATCTCAGTGTTTAAGCAAGAAGGGAGATTGTTTCTGGAGAATCCTTCCGCCAGTGGATGGGCAATTAGCGCGTGATACATGGTCCCATCGCAGCTGTCCTGGCCACAGAGGTATGGCTGAGCAGAGGTGCTACCTCCAGCACCACCAAACTAACAGGGAAGCCTCCAGTTCAGTGCCAAAGCATAAACTCAACAAGGGAAGAGCATTTGGTTTTGAGGTTTTTATAGGTGGCAGCACACAATGGACAGCAAGGAAAAGAAACCCCCAGACCTGTTGGGGGCTGTTGAGGACATTTATAGATCCAGTGTTTCTAATTGTGTGCTGTGTTTCTCAAAAATTCAGCAGCCATGGTTTTTCCTGCCACAGACCCTTCTCTCCCCAGGCTCCAGTGGGTTTTGTGCCTTTGTTTGAGGATCTCCAGGGATGGGAGTGGAGCTATTTTGCTTAAGCACTAAGGCCAGCAGCAGTTCCGCTTGGAAACCTTGCTTTTTGCTGCGAGTTGTCCAGCATGTGACAAAGTAGCTGTGGCGTGTTGGCAGCTGTTGCTTTAGAGATGTATGGCTGTGACCTGCATTTCTGGCAAGCGTGGGAGCAGAGCCATCCTGAGCCATGCCGGCTGGGATTACGGGTTGGAAAATACGGTGCGGGCAGAATGAGTGGGATTGCGAGCAACCCAGGCTGTGCATGTCTGATGGATCCAATCTGCAGTTATACCTCCTTGCAGGGTCCTGTGCTTTGTATTTCATAGCTTGTTTGACCAGCTTGGGAAGAGTAGGAGCCCGTTTCCCAGGGAGAGCCTGGGTGTTTGCACACACTCCTTGCCCTCTAAATCCTGTATGTGCAGCTCAGTGCCTCCGATAGGCCTTGGCTGGTGAACTGAAGTGTGAAGGTGGTCTGTGCTACAGTTGATGTATCATTGCAGGTAAAGTGCCCTTGAGCCAAACGTGCACTCGGTTCTGGTTGTTCCCTGGGTGATTTTGGAGGAGCTCACACGTGCTGCAGCTTTACTGACATTGCATTTGAATGGAGTAGTGAAGCACCGGATGGATGATCGTGGCTCAGCCCAGCAGAGATTGCACTTCTCAAGCACTGGGCCTTTCATAGGATTAAGTTATCTATTCAGTAACAGGGCAGTTGTCATGATAATTTTCCCTTAGTAATTTCTCAGGGCAAATTGTAGGCTGTGTGTTCTTCCAAGCCCGGTCAGGCTTTGACAGTACTCAGTAGCACCCAAGGATGCTCTTCTGCATCCTTTGAAAGATATATCTAGAAGTTAAAGCCAGATGCAAGACTTGGATCTGCACCGTGTTTTGGAGCCGTTTAGCCTAGAGAAGAAATGTTGGCCACACACTGCAAGCTCCTGTATGGGAAAGATTGGAAAGGTGCAAATCCAGAGCCCAGCATCCTTGTCAGAGTGTCGGGGCTGGAACCCACGCTTGGGACGAACTTGAGGCAGGAGCACAGGTGTTTGAAGCTCCCAGGGAGCAGCTTTAACAGAAGGAAGCTGAGATGATCCCGATCAATGGGAACCCAGGGACACGCCCCAGAGATCTGTGTGAGTAAGGCTGTGTGTGGCAAAGCTGAGTGTCGCCCTGGTGACTGAAGGATAGTGTCCCTTCCCCTCCAAGTGGCAAATGCTGTTCCAAGCTGCAGCCAGACGGGGCCACCGAGAACGCGGATATTGGCCTCCCACTTACAGAACAAAGGCTGCAGGATTGCTGAAAGTGTAATTACTAGAGCCATTAATTTCTATTGCTTAGCTAGAAGTGTAAGTGCCATACAGGCTCTTACAAGTGTAATCATTTGAATTTGTTCCCTTTAAAATGATAGAACCTTGCCAAGGTATTTTGCATGCTCCTGGTATTTCCCATTGCCTACCTGCAGCAGGTCCACAGACACAGAGCTCACCAGGTGCCCAATCCACTGTCACACCCTCGACTACTCGCAGAACCTTGGAGCCCTGTATTGAGAGCAGAAAGGTGTTGAGCAGCCAGCTGCCTGCGCCTCCACCCCGTGCTCTATTGGTGTCCATGGCACTTGTAACAGTAACGTTCAGGCTGCCGTACGTGAAGCCAATGGAGGATAGAGGCTCTGACTGCCCCTGCGGTCCCAGGTGTAAGGCCAGAGGATGTCACTTCTCCCCCTTTTTTTCCTGCTCAACACAGATGCTTTTGCCCCCTTGACTGCCATCCTCCCCACCTGCCAGTCCTCCTAGCTTTCCAATCCTTCTGGCCCCAAAGGAAATGACCTCATCAGAAGCAAGCAGTTCACTTTCCGCGTTTCTAAGCTATGTTACTTAAATTCTCCCTGATGGGATCAGTCAGTACAGCTGACAGAGCACTGGGCTGTTGTGGGACAGCTGTCCTGTGACTGGAGCACTGTGCTGTGACATGGGGACAGCCAGTGACATGTTCTGGGCACACTCGGAACAGGAGCATATTGTCATCCTTTATGTGGTTGCAGAGCAGCTATATCCAGGAGAAGCAGCCCTGCCAGCTGTCCCATGGTGTGACTGCAGCATATGGTTGGGCATTGAGGGTGAGGCTGGCTTTCTGCCTCTGCACAGGATCCAACTGCAAACCCAGCCAGGCTGTAAAGACCATCAAGGCCATTGACATCCAGTGTGGTTTGTGAATCCCACCTTACAATATGCACTCACTGGTCTCTGATCTAGGATGTGATGCCAGCTGTGCTAAGGAAGTGCTGGCTGCCCACTGAAGCCTGCCTGTCGCAGCTGGTCCTCTTGTAGGCCACCAGGCATGGGAGAATGAGATCAGTAAAGGTTATAGCTGATCATGAAAGGCTTCTTCCAGCCTGTGTGCAGGAAGAGCCAAAGCCAACTTGAGATCTGCTTGGAAGAAATTAATTGTGAGAAGTTTCATTTCTTTTGTCTGTATTGAAAAACAGAAGATTCAGTCTGTTTGTTTGCATTCGCTGTCACTATTCAGTCACTTGTCTGGAGACCACCTAGGCTCTGCTCACACACACCGCAAGTCTGACCCTTCAGATGCCTTTGTCTTCCCTCCCAAGACTCTCTGATTGCTGTCGCCTTTCTCAGATGATGCAGTGCTCAGGGTCCCTGCCATCCTAGACCCACTGAGGAGCTATCAATCCCTGTCAAGATTAATCCTGTTGTGTGGGCCATATTTGCATGGCACAGTGATGTTCCTTTCCCCAGCTGGTTCTCCTCTAACATGGTGTTCCTGCTCCTCAGCCTCCAGGTATCGGTCTCTTTTGAGATCCCTCCCTCACATCACAGACACTGCCTTTGCTGATAGACCAGCTTTCAGTTTGACAATGAATTCCCTTTTAATTCCTTGCTGCAGCTGGGGTTTGTGTCAGGATTATGAATTTGCACTGGGGGCTTCATGTTCTCTTCAGAGTAATTTTTAAACCCAGAGGAGCAGCATCTCACATGGAAGCACTTAGAGAACTCTTAGAAAAGCAGCGTTGGAGTATTGTCATTTTTTTCTCTCCAGGACCCGGAGCTCTACAGATTGAGCTGCTGTGCAGTGTAGCCACTTGCGGGCAGCACCACACAACTCTTCAGGATGAAGTGAAAATAGCTCCAGTTGAAAGGAAAAGTGGTGCCCCCTTTTATATAGAGATCAATGATGCCTGGTACATTGGATTATCACTTAAAACACCAGGACTTCAAATGCCAGGGTGCATGCACTCCTGACGCTGACAGGCTCGTGATATATGATGCTGTTTGGGTTACCAAGTGAGCTTCTCTCTGCAATCTTTTCATAAGTGAATGTAATATCTGCAGTGATGTAGCCAACCTTGCATCAGGATAGCCAGCCTATAATTATGCTTGATTGTCTGAACGGTTGTTTTGTCACTAACACATTAGCTCACCCATTATTGCTACATTTCAGGGCTGCAGCAGGGTGGGTGTAAACAGAGCTTTGGTGGGGGCTTGAGAGGTTAGGTTTTTTTTCTGAACAAGCAAAGCAGAATTGTTTGGAGTTTATCCTTTCTTGCAAGGAGAGCTGTTGACTTGGGAGTTCTAAGAAGAAAATATGTAAAGAAGCTGACACAGCATCGGTTTGTTTTCAATGTACTTCCCAGGTGTACAGTTCAGTTTGTTGGACTTTAGCATGGACCTAGTTCTTTGCAATGAGCTGGAAGGTTTGCTGTAATATGTTTTGTTCCTTGTGGGAAATGGAGGCTTTGCAGAGTGGATTGTTTGTACAGGGAGCTCCTGCACAGCTCACAGAGTTGCTGGGTGCCTGGCCTGGCAGTTTTATGGTATGCATCCCAGTGAAGCAGGACTGCTTGTATTGGTGTAAGGGGAGTGTTTGTCTCCCCTGATGGCATCTAAATTTCTGGTTATTGATCAGCAAATACATGCTCTGCCCTATTCTGACCTGCATGGCCAGGGAAGTCTCTGAAGGTGGCCTCTTCTCTCATTTGTCTCATCTGGGAGCCTGGATTTCAAGGGGAGAGCCATGTACATGTAATCCCTTGACACCACAGGCTTGAATGGATGCTGCCTAGCAGCAGTTACTCACCTAAAGCTTATGGAGTGCCTTGTTTAGATTTTAGGTCAAAAGAAAATTAATTGAATTTCCAGAAATTAATCTGCATGCCAACATCAGATTCTTTGGGGTGAGATTTTTCAGTTTAGGGTGCCCCACTGGACAAGGTGGCTTAGCTGGGAGGAGTTCTGTGAGTGCACCTCGGTGCGTGAGTGGTTTTCTGCAAGCATTGCCCAGGTCTTGTTGGATTGCAGCTGAGCTGCCCTGCAACTCTTTCCTGATGAACTGTAGGAAGCTTTAGCTGTCTTTGGAGGGCTCAGGAATGCATCATAGCTGGTTGGTTGTAGGCAAGGCTGCATTTTCGTTGCTGAGAAGGAATACCTCTACTTTAATTGTAGCCACCTTCTGGGTTTAAGAGTAAGCCAGCCTTCCCTGGGCTTAAAGCACTACTGAGTTCTGGTGGAAGGGGTGTCTGTGTGGATGAGAACAGGATTAGAAGCAAAACTGAAGCCAGGGCATGAGTTAGGAATGGCCAGAAGATATACTCCACCAAAGAGAAGACTAAACAAGTTGGAGCTTTTCTTTTGATACTGTGTCTTGGATTTTGTTTGGCTTATGTGCACTAAGCTTTGCTGAAGTCAACAGGTGATGTCCATGTTTCACCTGCAAAAGAGCAAGCATTGGAGCTGGCCAGGCAAGGCTGGTAAATTATTCTGTCACTGTACACAGAGATTAAACCAGGCCTCCTGCTTTTGGCATTGATTCAGTCTAGGGTAAGCTGTCCAGGAGAGTAAGTCTAGAGGTTGACCTTTAAAGTACAAAAAATAGGTAATCCTTCCTGCCTGAGGGAGGAGCTCAGTTTTCCGTATGCCACAACCAAAGGCTTCTGGGACACAGGCTGCAAAATAACCTTTGTCACTGAGGCTTTGAGGAGTGGAGCATTGTTCTTATCTCATAGAAGGGACGCCATGACCATTTCTACATGAGGAAGCTCTTTGCAAAAGCCTCTGCCTAGGTGGTACTTAGCTGATTTTCTTGACACAGACCTGCCTTCTCCTGCCACCCTCCTGCTTAATAACAGGTTTCCAATCCATCAGTGTTATAGAAATAGTAACTGCCAGCTCCTTGCAGTGTCAGTGCAATGTGGGGGCTGCAAATGGAAAAGGTGATCAAGGAAATCTGCCTGCCCTGAACAAGCAGATGGGATTTGAAAATAACCTGACCCCTTTCAAATGAGCGTGTGAAGCTTGCCTTGGTGACCTGCACAAGATCCCCCATCCACCAATAGCTCTCTCTCCTCTTCAAGAGGGTACCAGAGCAGTCAGTATGTGCACCCTCGTGGGGGAGGAAGGACTGGGCTTTTAAACCTGGGTGAGTTCAGGACCTCCCTGCTCTCCCTGAGCTGAATCTGCCGAGTTTGTTGTCTCGCTTATTTCACAGCGTTCACTTGGAGAGGAGCTGGGAAACCTTGTGTCAGTGCTAGGTGCCTGGGTATTTGGTGACAGTCAGGTAGGTGAGAAAGTCAGCTGCAGTTTAACCGAGTCAGAGCTGCTGTCTCTGTGTGTCATCCTTGGAGATCTGTTTATACATCCATTTGCTTAACAATATATTTGAAAGCCCTCAGCAGCATTTCAGTGCCATTTCCCTGGCTTATGTGTCTGACTAATGCCCAAGGCAGTGAGCTATATCTGGACTAGAATTGCTAACCTTATGGATTTGGGTTTTTCTTAGTAGCCATGAATCATGAATCTCTGGTTAGCCCTTAGGTACATGGGAGGGAACAGATTTGACGCAGGAAAGAATGAATAATCATCCTCCCACAAAAAGCACCTCTCCATTTCATCTTGAAGCCAAGTTGCTGGATTGATTTTGTGTTGAGGAAAGCCCTTTCTTGAGCTGAGATGAAGCTAGAAAATCACAAGACCCCCCTAGTCATCCCTCTCCCAACAGAATTTCTAGGCATACTTCTTTGTAACAGATGTGGAAAAGGAATCCTTCTTTTGGCTTAGTTTCTGGGTCCTTGAGTGTACTCTTAAGTCACAGTACAGTACAACTTCTCTGCCAGGTGTTGGTTTTGCTGTCCATGCTGTGATGTTATGAGCAGGGAGAACTGGGACCAGTGAGCAAATGCAGATACAGCCTTCTTTTGCTTTCTCAGGATGTGCTTTAGGTACAAACTAATGGTGGGAGGTTGCACGAAATGGTAGGCAGTGAAGCAAAACCAAAGATGCTGAGTGCTCAGAACATGTGTTGTGCTGGTGGTAATAAAGGATGCTCTGCTTGAAGATAGACCTTCCAGTCCTGCCTGCCAGCCTGCTGTTTGATCTGTGCTTTCTGCCTGGAGAGAGCAAGGGCTTTCAGTTTGCACTGAAACTAAGCACTAAGTACCTTGGTTCCCCAGGGGATCGTCAGTGTAAGCTGGAGTAACCGGGGTGGATTGTCAGCCAGCTGGGATTGCTCTCTTAAAGAGCTACTGGCTGAAAGCTGAAGCATTCAGACTAGAAATAAAGCACACACTTGAAAGGCAAGAGAGATTAACCACTGGAAAAACATCCCAAGGGAAGACCAGGGAATTCTCCATCTCTCAAGGACAAATGTACTTCTGGAAGGTGTTTTACACCCTACAAGTCAGTGGATTTCACAGAGCTACAGTAGCTGCCTGAAGCCTTCCAGGCGCAGGAGGTCAGCTGCTGGAATAATCTGGCACACTGCTCTGTTTAATGTAAAGGATGGCTTTGTGCTGACACCACTCACTGCTTTGGGTTTTGCCAGCTGCTGGGCCTGGAAGAACAGGGTGTTTGCTTTGAATCCTGCCCTCTCTCCATGCTCTCTGCCCAGCTGGTACATTCAGTGTACCTCATTGGTTGGAATGCCATCCTCAAAATTCAGGAGGTGAGAGTGGAAGCATCAGTCCTTACTCTCTCCCAAGCAGCAAGGGTGGACAGTTCTACTTTTCCAGCTCCTGCCATGCTTTGCTCTGGGTCCTCCTGCTTTTCAGTGTTTTCCCCAAGTTCAGAGCAGCTAAGTCAGTGTGGCAGTGGTCTCTATTCCCTCTTCACTTCCCTGCTTCTACTCCATGGAAAAAAGGAGCTTCAAATCACAAGCATGTTTTGTGTGCTCAGCTCCTTACCATGCCAAGGTCACCCTGAGTAGGGTTCTTGTTACAGCTTAGCACTTCACCTCTTTCAATTTACCATGCATTAGTCAATCTGGAGCCTAATGGATTTGTAACCTGACTTTGCCTGCACCGTCTGAGACATTCCCAGCAATGTAAGAGGATTTGGGCACAACTTCCTTTCAAGTTAATGGAAAGATCTTGCTTGGAAAGAACCTGCTTGAGGATCCAAGTGTACTTTGCATTAATGTTTCCATTAATTTTAATGGGAGATGGTTCTAAATTCCTCAGATCAGCTTTGAACATCTTAAATCTTGTGTCCTTCGCTCGTCTCATCTAAAATGGGGGCTGATGAGCAGAAGCACCCTTAAACAAGCAGCAGCAGCATTGGCCAAGATGTCCGCAAGATTTTCTGCTCCTGTTGATCTTGCTGGAAATGTCCTCATCGCTGGTGACTCTACTGGATCCTTCGCCAGCTCTCCACAGTCAGGGCAGAGTGTCTAGGGTCAGCTCCCAGCTCGGAGGGTGTCCCTCACATGGTCTCTGACCAGTCACTTTTCCTGTCTCTGCTCCATCGTTGTCTGTACATCAGAGAAGAACAAGAGTCCTCTGGGACTTTTTTATTAGCATTTACAAAAGCACTTTGCAATCATCAGACAGAAGGTGATAGAGGACAGTGAACTTCTATTGTTGACACACAAGTCTCAGTTACTGCAAAGCTGTGCTGCCTTGGGCATGATCTCCTGCCCTACTTTGGTTGGTACAGGTGGTGCAGAGCCCAGCTTGAGTTTTAGCTGGAGTGAGGCTTTACTGTTTCTGTGGGGCCATACTATTGGCACTGGCTTCATGAGCTGGGCAGCTCAGTATTCTCTGCTTTACCTCCCTCTCTCCTTGCTCTCTGCCCTCCTGTCCTCTCTCAACTATGCTTGATCACAGCAGTGATTAACTGTTACTCTCACTGATCTAGTCACTGCTTGCTCCTGCCTCCTTCAGCAGAGGACCTTCTGGGCTGCTGGTAGATGTTTGTTTCCATCCCTAACTGCACTGAGCAGAGGCTGACATCGTGACTGCTCATTGCATTCCCCATCCATCCTCCTGGGAAAGGCAGTCCTGGCAGAACTCATGTACATGTTGCATCTCTGGCATAATCTCATTTTGCTCAGGCAGTGCAGGTTAAACAGCCTGATGTAGTAAAACAGTTGATGCAAACCTGCTCATCTCAATATAATCAGCTTAGTGAGCAGCTACATGTGCGGTTGTCCTGCAGACAAGAAAGGCCACACTGGCTTGGCCCCACTGGGAGTCCCCCTGGGAAGGAATTTGTGCTCAAATAGGACCTCAAGAGGTGGGGAGGCAGCTCTGTTGTGGTGTAACAGGGCACCTCTTGGAAAAGTAATCTCATCAATGAAGTTTTCTGGCTTTGTTTAAACTCAGTGCTCATTTGCAGGCTTGCTGCCAAACAGGCACCATATTGTGCAGTGCCACATGGGGCTGGGCACAGGTGTCCACGTTACAGAGGAGCAGGTCAAAGAGATACACCATACTCAAGGAGATCTGGTATGACTTTTTTGCAGCATGAAGCAGGAGAGGCTGGGAGCAGGCTGCCTGTGCTCACGCACTCACTCCCAACCGGGCCAGCCTGGGGTCAATTGCAGCCCCCAACGATTAGCGAGACAGATTGAGTCTAGATTGATCTGTCTACTTTCACAGAGCCCATTGCAGCAAGAAATTCTCCCTTCCCTCTATCACCATGCTAGAAGGAAGGAGACCTTGTCAGATTTCTGGATAAATGGGAAGTACAGGGCAAGGTAGAAATAAATGTTTTGCTAATGCGTAGGAAGAATCATTAAGACAGAAAGACATCAGAGAGGTGGCTGGGCTGCAGCTGATCTGCATCACTGCTTTGAAGCTCTGCCTTGTGGTACAGCTGCTGCAAAAGACAGAATTCAGCAAGGGCTCTGCTGTTTACTGCACATTTGCAGCGTGTTGCAGGGGAATGCAGAGAGCCAGAACCTGGTTCAGAGCAAGAGGTTCTGGCACTGGTAACAGCTTGCACCAGTGCAGGGATGTTTGCTACAGGGAATTCATTGCAATTGCCTCCATTTGACAGATGTGCTCAGGTCACTCACACCGTTGCAGTCCCTACTCCCATCAAGAGGAAACTGAAATCATGGGAGAGTAGGAGAGAAGGGATATGTTGCTTTAGTGGATGTACAGGGGCAGGAGTATGGTACTGAGCTAAGCTGGGGGTTATGGGCCTCTATGGGGATGAGTTTTTGGGAGGGAGTAGGGAACAGTGAGGAGCAGGTGATCAGTCCTGGCAGAAGCCAGTAGAGGAAAATCAAACATCTGCTCATGCCATTCCCATGCTCTGGGGCCTGAATACAGTGACACTAACAGAAACCCTCACTGAGTGCTGGCCTGCCCTCTCGCTGAGAGGCACCCTCCTGCTGTACCACAGTCAGCAAAGACAGCGAAGAAACCAGATAATTGGGCAAAGTACTTTCGAGGAGGGTAGTTGACTCTGATGAGAGCAGTGCTCTGATTGACAGCACAGCTCCACAAACCGTGCTGCCCACACGGCCAAGGGGGAAACCTTTGCAAGGAAGGGATCTTCGTGTTGCCCCTGGAGTACTTGTATTTTCAAGGCTACCCTAGAAAGCAGCCTGAGGAGTAAACCAGAGCACAACAGCCAAAAGAGGTGGGCTTTTGCACCGCTGCAGGGAGCAGCATGCAGACCTGGAGAAGGCAACCTGCATACTGACTGGCTCCTCAGAGAGCAGAGACAAAGGGTGCTTGTCCTGAGATCCGCGGTGGGCACAGCCATCTTCAGGCTCCCCAAAGGGAAGGGATACTCTCTTAGGTGGCAGAGCAGTGTGAGTTTGTGCATGTTTACCCAGGGCTTTTGCCTGCACAGTGCCAGCGGGAGAGCCACCGCTTGTAGTTGACAGCTCAGCTATTGTTGCAAAGTGTGATTTAATAGCAAGACTTGATTACAACATGCAAATGTAGCTGCTGGGGGACTATCTCAGAGGTTTGTGGAGATTAGCTGTTAAATTGGCCAGTGCAAAAACATTATTAAGCAGAGAACATAATTACTCATCTTGTGCTTCTGTAGAGTATAGAAGAGACAGATTTGTTTAAAAGCCAGCAAGTTCCATACAGAGAAGAGACTTGTGTAAATGCCACATCATGTCCTACTGTACGTTGCAGCATATTTTATTAGAGAAGCAATACTTAATAACAACATTTGGGAACTTGTGGAAGGAATCGATTATATTATTCTGCATCATAAAAGCAAACCTAATGCTTAGTCTGTGTGAAGGCTGTGCAGATATTGAGACATCTTCTTTCGGTGGTGGTTGATTGCTTTTATGGAGATTGTATCGTATGGATATAAACAAATCCAGCTCTTGATAGGAAATCTGGGAGCAGGGCTTTAGGCTCACATCTATCTTCTATCTGTGCACGTTCCCTCTGAAATGCATCAAGGTTCCCATTAACACCTTAAACGTGGAAAGTAGGATTAAAGTGAGACTGTCAGCACATACAAAATGAACATCTGGGTGTGCACTTGCTGTTGTGTTTTTCCTTTTCAGTCCTAGGGTAGTCTGTGGTTCAAACAAAAAGCTTGTGTGTGTGAAGATGGAGATGTGGGGAGCTTGTCGGTGCTGCAGACCTGTGTTTTTGGAGCAGGCTGTGGCTCAGGAGTTTTCTCCTGCCCTGTGGTTATCAGTAGAACAGGCTGGGCTTGCAGGGAGTGGTGCAGTGGCAACTAGAGGACTGAAGTCTGATGTGAAAGTTCATTTGGTTAGTCAAAGCCCCAGACAATTTCTGGAAAATCTTCTTCAGCTGAGGAGTCAGCAGGGCTGAATTTGAGGAACAGCTTGTTTGTAACGGTGCATGGTTCCTGCAGTCACAAGTGCTGGCAGGGGGGCTGGTGATGCTGGCAGGGTAGACCTGCTGTGCCACGGTGGCTGCTGCTCACCCCTGATTCGTGTCACCGGAGCCTTTGCTTGTCTAGGCAGGAGGAAGTATCCTCCCAAACCTAAGTGGGAGAAATGAAGAGTTGAAGGGGTGGGGTGGGGGGTTGATGGGAAACTCTTTGCCATCCTTTTGTTGCCGTTTAAGAGCATTTGTACACCAGTAATTGCTCCTCAGGCTGGTTCCCTGTGACTCAGAGCTCAATGTGGAGCTGCTGATGGCTGCTGCTGTGTGAACCTCAGCCTCCTGGCACATTATGTCCCCATCACTATATTTGAACTCGCAGCCAGTCCTCCTTCCTTCTTTATGGCACGTCGGTGCGCATTCAGGCACATCATCTCACTTCTTACCTGCTGTCAGTTTGCCATGGTTAGAGCCTTCAGCTGTTCCAGGCAGTGAAAGTGGACAAAGGACTCCCTTGCTTGTGGCTGGGCTCATTTGTGGCTCAGAGCCACAAAGCACCTGAACCCCAAGGCATCTCTTGGTGGAACTGCAGTGGGGCTGGGAAGAGCTCTGGCTGCATCTGTCGGCAGCATCTACCTCCTCTAGTATTCAGTGACAAAGAGTAATCCTAAAAATACCTGGAGCAGTTTGCAAGCCACAAGTATCAGAGGGGGCAGATCTGCAAAGGTCTTGTGTCACCAGAGAAGGAAGAATGACACATCTTGTCATCAGTGAGCATGAAGGGATGGTATCTACAGCTGGGAACTGGGATGAGGTGAGAGCTGGGGCCAGGTCTCAGCAGGGGAGACCAGCTCAGCGTGGAAGGGACACAGGGCAGCATGGGCTGAACTGTGGAGCTAGGGTATGCTTAGTCCCTGCACAGGCACATCTCAGTTATAGCTGGTTTTTTGGTTTATTTTGATCAGGATCTTTCCTGGCTTGTAATTAAGCCAAGAAGTAGGAGAATCAGCATAGCAATACTTTGTTATCGTTTTGCTCTAATTGTATGAGGGCATTGAAGCTGTCCCTGTTTCCCTAAACACCACCTGCAAGCTGCATATCCCATGGTCAGTACTGATGAATGCAATAAGCTTCACGTGGTGGTAGAGTTCCAGCAGGAGTCTCTGATAGCCAGAGAGTAGGCAGAAGCTGTGTACTCCTCTGTTCAACTCCTGTTTTTATCCTGTGTGTATGGCTTGGTTGCACAACAGATCTGTCTGTTGGTTGGTCATTAACCTGTTCTCAGAGGCTGGAGTGCAAAGAAGTTGTTTGTATTGTTCTCTTCCCTTGCAGTAGTGGTGCTGCCTGTGTGAGATGCCCTCAGTGCAAACTCTGGGACAGCAGGAAGAGTCACAGTAGCTCTTGCTACCATGAATGACAAGAGTTTTACTGCATTGAGCTAAACAGCATGATTTGAGGCAGGACCTGCTCCTATCTGTCCTAAGACTTTGCCACTGCTCTGCTGCTCTGAAACCCTGGGCTGGAATAAGGCAGTGATAATTAATGGAGGTTAAAGTGTTCTTTCTGCCTGTGAGCTGGTTGGAAGTGGAAGAGAAGAACCTGTCACAATTGTGACTGGCTTAAACTGCTGTCAGACTCTCCTCCTTCCCTTCCCCTGCCCCAAGTGGAAAATTGTATTGGAAAGCAGCAGTTAGAGCACTTAAATCTTTCCACAGTTCATTTCAAGCTCCCTTTCTTCTTCCCAGCCATTCCCAGGCCAGTTCAGGGCGCGGATGGGAGACTGCGTCTCTGGCTGAAACTTGCAGGATGTTAAATAACAATAGGAGAGTGACTTTCAGGGAGGGTACACTGTGCCTGCATCGCACGTACCATAAGCTGTGTTTCCCATGTATTGACATTCAGCCTGTCCATGCATCGCTCCTGAGCTGCCTTTCAGTGTGGGACCTGTCTTCGTGTGTTCTGGAGCAAGCTCAGGCTGAAATGGGCTTGGGACCTCTCCTGCTGTGGAGGGGCATGCTCCCACACGTGTTCACAGAGGTTGCTGGTGTCTGTCTTGTCCAGACAGTGGTAAGTAAACATGTGAAATGTGGGCAAAAGCAGAAGCTGTAGTATCCCCTGGGGTGGTTTACCAGGTTCATGCAGTCCCTGCCCTTTCCTATGTACTGGGACTGGCAGTTGAGCAAGTGGCTGTGTCCCCTTTCTCCTAACCACCTCATGGTACAGTTGTATTGCTGCTGCAAGCAGTAGTTCTGAGTGGTTTTGTCCTCTGCTGAAACTGGCCATTGAAGGGCACCTGGTGGAGCTACATTGGCCTTCTCTCTGGCTGTCTGGAGTTACAAGTTAATCAGTGGAGGAAGCTCCCAAAGCTTTTACTCTGTGTTATTGATAACTCTTGCAGAGAGCTGGTGTCATATTCCAGGAAAGTCATGGCACTGCATTTGCTTTCCCCAGGTGACCTTGATGTGTTCCTACCTGTGTGACTGGAGCATCAGGAGCCTGCTAGGGGGCAATAGTCATCATGGCTGCTTGCTTGTCTCCCATCTCACAGTATTTTTTGAGCTTGGGAAGGACAAGGGAGCTCTCTGCTCAGTCTGAGGTTGAAGACTGCAGTGCATGCCAACCACACAGGCTGTCACTCTCAGATCTGAAAATGATTGGTCTAGCATGTAAATCTAGTTGCCAAACAGAGGTCCAAGACCCAAGGCATTCACATTTGACTGTTGAGTCTGAAGGCATGACAAACCAGATTCCCGTGTGAGTATGGCTGGGTGGGGCCAATCACCATAAGACATCCAACCAGTGAGGTCCTTCCAAGCCAGGAATGAAGCCACCATTGTGTTTCTAATAACAAGGTCCTTGCAGATTGTGACTTGCCCTGGTGATTCCCAATGTAGACTGACAAATTTGGGCACTGGGAAAGCGGCTGGGCATTGCCATCCAATCCAGGATGGTGATTTAGAAGCAAAAGACAGATTTAATAGTGTGATTCCTTCTTCTGAATGTACAGAGCTAACCTGTTCATTCAAGGGTTAAGCAGTCTGAGACATGCAACACCAAGAGCCAGGTATCTGTCAGGCCTGGGACTGGAGGCTCACCAGAGCAGGAGGATATATGGGTCTATTTCTGTTTTGTCATTTGGAGATTACTACTCAGTGTCTGTGGGACAAGAAAGCTCCAGGGTATCTTAGGATATGCCTCATGCTCCAAGAGAGGCTATTCTTTTGGCTTTGTAACACTTACATGCAAAGGCAAGAACAGATGCCTGAAATACCCCTTTTCCAAGGTTTAAAGGCACTGCCAAGGCACTGCAAGGTGACAGTGCTGCAAATCTTACCATGATCCGGTGCTGAGATCGGCTGGTTTCAGCAGCACAGATGTGCTGACAGATTTTTGTGTCTGCTTTTGGTGATGGTAGGTTTTTCAGGGGGTTGGTCTGTGCTGCTGACCTCTGGTTGTAGCTCCCAGCTCAGAACCTGGAAGATAACATTGGAAGAGTTCTTCTTCATCACTCTTGCATCTTCATTTTAACCAAACTTGCCTTGATCTAGTAAAACCCTGCCCAAAGGAGCAGTTTCAGGGTGTCTTGGAGGATTTAGCTTTGGTTCCTCTGCTCTTAGAGGTGATTGAGGGACACCTGTAAGAGTCAGTGAAGGAACTAGCAGGAGCAACCAGGTTCACTCATTGATTGTAGAAGCCAGGGACTGAGACATTTGCTGCCTTCACTCAGCTGTTTGTGAGCTTTTACAGACCTCAGTGTGAACAGAGCTTGTTGTAGCTTTTATATGATCTCAGCAGAGGGGCTGTGATGTGAAACAGTGTCCTGTCCTACTAGTCCAGCTTTGCAGAGTTACTGGGCTTTAAGGATATGATTCTTCCTTGCTTACAGCAATGGGTCCCATGCCACCCATCCTTACCTGTTATGGTCTCACTGAAGCTACCTCATCTACTGTCTGGCTGTAAGCAGCTCCAGCTGCGGATGAGCAGCCCTCTGTCACCACAACTGTGTGTCCTTCTTTCCGGCAGCAAGCGTGTGCCATTTGACACCTGCTCCCATGCTGCTGGACTTTCTCCATTGTGTGCCCAGCTCCAGTAGATGTTTGGCTGTTTCTCTTTGATCCCATTGCATAAATGAGGCTAATTTCAGCCTGCTGTGATCTGTGGGCTCATTGGAACGTGACTATAAATCCAGACCTGTACATTTTCTCCTAATGGACAGAGTGGTGAAATTGCATTGCTGCCTTTAACCTCAGCCTGTCCTTAGAACCAAGCTAGACTCTTCACAGCCCTTAAGCCAGTAAATCAAATAGCTTTTGAATTGATGCACATAAAAGTCAAGAGAGAGAAGCTGCAGAAGGAGAAGACCTATTGGACCTTGCATCTGTCCCACTGCAGAGGGGTAAGGTGCTCTCAGGAGTTCACGGCATAGCTCCAGCTATGGGTGAGGGTTGTGCCTGGGGGAGATGTGATGTGGGGGAGAGGCTGCCTAAATTTCTTACAGCTTTTCCACCCTGCTTATCTCTGCATTTCATTCCCTTGACTTTATTTTTGGGAGAGAAAACTGTTGTTGGTTGTATATTCCACAAACCTGATATGTTCATTCTCTGCTCCTTGTTTTTTATGCCTGACTTTTCTTCAGAAGCATATTTTTCTCACCTAATGTTTAGTTTAAGATTGTCAGAGCTGGATATAAAACCTTCTGGGATGTTTTAATCTGCCAAGAGGCTTCTTGAAAACACGAGCTATCCAGAGTGTTTTGGTACTCCCTGTTTAGTGAACATCACCCCCAAATCTTGTGTTGCCCATGTGCTTTTCATCTCCTTGCCAGCTCATATTGGTTGTTTTAATCCTGATCTGCTGTCAGTGTCCCCTGTACCTTGCTCCCTTCCCCCTAGGGTTTCCATGTCTTTGAAAGTCCTGGTAACCAGAAGGTTCATGTGTTGTGCTTTGCAGTTGTTTCAGACCAAGAATAATACAGCTGGAGCCAGCTGGATCCCTCACTCCGTATTGATACAACCATTCCCCTTAACCTGCCCATACTCAGTGCTACAACTGCAGAGCTGAGGTTGAACCAGAGCAGTGATGGACACTGCTGTGAGCACACCACTCTGCCTGGAAAGCAGCACCCCCAGCAGATCATCCTGCAGCCAGGGGGCAGCTGTGTTTGGGTGTTGTCTGCTGGGGACCTGGCTACACTGAGTAAGTTTTCCTGACACAGATCTTATCAGAACCAGTGGTCACAGTGGTTGCTCTAATTCCCTTGCCCTGCAGCCAGTTTCTCCTGAGCAGTCCTACTCTGGCAAGGCTCTTGCTGAAGGCTGGCCAGTCCGGGTGATTGCTTCTCTTGGAGGTCTTTTCCTATGAGCCCAAATAACACTTCTGAGCGTGGTTAAGAACTGGAACTGGGACTCACAGGGGCTATGAGATAGTTGACCTTGGAGATTGCTAGAGCTCAACTGGAAAAGGCCAACCTGATCCAACTTGGAAGTCATCCTGCATTGAGCAGGAGGTTAGAGCAGAGATCTGGAGCGTTACTTAGTGAGTCACTGCCTGACTTTCACTTCATGAACATCAGGGGAGCACATACTGAGTAGTTGTGCCACCATGGCCTTTGGGTGCCAGATTATTTAGATTGCTTTTATGGTTTTGATCTTTTAAACTTTTCTTGGCTAGCTTTTGTTGTTCATCTCCTCATGAGCTTCTGCAGGCTTCTGCTTATTTGTCCCTGGGTCACATTCTGTGGGTAGATGGTTATTCTTCCCCAGTTGCTGGCTATCAAATGATATTTTTCTAATCTGGGAGGTTCATCCCTTCTTTTTTAATCCCCCTTGTCCAAAGCAGTTTGTCTCCTGCTTTGGAAGTAATCAACTCTTCAATACCAGGAAAGCCAGTGAAAAGCAAAGGCAAAGGGAAAAACACACAGAGGGTGTGAACATCTCCTCAGCTGGAACATCTGTGAGAGCATTAGATGGTGAGGAACATGGTACAGGAAGGCTGGCTCTAGCAGTCTGTGACTCCCTACAGCACTATCAGTTCTCTGGGTGATTAACTGTTTGTTGATCCCTTACTGAAAACTTGTCTGAGATTAAACTATAATAGAAGGCTCAGGTTCTGGAGCCATCCCAAGTGTAGGATAATATTTACAGGCTATCACCTTCAACTTTTATCTCCATCCCTTGCTAGCACAGAGATAAAATCCTTTTAAAAATCCCTTTTGATCTTTCTGGTTCATGACATGGCTTTAGTAAGGCACTTCCCACATGAAATTGGCAAATGTCTTAATGGAAATGTAAGTTTTTCTCATCCTTGCAGGGACTAGTAACAGATGAGGAGCCTCCTACGTACAAGGGGCCATGGCTTTATAATGGAGCATAAGTGATGGACAGTGTCTCTGCAGGATACTCCTGCTAGGAAATGTCAGAATGTTATTTCTGCCTCAATGGCTTAATATCATCTGTTTACCTAATGGACTTACATTTGCATTTTGCAGGTGTTGTGTTAATATTAATGTGTTGTCTGAATTGTTAATATTCCTTCACTTCAGTGTTACATTAATGAAGGCTGCAGGGGATGGGGAAAAAAAAGACCTGGCTAATTAATTAAATGGGCAAAAAGCATCTTTAACTTTCCATCGTGCTGCCCTTTGCTTCCACCTAATGGGTCTTGTCATTTCTGGTCAGCAGCCATGTAACACATGCTGCTGTATGGAGCACTCAGTAACAAACTTACTAATTTTTCTGACCCATAAATCACTTGTATAAACTTTTAAGGGCGAGGAAAAGTGCTTTTCATTCCTGCTTCCTCCTTTCAGTGGGAAATGCAGCCTGATAACAGGCAGTGCTGGCCCAGTGTGCAGGACTGGAGGCTTTCCCATCAGGAGAGGGACTGTCTGCATTTCTTCAGGAATTCTTTCCATTCCCTCTTAGCCAGATTCTGGATGACATTGATATTCTGTGTCTTGTCGTAAGCTCTGCCTTCATAGCCAGTAGCTCATCAGGCTGCACATCTCAGGAATGTGGGCTGCCAGTCTGGCTTTGGGCGCAGGTTGTGAGGTATTTCCCCTTTCTTCTGCACTGTCTCAGACCCACCTTGGCTCTGGGCTCTTTTGCCCACTGGGAATCTCTACAGGCTGGAGAAAACTGTCTTGGATTCCTGCTCTGTGCCCAGAACCTGGCGAGCACCCCTGCTTGGGAGCATCCTAACACACTCCCAAAAGTAAGGCTTGCTAGCCCAGGCTGTGACTGCCCCTGTGAGACCTGTTAGCTTTAGTGGTCACTGCTTACACCTCCCCTGTGCCTCTGTGGAGAGTAAGCAGGGCCTGGCCATCATAGCTCTCTGAGACATGAGACCTCAGTGAGCCAGTGGCTCCCTGGAAAAAGAAACCAGGTCTGACATGGATCCATGGGAAGCTGACCTAGGACTTCCAGCCACACGGCTTCTGAAGCTGAACTCGGCGATTGCAGTCCCCTTCCAGTGCTGTCCTTGACTTCCCCACAGAGAAGTGTTTAGGCAAGGTAAAGGGGTGGTATTTTAAAGGAGGGGTTTTGAACAGCACTGTCACTTTGATGTTGACATCTAGCATGAGCAGGGAGTCTGTACAGGCAGCCACCAGAGGCATTTCTAGGAGGGGATGTAAGCGGGGCTGTGTGGCCATGATGAGCAAGCGGCACTCTGTGGGCTTCTTGGGGCCCATGGGAAAGAAAGGTTTCTTGACCCAGGAGAGGGCCATTCTTGGGGGGACATCTTCCTCTGTCTGTAATGCTGAGGTTGAAGTCCTCTGTCCTGGGCTCAGAAGTGCAATAGTCCTGAGAAAACTTCAGAAAACACTGGAGCTGGGACCAAAGAAGCTGAAGTTGTGCATCTGTGTCCTGTGTGGCCCAGCACGTGGGTGCATGTCTAAGCTTTCAACCCTGGACCGCAGTGGCTGAAGATGCTGTCTTGGCACAGAGGGACACTTAAGCTTCATGCCAGGAGTCTGAAGGTTGTTGCCAATTTACATGAAAAGGAGCAGACTGCAGTCGTATTAACATTTAATGAAGAGATGCAGCCCACAGGGACTACATCCTCTGCATCACTTGCTGTTCAGTGCAATGGCATTTCCATTGCCAGTTGGATTAAGACAGGACAGAGGGTGGTGGGACCAATGGGCACTGACTTTATCCCTTCCATAGGAACCACAGATGAGGCTGAGGAGCTCCAGGCCAGGGGGGAGTGTTTGCCATCCATGCACTTGAGCGCCAAGAGGTGCCAGAGGCTTCACAGCTGCTTGTGCCATCTTCAGCACCCCAGCATCTCACCTGACATCATGTTGCCAGAATAAGTCAGCTCTTCTATGTAACAGGGCTGCAAGTTGGCATCAATAATTTCAAAGGAACTTAGGCAAATGGTTGAGGTTTTTCTAGCAGTCTAAATCCTCATGTGCAAACCCAGTACATCAGGCTTTAAGCAATTAATTCCTAATCATGCCAAATGCCTTCAGTAGCCCAGCTTTAAATGGTTTTCCATCATACTGCAGTTAATTTGGATAAAGCAGAGAGAGTGGTCTCATGGTATTTCCAACCTCAAGGTGTGAGAGTGGCCAGTACATTTGTATGCAGAAAACCCTCCCATGCATTTGTGTTGGAGGCATCTATTAATGGAAAGGCACCATAGCTAATAAAAAGGGCATTCATTATACCCCAGTAAGGGAGTTCATTAGAGGGAAAAGGCATTCTAGCTTAGGAAGAAATGAATCTAAAACTGCCTCAGAGCTGCTATTCTCATCAAGTTTCAATGTTAACAGTTTTAACCAAGAGCTAATTGAGCAGTCTCAGAAAGTGGAGTAATTCCATTATTCAGCTATGCTTTGTTCGAGGCTACCACTAGCTGCGAAAGGAGCACAAATTACTCTCCTCCAGCCAGGAACCACCAGCATTCTTGCCTTTTACTACTTTTTCTTTCAAAAAAAAGTAGGGCTTTTGGTCATCTGGCAACTGTGGCTGGCAAAGGCAGCTCCACACCAACGCTGCACAGCTCATGTGTAACGCTGCAGGCCAATTTTGGGGATAACAGGGGATTTGATTTTCAGAAGTCCTTCAGCAGCAGCAGGGCTGTTCCAGAGGGGATGGCTGAAGATGCTCCTCTGTTGGCCGGGCAGAGTGTCACCGGGAAGACAGCGCGCCATTCCTGCAGGATTTAGCATGAAAAAGAGCCATCAGGAGCGGCAGGCCAGCCAAAAAGCATGAGTCTGTCATTGGCTCTGCTCTCAGGGGACGCGGGATTAGCTAATGATGCTTTCAGAAGAGCTTTTATAGAAACCTCTCGAGTTCCTCTGCTTCGTGGAAGAGCTGTAATCAAAAATAAACCTACATGATTTAAAGAAAAGAAGAAAATGTTGTGCCACATCCAGCAGTCTTTGGATTTAGTGCTCTGCAGAGAGCTTCTTGGTTGAACTCTGCTGCTGTTTCTCTACCACTTCCCTTCAGCTGATGCCGCTGCTGCTGTTGGACGTGCACAGGACTGTTTGCAGCCTTTTGTGGAAGGTGACTTTCTCTTGGTGAATACAGCAGGATTTAGAGTCCCATTCCCAGGAGGTGGCTGTAGATCTCTTGTTTGTTATGAAATGAACTGCAGCAATAATCCCCTTGAAGCCAGTGGAGAGCAAGGGCTCTCAGCAATGTACTGCCCCTAGCAAGGGGATGCCAATCCATCAGTGTTGTCTGAGCTCTCTCAAGCACACACAAACTTTTCTCAGCACTGGACTCCTGTGGCACTGCTTGCTTCAAACACAGACTGTGATGGTGTTGAAGCTATGCTGTCCTAAAGTTATTTGAATCCAGCATGGAGCTGAACACCTGAAGCAGACACACAGCTATTGGTTGACAGACCTTAAATGATGATTGAAGCACAAACCCATGCGGAACCAGGATAGTAAACCCATCTGGAGATGGGAAGGAATTTGAGCCTTGTTCCCTATGGAGGAGGGAGCATATGCTGTGAGGAGCAGATGAGATGGAGAGGAACAGATGAAATTTTATAATGGGATAGCAGAAGAAAGTTTGGTAACCTTTGCAGAAATCATTTGGTCACATTTGGCTCAAGTCTGAGATCCTGGAAAGTTGTTGGGATTTATCTAGTAGCAGCTCCCCCAACCAGAGGGACCACTGTTGGAAGGAGGCTCAGTGCAACTCTGACTGGGAGCAGGTGAAAGAGGCACCAACTTCTCCAGGCTGGCAAAAAAAGCAATCAAAGATTCATTTCATTTGGAAAGGATCTTGAAGATTGTTGAGTCCAGTCTTTATCTGTCTGCCAAGTCTGGTGCTAAACCATGTCCCTTAACACCACATCTCTGCATCTTTTAAACATCTGCAGGGATGGTGATTCAACCACCTCCCTAGGGAGCCTGTTCCAGTGTTTGATGACCCTTTCAGTGAAGAAACTTCTCCTAATATTTCCCCTGATGCAACTTGAAGCCATTTCCTCTTACCCTATCACTTGTTGCAAATGCCTGCTGTGGGAGAGCTGGGCAGTGTTTTGGGTTTATCTCTTGAACCACACCTCAGTAAAGAGAACACTTCCAATGCCTATACATCCAGTGGTTACATCTTGCAGGAGGGGATGGAGGTGAAGAAGAAAGCATGGGGAAAAAACAACCATGCTGTTCTTTTCAGCCCCATCTTGCTGCCATTTCATCTGAATGCTCCAGCTCTGTTTCACTGGTGGAACAGCAGATGTTTTTGTGTTGCTTTGCTTTAACCAAGCTGCCTGCCTTCTTCCTGCACTTACTGGATTGCAAACAAAGTGCTCCTTGTCTCTCCCTTGCAGCCAACCTTGCTTAGCTAATGTCATTTGTCAAGTTAATCAGGGAGAGTGGGTACTTCCACGGCTGCTATATAGCCTGGCCGCATTGCCATGGAGACAAGCAGCCAAACAGGCATTTCACTTGCCTTGCTTCACTCTGCAGAGGTTTGGCAGGAGAAACCAATATTTGATTTGCTGTCAAACAACCATCTTGTTGAGGATGTGAGTGGTTTTTCAAGGTTTGGGGAGGCTCTAGCTAACCTTTTACAGAGCAAATAGTAATGCTGCTACTGAAGCAGTTCCAGAGTCTGAATGTGCAGCTCCTCTTCCTGTGTCCCAGGGATGTTTAGCTCTGGTAGGAGCTGTGAGAGAGGAGTTACAGCCCAGAAACTTGAGTTCAGGACTGCTGTTGAGATGTCATGAGTCCTCTTCAACTGGATGCCTTCATGGATGCCTGTTGCCTACAGGTGCTGTGAAAAACATGGAAGATACTTTGAAAAGCACCAAGTCAGGTGTTTAAGAGCATCTCAGGAGCCTGAAATCTCCCCAGCAGGCAGTGTGCCTCGATTACATTTGAAACTCTTGAGACAAGTGCCTTTGCTAACTGTACACTCCAGCTGACCTCTTGCATAAGAGAGGCTATAGAGTTTCACCCCGCCCATAACTCATAAGCAAAGTCTGGGGATTGAAAGAGCCAGCAGAAGGTACTTGTGCACATTACAGAGCTCACAAACCTTGCCACCCCTCCCTCGCCTCCCTCTTGCATGTGCACATGTTCTGTGGTGCCTCGAAGAAATGCTCCCTGCTGCAGCCAGGATCTGCAGGCACCTACAGCAGGGACAGCCACCTGCTAATCCTCAGCTCTCCCTGTGGGACAGAGGAGGAAACCTCGCACCAGTGCAGAGAGGGCAAAAGTTCAGATCAGATTGTTTATGGGATTTTGTGGTGCTAGGAGCCAAGGATAGCTCAGCTAATCCAGAGGAAACTGCAGTGATGGCGTTAGAATGCCTTTCACATGGGCTCTGTTCAGCCTGCTCACAGGGACCAGCCTTTCTGTCTCCATTTTTTTAGCCATGAAATATTTTTCTTTGCAGTCCTGTCTGCCAACCACCCTGAGCCAAACTCCGAGCTAGGCTGTTTTAAGGAAAAAAGGAAAAACCCAAACCTCTTGTCATTTGAACTGCCAGCAAATTAGCAGGGCTGCAGCACAGCTCCTAGGAACGCCAGTGCCAGGCACTGCTCTGGCCCCCAGCCTCTGCTCTCACCTGCCCCAGCATCCATTGCTTTCCTCCGAGCTGCAGCTCTGCGCTCGCCAAGCCAAAGCCCTTCTGAGGACCCTAGCTAAAAGTGCCCCTAGAAGGCCACATAGGAAGGGCAGGAACGCAGCAGCTTGGTTGTGCCATCCTTGCTGCCTGTTCCAGTCCTGGCTCATCCTCCTGAGTCTCCAGCATCCCATGTAGGCTCAGTGAGAGCCCCTCTTGGGAATGCAGTTTTCTTTTTAGGTGCACCGAGGCTACCATGTTCAGCTGTTTGGTGCAGATTTTGACTCCCTCCTTGTGTCCTGAGACAGACCCCATTGCTCTGCTGGAAGAGGTGACATGGCTTAACTCCAGTAACAGGTGCCAGCTCCTTCACTGCCCCCAGCCCATTCCCTCTGAACCTGGCAGGCTCTCCAGTGCTCTGGATTAGCCCAGTTGTGACTTGTCCCTTCTGGAAGCTGCTTTCTTCTCACTGGAAACTAAATCCTAGCATTTAAAACAAACCTGTCTAGGTGTTAACATGCACCAACCCCACACTGTTTATCCCTTTCATGTTTGCAGGGCTGCTTGCTGCAGTGGGGTGCATGTGTGAAGCAGTTCTCTGACCCATAGGTGATCCAGGACCCTCAATCCCTGTAGGGTGTTTTGACATCAACCCACAGGGTCCTGCAGCCTTCGCAAGGGCACTGTGGTTTGTTGACCTGAGCTGTCACAAACTGACTCGTTAGGTCCTGGGGCTTCTCTTCCCCCCAGATACAGGGCAGTGTCTGACCTTGTGTGTGGTATCTGCTCCATGGAAGGCCAAATTGCAGCCATGCCTCCCAGAGCTTGTCTCTGCCTGTGGGAGGGAGAGCAAAACAAGTAGCTTTTCAGTTATGAATATCTACAGTTACATCCTTCTCACCTTGTCATGGGTGCAAGCTTCTGGGTGCTTCCTGATAAGATTTTCCTGCCCTTGCCATCAATCCAACCATGTTCTGGGTACCTCATCTTCATGGGGGCTGTCTTTGATGCTGTCTGGAAGCTGGTACTCCACGTGTGATGTGTTGAAAGGAGAGAGGATGCAGAACAAAGCAGGAATGATGTGCTGTTAGTTTTCCTTTGGGTGTAAAAGCATTCCTGTCAGGAGGGTGCTTAGTTGTTAGCTTAAATACTGTACTACCTAGAACATCAGAATGAGGATAGTTCCAGGAAAATGGAAAATCTCAAGTCCTCAAATGATGAAACAAAATGCAGAACTTAATAATCAGGTAGAAATTGTATCCAGCCCAAAGTGTCACTGGAAGTTAAGAGGCAAAGGCTTCACACTCTGGCATTTGACAGGATCTGATCCAGTATCTGAAAAGGGGCTCACAAGAAGGCTGGGGAGGGACTTTTCAGGCTATCAGGTAGTGATAGGACTAGGGGGAATGGAATGAAGCTGGAGGTGGGGAGATTCAGGCTAGATGTGAGGAGGAGGTTCTTCACCGTGAGGGTGGTGAGGCCCTGGAATGGGTTGTCCAGGGAGGTGGTTGAGGCCCCATCCCTTGAGGTGTTTAAGACCAGGCTGGATGAGGCTCTGTCCAGCCTGATCTAGTGTAGAGTGTCCCTGCCCATGGCAGGGGGGTTGGAACTAGATGATCCTTGTGGTCCCTTCCAACCCTAACTGAAACTAAACTATGAAACTAAACTATGAAGGATGTGAGTGGCAGGGGCTGCTTGAGCACTCACTCACTCACTGTGTTCCTCTCTTTTGGAACCCGAGATAAATGTGTTGTGCTAGTGCCAAAGAGGTGCTGTTCACAGGTTCTTATTGCTTCATCTTTAAAAATGAGTTTGCATCTCAACCCATAGAGGCCACCCTTCAAGGGAGGCCCGAGGACTCCATGCCAACCTTGTCCCATGTGTCTGCCTGTGTAGCTGGGGCTAGCACTGGAAATAGTTCCTCTTCTCTTTGCACCAAAGCCCACAGGAAGGTGAAGTTCTGCCTTCTGCAGCTCATGCTGTTTGCTGTGCCTTGCCATGGGCTGGCTTGGGCAGAAGGGTCTTCCCAGGTAGGAGCCCAGGCTGGCACAACCTCACATGTGTCATCTGTAAGTATGGCAGTTGGCTGACAGCTGGTGGGCCCATCCACACCCTGGAGATGGGGATGGCAGTGCCATGCCCACTGGGGCTACCTGCTGCTCTGCCTTCCCACCCCTTGGTGATGTGCAGCCAGAGTACCCAGCACCCTTGGCCCATGCTGTCCCACAGCCCCCCAGTGCCGGTGGCCGTAGAGGGACCGATGTTGCCATCTGCTGGTTTAGCTGCACAGGAGCAAGAGCTTGGCTCAACCCTCTTGGAAGTCCCCCCTCTCCAGTGTGTACTGACCTTGCTCCCACACCAGGCTGCAAGCACATTGCCCACCCTCTGAGCCAGCCCTTCGCCTTCCGGCAGCGTCTGCCTACTCGCACGTGTTGGAGGGGACAGGATGGGTGTCCCATTCCCACCTCTTCTTCCCACGCTGCCCAAGCACAAGAGTGTCCCTCCTGCTTTCCCCACAAAGGCTCCCAGAGGACATTGGCCTCTGGCTCGATGTCCTCTGGGAGAACCCAAGAGGCTCTTCCCGTTAAAGGCTAACATTTCCACTGCTGATTACCGTCGTCAGGTGCTTGTTCCTCCTCTGCTCTTGTCTTTATTTCCTTTCCCTTTCAAGTTCTTGGCAAGTCCTCCTGGGCTGGGCAGGTATTGCTGCTGTAGCAAGTACTCTGGGAGCACAGCACCTTGCACATCTCACCTGGCCAGTCTCCCCAGTGACAGCTGGGACTGGGAGCAGCAGGATCACCAGATCCAGCCCTGCTTCCCCAGCCAGCCCTGCAAATTGCTGCTTTGCCTGCAGGAGCTGTGGGGCTGAGCCGGCACAGTGACAGCTCGCTCGGGCATTGTGTGGAGCATGAGGTTACTTCTGTAAATCTATTATCTCTTCTGGCAGTTAGCACCAGGAAGCCCAGTTAAGCACATCTCTCTGCTTATCTAAGCCAAGTTAAATGTCTCCTGTGGCAAAGCCCTGCAGCTGGTAGCACAACCCATGAATGCTCCAGTGATGATCCCTAGTGCTGAGATTGCTTTTTGTTGCAGCATGTAGCCTGGAGATACCCATTTGATGTGTGTATGTCCACAGGTGGAGGGTGGGTGGCTCACCCCAGCCTGGGATATCCTGAGCAGTCTGTAGGTTGCATGGAGGAGCACCCAGAGTCCTTGCATCACCTGGATACTGAAGGCAGCCCTGCAGTGAGCTGCAGTGGTGGCTTGCTCTGCTTGGGGTCCACGTGACGTCCCGCTCTGGGTAGAAGCCTGGCTGAGGTGGGGCTCAGTGGCTGGGCTCAGTGGCTGGGCTTGACCACACATGTTGAGCTCGGGATGGGGGAGCGAGCGAGACGCTGTTTTCTCTGGCCCAGGAAGACAGCAGTGTGTGTTTGTTTTCCATGCAATCTCTTGCACAGTGTTTGTTTTGCTTCTCAAGCATTTCAGGAGATAAAATGACCTAAAGGGAGATTATTTTGTCCTAATTTAGCTGTCAAAGTTATTACTGACTTCTGCCTGTCTGTGCCAGCAGGGCGGCTTGCTCCGAGTCCCCTAGGAAACCTCAGCTAGAAAGTGAGAATCTGGGGGGGATTTGCTGTAGTCTCACATCTAATCTGTGTTTAGAACAGCAACTACAAGTTGCTCCCCCCATCTTCCCATGTCATATTAGCTCTCATCACTATGGACTGGGTTGCCTTCCCAGGGGGCTCCCCTCTCTAACTGGGGCTTGGGGTTGTTTTTCTCATGCTGCAGGCTGGTGGAAGAGTTCATGCTGCTCACGAACATGGCTGTGGCCCATCAGATCTACCGCACCTTCCCCGAGCAGGCCCTGCTTCGCCGCCACCCCCCACCCCAGACCAAGCTGCTGAACGACCTCATGGAGTTTTGCAACCAAGTTGGGCTCGATATCGACTTCAGCAGTGCGGGGACCCTGCATGTGAGTGCACTGCCCTGGCAGGGAACGGGACCGTGGGGTGGAGGGTGTGCAGCTACATAATGGCATGGTTTTGGCAGTGTGTGATTCATTCCCTGCCCCCCTCTGCCTAGGAAGAGTTGGCAACTATCCCGTGCCAAAACAGAACACCTCCTTTACTCACTCTTGACTGTACCAGGGCTGGTCAAGTGTGGCCTAGCCTGTCCCATTCAGCCATGTTGTACACAGAGCTTAAAGCAGGGCAGAGGGGACCTTGCAAGTGACCCCAGCACAAGTGACCTTCTCTGCAATGAGAAGGACCTTTCAGTGCAGGAGCACTTACTGGGACACCCAGATGTCCTTACTCTGCCTTCTCTTGGCAGGTCCTGGGCAGAGCATTTGCACATAGAAAAGTAGCTTTTCGATGAGGTGTTTCTGTATGGGCTGCTGAAGGTCTCAGGGAGGGCAGGGTGGGGAGCAGGGTGCCTGGGAAGGACTGGAGAGCAGTGCTGGGAAAGGTCAGACATAGCCAGCACAGGAGATATCTGACCGATCCTCTGCTGAGCGTGTCCCGAGGCTGAACTCCAGCTGAACAGCAGAGCACAGGTTCCAGGGTTTTCTTTACTTGCAGCAACTGGACTGTGGCTAATCCTCTGTTAATCCCATCCCTGCTGGCCTCCTGCACACCCCTCCGTCAGCTGGGACTGCTCTCCCTGCTTGCTGGCTGCACTGAGGCTAAGTCAGCAGACACAGGGCTGCGCACTCAGCTCCTCTTCTGCACTTTGAACCCTCCAGCCCTTCCTTGCTGCTCGCCCCAGGCAGTAATCTCCTGTATCCATGTCTTCCCAAAGTCCCATTAGTCCGTGCACCGAAGCTCTCAAAAGCTGGGTGGGAGTCAGGCACAGGTTAGGAAGGGTCTGTGAGCGCTCTTGCAGTCTGGGCATTGAGCTAGAAGGGCATCTGTGTGCCCTGAGTGCTCCCTGTTCTGACCCTAAGAGATAGGTCAGTGCTCAGGACTCTGTGTGTAGTCCTGCTGGAGCTGCTGGGACCACAGCAAGCCCAGTTTCACATGCGCTTCTTGCTTTGCGAGAGGATTTGCAGGAAAAGGAGCAATATGGTTTGGATGAGCTGCTGTTTTCCCCAGGAGGGTCTGCCTGGGTCCCCTGCTGCTACAGCCTGCCAACACTGAATGCTGTCTCTCTTTTCTCCTCCAGAAAAGTTTAAATGAAACATTTGGTGCTGACAAGTACTCGGAAGCCAGGAAAGAAGTGCTGACCAACATGTTCTCCAGACCCATGCAGGTGAGAACAGCACTGGGCTGTCAGACACATCTGGCTGTAGCTGTCTGCTGTGTCTCCATCCTCTGCCCTCACTCCTTCTGGTTTTTACATTAAGAAAGAGTGAATGGACCCAGAGCATGGTGCTGTGGGTCTGCCAGCAGCTACCCCCAGTGCCTCCAGCCCCATGCATCTGGCAGTGGGCATATCTTCTGGGCTACAGAGCTTCACTAGCTAGCAGGGGCAGGCTGAGTCTTTCCTTGCCCCTTGTAGCATTCCTGTTAATACTAAACAGGGTGTTCCACCCTTGAAGCTGCACCTGGGATGTTAGCAGACTCACAAGGACACAGCCTGTTCTGTGAAGAGCTGGTAGTGAGCTCCGTGGTTCATGTGTGTGCCATTTCTTCACATCCTGGTATCCCACCTGGTCCAAAGAAAAGGAATCAAGAGTGGAGATGATGCAGGGGTGTGGAACTGGCCATAAACACAGTCTGGTACCTAGACACAAGCTCATAGAAGCAGGGACGCTCTTAGAAACCCTTTGGTCTCCTTCCAGACCAAGAGATCTTCTGTGAAGGTCTCTGCAGTGTGCTGGTCACACTGATTGTCATGTTTGGAGGTTCTATGGCTCAGGACACTTATCCAGGTACTTAGCACCATCTTTTTTTTTATTTGCAGCATCTGCCTTTCTGCTTTTGCAGCTGGGCATAGCACAGCCTCTTCTGAGGGAAGTCCCTACCCCACGGGGAGAGGGGGCACATTCCTGAACCGGCCTCTCTGCTGTGGCCTGCTTATCGCTGCAGGAATGAATCATCTTCCCAACATCACTCATTTGATTGTCATTCTTCTAATTAGCTTATTTGCTCCATTTACTCATTAGCAGTTGCCTGAAGTCCTGCTGTACTTCTGTGACTTAATGCTTGCTTGAAAGTAGGACTGGGGACTGAAGCCTTTTAGTAAATCACCTCCTCATCTGTGTCTCCAGCTCAGGAGAGCTGCTGTGTAACGTGCAGGGAGCGTCCTCTGCAGCTGGCCATGTTGTCCCAGATCCCATGTTCTGCTTTTGCCTTGTTCTGGTCTCTTCTGACACATTTTCCTTTTCTGGTGGAAGATGCACTGGTGACATGAATTCCTTGGCATCCCTCCCTGGTCCTGCTGACTGTGGCACAAGCCCGGGCTTTGCCAGCAGCAGCGTGTGGAGCAAGCCTGGCTGCTGGCCAGGAGGGATGAGCAAGGAGGAGGCAACTCAGTTTTAAAGTGGTACCAAGGAGATGGCTTTTGGGGTCCTACTGACTTCTGAGATTTCCCTCTGTGGTTTCATGAGGCTGATGGTGGGTATGCTTTGAGATACCTCCCAGTGGCTTGTGTTAAGATTCAGCACTGTGAATACAGAATAGATCTGTATGTTAAAGAGGCATCAAGGTTTGGGGGATGAAGTCTTTTGCTGAGTAGACACCACACAGAGAACTTGGAGAAGAAGGAAGAGGAACTTCTAAAGAATATCTTTCCTGAAATGATTTTGGCAGGAACTAGGCTCATTTCATCATCAGAAGACCAAAGTGTGCTGTGCAATCCACTTGTGCCTGGCAGACCTGCTCTCTGGCACTGTCCTATAATAGGCATAACCCAGCTTACAGCTGAGCCTGTGAGTCCTGCAGAGCAGCCTGTGTCTGGATGGTGAGCAGCATTCCCGTCTGCCAGCACTCCCCAGAAGGATGGTGCTGCTACCTGTGATGGGCAGCCTTCAGTACTGGAAGTGGTGCATAAGCCAGAAGCAGCAGCAATCTGTCTTGATCCTGGGGTGAGCTTGTGCAGCTGGCCATTTGCTGAACTGTGGCTCAGTTTATAAATGGAGTTTCTGATTTGCTGAGGTGAGCAGATGCTTCTGTCCCATCTTTAGGGCTGCCTTCCAGTCTGACTCAGGATGTGCTTGCAGTGGTGGATCTGTATGACCTCCAGTCTGTAAGGAAGGACCACAGCACTGCAGGAGCCAGAGACATTGATGTTGTTCTCTGTGATCTCAGGTTCCTGACCTCACTCCCTGCATGGTGTACTCACAGCTCCCCAAAGCCCTAGGTACAGAGGATGGGTAGCTTAAAGCTGTGTCGGTGTCCCTTAGAAAGGGCAGGCAGCTACCAGGTGGAAGGAGCCTTCCCTGGCAGGAGGACTGTTCGCTGTCTGCCACCACTGTTAGCATAAATGGAAGAATCAGCCCCATCCTGCTCATGTCCCTGGATGTTGTGGTCCTTCATGGGGGAGGGCAGATCTGGGTCTTGACAGCTGTGGAGCACAGCCACACAGGGGCCCACGCTGGTGTCCAGGGCTGAGCTGCTGCTCTGACAGATGGCATGGTGAGACCGTCTGGTCAGGGTTCTGAGGAGTCACCTCAGCTCCCAGTGATAAAGCTGGTGCAAAGGGACAAGGCTGCAGTTCAGTGAGCCAAAACAAGCTGCCTACTGGTTTAACCTATGGTCACACCAAGCCTGTGCCTTCCATCTTTGCTGCATGCTGGTGGTCAAGACATCAGCTGCTAGGAGCAGGAGGGAGGCAGGAAGCAACTGGTAATGCATGTGTCTGGGGGAGTGCCTGGATCACTGTGCCAGGAGCCTTGTAACAGCTGAAGGAGCAGTGATGTACCATTTTTCAGGGGCTCAGTCACTCGGGGATTCAATCTGTCCATGAGAGTAAAGCTGCCTCTGGTTGACTGGGGCTGATTTATTTCCAGGCTCCTTGCAGTTCTCTGGGGATTGTGGCAAACCCTGAGGATTTGAGACCACTTGTGAGTCAAAGCTGTTAATGAGAAAGCATCTGCTTTATACCAGGCTGATATCCCTGGGTAGCACTCTCATGGTGCTGAGGATGAGTATCAGATACACGTTGGACTGGGCTCCATGCAGTGTGTAACCTTACCACAGCCCAGAGGAGTAGCTTTGCTCTGCTGCCCAAGCTGCTGCCAACCTCAGTGAGGGTCAGGATCTGCCAAAAGGATGTCAGAAATGGTGCTGGGCCCAGCAGTGGCTGGGTTTCGCCGACACATCCATCAGGAAGAAGTGCCCCAGACAACAACAAGAAGCATGCAACCTTCAGCATCTTCTCTAACTGGAAACAAGGCAGGGGTTGCCCTACGCTTAGGCCTTAGGGAATTGGAACAGGGAAGAAGGTCCCAGTGGCTTCCACATAGATGGGATTTTGACCTGTGCTCTGCTCTCTACCTACCTGGCATTGCAAGGACCTTCCTCCCTTCTGCCCGGGAGTCTGGCATGAGTGCCCATAAACGCCCTGTGTAATCTCATGCTGTCTGTTTGCACAAGGGCACTCATCTCCCACAGCAGCCTCCAGCACTCAGCGTGTCTCCCTGCCCGACCACGCAGAGCCTCGTTCGGAGGGAGCTGCGCTAATTGAGTGGAGACCGTACTTCATGGAGTCCATCAGAAACAATTTAATGCTGGGTTGTGGCAATTGGCAGCTACCACGGCTCCTATCCCAGCTCTTGGGTCTCATAATAAGGCCAGGACTGATGCTGCTTTTTTTAACCTCCTGTATTTACTTGCCCGGATCAGTGTGTTGCTGCTCAGCAGGCGCTGGCTGTGCTGCTGGGCTGGGGAGCAGAGGATGCAGCTGCCCAAACCGTGGATCCCGGGACGGCTCTGTAACCAGAGCTGGCTGCTCCTGTTTTCTTTAAGTCACTTGCTCTTATTTTTAAACGGGATCACTCCATCGCCACTGTGCCGTGACCCTGCCACAACCCCCCTGACCCACGCAGCCTCCCCTCCCCATCCTGTTGTTTTCCAGTCCCTGAGGGCTGGTGTTTCACTGATGTGAAAAACGCTGCAGTGTGGTAACAAGGGCAGAAGTTCTGGCTGAAGAGGCTGCTGAGTGGGGCGGTGCCACTGCAGCCCCCGCGCTGGCTTCGGCAGCCCAGCCGCTCGGCTTCCCAGCTGGGATGGAGCAGCAGGGATCACTGTGGGGCTGTCTGCTCAGTGAATGGAGGAGCCCCTAGTGCTCTTCATGTAAACATAATGGGTGTGCAGAACCTGCAGCCCAACTCAGAACCAAAGAGCCTGGCATAGGAGCTGGTTTGCAAGACCCCAGAGCATCTGTGGAGGGGCATAGGTCAGGCTGGACTCTTCCTTGGAAGATGAGAGGATAGTGAATGAGCCCCAGGGCCTGACCAGAAGACTCCTTAAACCCCTGTGGGACGTGGAAATCGATGCAATCTGTGGGGCCAGGCAGGGTCAGCTGGCAGTTAGCAGCTCTTTGCAGTGGCTTTGCCCTGTTTGCTCTGTGCTCAGTTCCTGCAATGCCCACCTCGTCCCTTCACAGCCTGAACTGAGCAGCAGGTGAAGGACCATCAGCTGCTGGACTCTGTCTTGCAGACTCTGTGGCCTTGCAGACATGCAGGGTCCTGCCATCAGCGCTGCTCACACCCTTCCCTTGCTTCTCCCTGCTTCCAGATGGCTCTCTACTTCTGCACTGGTGTCCTGAAGGACGAGACTCTGTTCCGCCACTACGCCCTGAACGTGCCCTTCTACACGCACTTCACCTCGCCCATCCGCCGCTACGCCGACCTCATCGTGCACCGGCTCCTCTCCGCCTCGCTCGGTGGGTGCTGCCTGCCTGCCTGCAGAGCAGCTCTGGGTGCTGCCAGGGTAGAGGGTGGCTGTGCCCAGCATAGAGAGGGTCCTGGGATCTGGCCTTGCCTGCCGCAAGTGCTGGGTGCTTGG
>JAAWVA010001289.1:0-11464 GCA_015227895.2 Colaptes auratus | reverse complement strand
ACAGGAGCCAGCAGTGTGCCCAGGTGGCCAAGAGGGCCAATGGCGTCCTGGCCTGCATCAGGAACAGTGTGGCCAGCAGGAGCAGGGAAGTCATTCTGCCCTGTGCTCAGCACTGCTGAGGCCACACCTTGAGTCCTGTGTCCAGTTCTGGGCTCCTCAGGTTAGGAAAGATGTTGAGCTGCTGGAAGGTGTCCAGAGAAGGGCAAGAAGCTGGGGAGGGGTCTGGAGCACAGCCCTGGAGGAGAGCTGAGGAGCTGTTTGCTTAGCCTGGAGAAGAGGAGGCTCAGGGGAGACCTTCTTGCCCTCTCCAACTCCCTGCAGGGAGGTTGTAGCCAGCTGGGGGTTGGTCTCTTCTCCCAGGCAGGCAGCACCAGAACAAGAGGACACAGCCTCAAGCAGTGCCAGGGGAGGTTGAGGCTGGAGGTGAGGAGAAAGGTCTTCCCAGCAAGAGAGATTGGCCACTGGGCTGTGCTGCCCAGGGAGGTGGTGGAGTCACCATCCCTGGAGGTGTTTAGGAAGAGCCTGGATGTGGCACTTGGAGCCATGGTTTAGTTAGCCAGGAGGTGCTGGGTGCCAGGTTGGACTTGATGATCTCTGAGGTCTTTTCCAACCTTATTGATTCTATGGTTCTTAGCACCACTGCTGGTGCTTGCTCTTTCCAGCTGAATTGCTCACACAAGCTGAGTGCTCAACTGCATTTATTTCAGTGACCCAGCAGAGCATTTTTGGGTTTGTCCAGCCAAGGTCCATGGACAAAAACCAAACCAAACAAACAAAACCCAACACAAAAGGGCCATTGCTCCTCTGGATAGTTCCAAGCTGCAGTGATGGAAAAAACCCAAAGTATTTAATATATGGGTGCCTATCTAAGAGTCAATCCAGCAGAGGAATTAATGAGTTGATGGTTATAGTCTTCATTAGAAGGTCAGGGTGGAAGTGATCTGCTGGAGAGCAGCCCTGAGAGAGGGACCTGGGAGTCCTGGTAGCTAACAAGTTACCCATGGGGCAGCAATGTGCCCTGGTGGCCAAGAGGGCCAACTGGATCCTGGGGTGCATTCAGGAGAGTGTGTCCAGCAGATCCAGGGAGGTTCTCCAACCCCTCTACTCTGCCCTGCTGAGACCTCATCTGGAGTACTGTGTTCAGTTTGGGGCTCCCCAGCTCAAGAGGGACAGGGATCTGCTGGAGAGTCCAAGGGAGGGCTATGAGGGTGATTAGGGGACTGGAGCACTGCCTGGGGAGGAGAGGCTGAGGGACCTGGGTCTGGTTAGTCTGGAGAAGAGAAGGCTTAGAGGGGATCTAATCAATGTTTATGAATCTCTGAGGGCTGGGGGTCAGGAGGGAGGGGCCAGGCTCTGCTCACTTGCTCCCTGGGATAGGACAAGGGGCAATGGATGGAAGCTGCAGCACAGGAGGTTCCACCTCAACATGAGGAGGAACTTCTTGACTGTGAGACTCCCAGAGCCCTGGAGCAGGCTGCCCAGAGAGGCTGTGGAGTCTCCTTCTCTGGAGACTTTCAAGGCCCGTCTGGATGTGTTCCTGTGTGACCTGAGGTGATCCTGCTCTGGCAGGGGGGTTGGACTGGATGATCTGTGATACTGTGATCTCTTTGGGTGCCTTCCAACCCCTGACATCCTGTGATCCTCTGAAGTCAGGGCTTCTGTCCCAGGGGAGAGGGCTGGCTTGTGAAGGCTGTGCTGTCAGATGTGCACCAGTACATTCTCAAACCCTTTCACCCTTCCCCCCCCCCCCCATTTATATTTCCCCATGAAATATTTCAGTGTTCCTCCTGGAGCTGTTTTGGGCTGGTTACAATTTCAGGGACAGGGATCTTCAGCTGCAAAACTTACCCTGAGTTTTTTCTTTCACCCACACTTTTGGCCACAGGAGGGTTTCTTTTCCTGGTGACATCACACATTGTGCTTCTAGTGTTTGGGGGTTCTTTTATTAACTACCTCAGGGCATTTAGGTTTGCATTGCAGTTCCCACCTGAAAGTTGGTCAGAGTCTCTGTTTGTAGGTGAAAAAAACCCCACCAAACCAAAAGCCTTTTGTTTCTCACCCCCCATGGCTGATCCTGTCTCTAACTCCCTGTTTTCAGACAGTGACTCAAACCATGCTGGCAAGATGGTTGTGGTGAGGGGGCTTTAAGGCTGGAGTCATTCAAAATCCCAATCATTCATTCGAGGAAGGGGATTCTCCCCCTCTGCCCCACTCTGCTGAGACCAAACCTGGGGCACTGTGTCCAGGTCTGGAGCCTCTGTGCCAGGAAGGATCTGGAGGGGCTGGAAGGTGTCCAGAGAAGGGCCATGAGGAGGAGCAGAGGGCTGGAGCTGCTCTCCTATGAGGACAGACTGAGGGAGTTGGGGTTGTGCAGTCTGGAGAGGAGAAGGCTCCCAGGAGACCTCATTGTGGCCTTCCAGGATCTGCAGGGGGCTCCAAGAAAGCTGGGGAAGGACTTTTGAGGGTGCCAGGGAGTGATAGGACTGAGGGGGGATGGAGCAAAACTAGAAGTGGGGAGATTGAGATTGGCTGTGAGGAAGAAGTTGTTCCCCATGAGGGTGGTGAGAGCCTGGCACAGGCTGCCCAGGGAGGTGGTGGCAGCCTCCTGCCTGGAGGTGTTTGCAGCCAGGCTGGCTGTGGCTGTGGCAACCTGCTGCAGTGTGAGGTGTCCCCTGCCCATGGCAGGGGGGTTGGAGCTGGCTGAGCCTTGAGGTCCCTTCCAGCCCTGACAGTTCTCTCATTCTGGAGACCAGAAATCCTGTCAAGTCCAAAGCTTGGTGAAGGAACTGGTTAAAAATGTTCCTCCAAGGCTAAAGAAGGAAACATGCAGCTTGACATCAACAGTGGCCGTTTGTGCAACCCCTCAAGGCTGGAACAAGGGACAATGGCAGTGGGGAAGAGGGGGGGGGAACACCTGCACCAGCTGGAGAAGAATAGGAGGAACTGAGCTTCCTCTAGAGACATCCTCAAGGACATCACAGCAAGCTGGGGGCATGCAGCAAGCTGCTTGCTCCCCATGGTGAGCAGCAGTGTCCAGAGAGCTGGGCAGGGTTTGGGGGTGGGGGAATATGTGTGGCATGTGGAATGTTGGGGAATGTGGGCAACGTGGGCCTGGGGTGAGTGCTGCTAGTGCCAAAGGTTGGCAGTGGAGGAGCTGCTGAGTGTTTGCATGAGCAAGCTTCAGTCGTGATGATTTAGCTCAGTTTGGGGCTCCCCAGCTCAAGAGGGACAGGGATCTGCTGGAGAGGGCCCAAGGGAGGGCTATGAGGGTGATTAGGGGACTGCAGCACTGCCTGGGGAGGAGAGGCTGAGGGACCTGGGGCTGGTTATTCTGGAGAAGAGAAGGCTTAGAGGGGATCTAATCAATGTTTATGAATCTCTGAGGGCTGGGGGTCAGGAGGGAGGGGCCAGGCTCTGCTCACTTGCTCCCTGGGATAGGACAAGGGGCAATGGATGGAAGCTGCAGCACAGCAGGTTCCACCTCGACATGACGAAGAACTTCTTGACTGTGAGGCTCCCAGAGCCCTGGAACAGCCTGCCCAGAGAGGTTGTGGAGTCTCCTTCTCTGGAGCCTTTCCAGCCCCATCTGGATGTGTTCCTGTGTGACTGACTTGGAATGGCTGCCCGGGGGGTGGTGGAGTCACCATCACTGGAGGTGTTTAAGAAGAGCCTGGATGAGGCACTTGGTGCCATGGTTGAGTTGATTAGATGGTGGTGGGTGATAGGTTGGACTTGATGACCTCTGAGGTCTTTTCCAACCTGGTCAGTTCAATTCAATTCAATTCAATTCAATTCAATTCAATTCAATTCAATTCAATTCAATTCAATTCAATTCAATTCAATCCAATCCAATTAAACTCACTTCACTTCACTTCACTTCACTTCACTTCACTTCACTTCACTTCACTTCACTTCAGTTCTGTTCTATTCTATTCTATTCTATTCTATTCTATTCTATTCTATTCTATTCTATTCTATTCTATTCTATTCTATCTATCCTATCCTATCCTATCCTATCCTATTGTGTCCTGTCCTGTCCTGTCCTGGAGTCCTGGGGCCTTCACCAAGCTGCTGGAGACCCTGTTGAGTCATTCTAAATGCCTGGAAGGAAGGAAGGAGAAAAGCAAACAACATTGAGTACAAGGGAGGTGATGGGGAGAACAAAAACATCTTCTAAACCCAGAGCATAAGAGGGCAGATGGAAAAAGGCTTTGCCAAGAGTCATGAGCAGCAGCACAGTCACAACAAACTGCTTGGGGGTGGGGGTGGGGACACACACTTTGGTTGAGGTCTTCTGCATGGAGAAAGGAAAAGACACCCTGGGAACGAATGCTGCAAAGGCAGCTTGGTCAGAAAAGCAAATGAGGACATTGCACATTCTTTAGTGGCAGTGGCTGGGGATTGTTTGGGTGAGAACTTCTCTTCATGCTGTTGGCTCTTCTAAATGGCTCTAACACAGGGTGGGGAAGGGGGAGGGTTAGAATAGAACAGAACAGAACAGAACTAACCAGGTTGGAAGAGACCTTTGGGGTCCTCGAGTCCAACCTATCACCCAACACCATCTCCTCAACTTTTGTCTTTCCACCTTGCTTTATGTTGTTAAAGCAGCTGGGAAGGCTTGGGGGATAGAAGAGGTGCTGCAAAAAGGAGGAGGCTGAGCCACCAGCCAGGACCAGGGAATGGATGGGACCACAGAGAGGGTTACTCAGGTTTATTCCGGAGCAGATGGCCAACAGAGCCCCAGGGCTGTGGGCATCCCCAGTGCCTAGGAGCTTTGGGCATCAGGTCCACAGAGCCATTTCTGCACCAGGCTATGCAAACCCCCCCACAATCCCAGCATGGGGGGGAGGGACTTCATAGGATCACAGGCTCACAGGATGTCAGGGGTTGGAAGGGGCCCAAAGAGAGCATCGAGTCCACCCCCCTGCCAGAGCAGGACCATGCAATCTAGCTCAGGTCACACAGGAACACATCCAGGAGGATGATTAGGGGACTGCAGCACTGCCTGGGGAGGAGAGGCTGAGGGACCTGGGGCTTTTCAGTCTGGAAAAGAGAAGACTGAGAGGGCATTTAATCAATGTTTATGAATATCTGAGGGCTGGGGGTCAGGAGGGAGGGGCCAGGCTCTGCTCACTTGCTCCCTGGGATAGGACAAGGAGCAAGGGATGTAAGCTGCAGCACAGGAGGTTCCACCTCAACACAAGAAGGAACTTCTTGACTGTGAGGCTCCCAGAGCCCTGGAGCAGGCTGCCCAGAGGCGTTCTGGAGTCTCCTTCTCTAGGGACTTGCAAGGCCTCTCTGGATGCATTCCTCTGTGACCTGAGCTCTAGCATGGGGGCTGGACTCGATGATCTCTCTGGGTCCCCTCCAACCTCTGACATCCTGTGATTATCAGCAGCCCACATGAAAGGCAGTCCCATGAGAGGATCACTTCCCATTCTCACCAGTGTGAGCAGCAGAGAAGCTGTGGTGGTTCCCCCCCCCGACAGGCTGGGGCTGGGCAGTATGCTGCAGGGCTCGGTTTGTTTGTCCTGCCTTTCACTCTGGGCTTTGGCCAGGGCTGCCCATTGGAGGTCCACTGCTGGGGTGGTGTTGGGGTGGGGATGCTCCCAACAGGCACTGCAGCAGGGCAAGGGTCTGGCAGGCAGCTGAGGATGCAGGGTCAGATCCCATGCCGAGCTGCTGGGGCTTCTTACAGGCTCTGCCGGCTTCAGAGGGGAGCAAACTGTGGAGCTGGGAAGGGTTACTTGATGGTGAAGGCTGTGAGCTGGGAAGATGCAGCTTGGGTGACAGGTTGTGCTGCTCTCCTGGGACAAACTGCATTTCCCTGGGATGATTTTCACCTTCAGAAACACTTTCCCCCCTCATGGATGTCAAGGGATGTCAGTCTCTAATATGTCCATCTCTAACAACACTTGCATTTCCTCTTGCCATCTTACAGAGAGGCTCCAGGGAGAGCTTAGAGCAGCCTCCCACTACCTGAAGGGGGCTGCAGGAGAGCTGGGGAGAGACTTTTGGCAAGGGCTTGGAGTGACAGGGTGAGGAGATAGAAGAGGGGAGATAGAGACTGGAGATGAGGAAGAAATTCTTTCCAGGGAGGGTGGGGAGACACTGGAACAGGTTGCCCAGGGAGGTTGTGGATGCCTCCTGTTCAAGGCCAGGTTGGATGAGGCCATGAGCAACCTGGGCTGGTGGGAGGTGTCCCTGCCCATGGCAGGGGCTTGGAACTGGATGAGCTTGAAGGTCCCTTCCAACCCAAACCACTCTGATTCTGTGAAGGGCCAGGAGCAATCTCCTCTGGTTTTTCATCCCCTTCTGCAAAGATCCCTGTGGGAAGTGGCCACCTCTGCCAGAGCAAAGGAACTCCTCTTCAAAATGATGGTTGGCTTGGAAAGGTGACTGCACTTGGGCAAGCTGGCCCTGCTCCATGCTTGGCACAGAACTGTTCTGCTTGGAAAGAAACCCCAAACACTGAAGGCCATCAAACCCAACTGTTGACCCAGCACTGCTACCACAGCACTGCTACCACTGAACCACAGCCCTCAGCACCACATCTCCACAGCTTCGAAATCCCTCCAGGGATGGGGACTCCCTGGGCAGCCTGCTGCAGGGCTTGGAAGCCCTTTTGGTGAGGTAATGAAGGTAATCACAGTGCCACAGTACACATCCCAGGTTGGAATGGACCTCCAGGGATCAACAGGGCCAACCCCCCTGCCAGAGCAGGAGCACCCAGGGTGCTCTGCACAGGAATGCAGCCAGGTGGGGTTGGAATGTGTCCAGAGGAGGAGACTCCACAACCTCTCTGGGCAGCCTGCTCCAGGGCTCTGGCACCCTCACAGTTAAGTTTCTCCTCCTGTTGAGCTGAAACCTTCTATGTTCAAGTTGTACCTGTTGTTCCTTGGGTTATTGCTGTGCACCCCCCAAAAGAGCTTGGCCCCCTCCACTTGCCCCCCACCCCTCACATATTGATAGGCATTGATCAGATCCCTCTCAGCCTTCTCTTCCCCACACTAAACAGCCCCAGGCCTCTCAGGCTCTCTTCACAGGGGAGCTGCTCAAGTCCCCTAAGCACCCTCCTGCCTCTCCCTTGGGCTCTCTCCAGCAGGTCTCTGTCTCTCTTCAACAGGGGAGCCCCAGGCTGGACACAGGATTGCAGCTGTGGTCTCAGCAGGGCAGAGCAGAGGGGGAAGAGAACCTCCCCAGCCCTCCTGGCCACACTTTTCTTGCTGCCCCCCAGGACCCCATTGGCTCTCTTGGCCTCAAGGGCACATTGCTGTCCCACACAGAACTTGCTGCCCACCAGCACTCCAGGGTCTTTCTGAGTGGAGCTGCTCTCCAGCAGGGCAGCCCCTAGCCTGTCCTGGTGCCTGCTGTTGCTCCTCCCCACATGCAGGACCCTGCACTTAGAACCATAGAATCAATAAGGTTGTTAAAGACCTCAGAGAGCATCCAGTGCAGCCTGGCACCCAACTCCTCCTGGCAGCTAACCCCTGGCTCCAAGTGCCACATCCAGTCCTCTTTGGAACACCTCCAGGGATGGGGACTCCACCACCTGCTCTCCAGCAGGGCAGCCTCTGACCTGTCCTGGTGCCTGCTGTTGTTCCTCCCCACATGCAGGACCCTGCACTTAGAACCATAGAATCAATAAGGTTGGAAAACACCTCAGAGAGCATCCAGTGCAGCCTGGCACCCAACTCCTCCTGACAGCTAACCCCTGGCTCCAAGTGCCACATCCAGTCCTCTTTGGAACACCTCCAGGGATGGGGACTCCACCACCTCCCTGGGCAGCACATTCCAGTGGCCAATCTCTCTTGCTGGGAAGAACTTCTTCCTAACCTCCATCCTAAAGGTCCCCTGGCACAGCTTGAGACTGTGTCCTCTTGTTCTGGTGCTGGGTGCCTGGGAGAAGGGAGCAACCCCCACCTGCCTACAAAAAGAGTCTGGCCCCATCCTCCTGACACCTGCCCTTTACCTATTGATCATCACAGACTCACAGAATCAATTTCAGGGGCTGGAAGGGACCTTGAAAGCTCATCCAGCAAGAAGGTCTCCCCTGAGCCTCCTCTTCCCAAGGCTAAGCAACCCCAGCTCCCTCAGCCTCTCCTCCCAGGGCTGTGCTCCAGACCCCTCCCCAGCTCTGTTGCCCTTCTCTGGACACCTGCCAGCAGCTCAACATCTTTCCTAAGCTGAGGGGCCCAGAACTGGAGCAAAGCCACCACAGACTCCCCCCTGGCTGTTGGGATCCCAGAAGGAAGGGCAGAGTGCTGAGAAACACCACCCTGGTGACCACCTGCCCTTTCAGCCCCCCCATTGCATGGAGGAAAAAGCTTCATCAGAGGCCCATGTGGGGAGCCATAAAGCCAATCATGACCACCCCTCAATTTACCTGGGAAACTCCTCCCCAGGGACATAAAGGCAGGCCATAAAAAGCCATCAAGGGGACAGCTTATGAGGCTGGCTGTGTGCTCTGCTGCCTCTCTCCTGCACCTTCTCCTCACCACATCTGTTTGAATTTTTCCACCCCAAATTGCTCCTAAAAAAACCCAAAGCCCCCCAAGCCCAACCCAAGAAGAAGCCCAGAGGAGCCCAAGGGCAGAGAAAGCCATTGAGGAACTGCAGGCTAGCAGAGAGGTAATTGGGTGAGGAGTCAGGTCTCGGTGTCACCCCAGCCCACCAGCAGGCTTCCAGCTGCATTCCAAACCCCTCCTGCACTGCAGGAATCAAGAAGGCTTTGGTTGTTTTCTTTGGGCTTGCTTCTCTCCCTCTTTTTTCCCCTCCCCTTTCTTACTGAATCTCCAAAGATTTCCTAGGAGCAGCTCAATCAGCTCAGGCTGTTTCCTAGCCCTGTGTGGTCCAAGCGCTGTTTGGCCACGGGCTGATGTCTTCCAGGAGGCAGGATGCACAGCAGCACGAGGAGAGGACACCTGGGTGCTGTGGGGGTGCTGCCTTCCCTGGGGGTGCTCACCCATGCAGGGGGTCTCCTTCCTACACCTCAGGTCTGGTTCAATGTCTGTATCAATGCCCTGGCTGAGGGGATTGAGAGTAGCCTCAGCAAGGGCTCTGATGATACACAACTGGGGGGGTGTGAGGGGAGGTTGTGGCCAGGTGGGGGTTGGTCTCTTCTCCCAGGCAACCAGAACAAGAGGACACAGTCTCCAGCTGTGCCAGGGGAAGTTGAGGCTGGAGGTGAGGAGCAAGTTCTTCCCAGCAAGAGAGATTGGCCACTGGAATGTGCTGCCCAGGGAGGTGGTGGAGTCCCCATCCCTGGAGGTGTTCAGGAGTGAACTGGATGAGGCACTTGGAGCTATGGTTTAGTTAGTCCTGAGGTGCTGGGTGCCAGGTTGGACTTGATGATCTCTGAGGTCTTTTCCAACCTTAGTGATGCTATGATTCTATTCTATGATTCCATGACACCCCTCAGGCTGTGCAGGATCCAATGAGACCTGGACAGGCTGAGAGCTGGGTGCAGGCAAACCTCATGAAGCTCAGTAAGGACAAGGGCAGAGTCCTGCATCTGGGGAGGAACAACAGCAGGCACCAGGACAGGTCAGAGGCTGCCCTGCTGGAGAGCAGGTGGTGGAGTCCCCATCCCTGGAGGTGTTCCAAAGAGGACTGGATGTGGCACTTGGAGCCAGGGGTTAGCTCTCAGGAGGAGTTGGGTGCCAGGCTGCACTGGATGCTCTCTGAGGTCTTTAACAACCTTATTGATTCTATGATTCTAAGTGCAGGGTCCTGCATGTGGGGAGGAACAACAGCAGGCACCAGGACAGGTTAGAGGCTGCCCTGCTGGAGAGCAGCTCCACTCAGAAAGACCCTGGAGTGCTGGTGGGCAGCAAGTTCTGCGTGGGACAGCAATGTGCCCTTGAGGCCAAGAGAGCCAATGGGGTCCTGGGGGGCAGCAAGAAAAGTGTGGCCAGCAGGGCTGGGGAGGTTCTCTTCCCCCTCTGCTCTGCCCTGCTGAGACCACAGCTGCAATCCTGTGTCCAGCCTGGGGCTCCCTTGTTGAAGAGAGACAGAGACCTGCTGGAGAGAGTCCAAGGGAGAGGCAGGAGGGTGCTTAGGGGACTTGAGCAGCTCCCCTGTGAAGAGAGCCTGAGAGGCCTGGGGCTGTTTAGTGTGGGGAAGAGAAGGCTGAGAGGGGATCTGATCAATGCCTATCAATATGTGAGGGGAGGGGCAAGTGGAGGGGGCCAAGCCCTTTTGGGTGGTGCACAGCAATAAGCCAAGGAACAACAGGTACAACTTGAACAGAGAAGGCTTCACTTCAACATGAGGAGAAACTTCTTTACTGTGGGGCTGCTGGAGCCCTGGAGCAGGCTGCCCAGGGAGGTTCTGGAGTCTCCTGCCCTGGAGCCTTCCCCAACTCACCTGGATGTGTTCCTCTAGGTGACCCTGCTCTGGCAGGGGGGGAGGGGTTGGCCTGGATGGCCTCTGGAGGTCTCTCCCAACCCCTACCATTGCATGACTCCATGATCCATCAGCCAGAACTCTATCTCAAAGCCACAGCCACAAAGACTTATTAAAAAAAAGAGAGGAGAATAACAATGCTTTTGGATGGAAAAACATCTTCTGGGAGCTGTCCTGAGAGTCTTTCCAAAGCAATGTTTTCTGCATTCCAGCAGCTCTGATGTGGCTCCCCAGGAGCCTGGAAAACAAGATGAAAACCCATCTGATAGCTTGATTGGCAGATGCTGGCTCCAGCCCACCAGGGCTGGCTCCCAGAGTCTCATGGATCTGACCAGGCACTGAACCACAGCCCTGCAAGCTGAAGGTCCATGGGGTCAGCCTCTCTTTCCTATGTGCACACAACTGCTGCTGAGGTCTTGCTGTGCTCTGCTACCTGCCAGGACTTCCTACCTCCTGCATTCCATCAGCGGCAAGTCACAGCAGAATGGTGCAGTTTGTGCTCCCCAGGGCTCAGCCTTGGGCCCAGCTCTCTCAGCAAGGATCTGGGTCAGGGGATCAAAGGCACTCTCAGTAAGTTGGCAGATCACACCAAGCTGGATGTGAGTGTTGGTCAGCTTGAGGCTCTCCAGAGGGACCTGGCCAGGCTGGGTGGCCCAGTGGGATGAGAGTCAACATTGCCAAGCGCCAGGTCCTGCACTTGGGTCACAACAACCCCGTGAGAGCTCCAGGCTGGGGGCAGAGGGGCTGGAAAGCTGCCCAGCAGAGAAAGCCCTGGGGGGTGTTGGGTGACAGCCAGCTGAAACTGAGCCAGCAGTGCCCAGGCGGCCAAGAAGGCCCCCAGCAGCCTGGCCTGGAGCAGCACTGGTGTGAGCAGCAGGAGCAGGGCAGGGATTGCCCCACTGGTGAGGTCAGACCTCAAAGACTGGGTTCAGCTTTGGGCCACTCTCTCCAAGAAGGGCAATGAAGCTGGAGAAGGGGTTGGAGTGTGTCTTCTGAGGAGCAGGTTGGAGAACTGGGGTTGTTGAGCCTGGAGAAAAGGAGGCTGGGGGAACCTCCT
>JAAWVA010001288.1:0-11479 GCA_015227895.2 Colaptes auratus | reverse complement strand
CAACACTTCTGTGGTTCTATGATCCTGAGTAAGCTCTGGTAGTGAAGCAGCTACCTAATGAATGTACTGATTAATCTGAGAGCCTATGCTAACGAGACCTGTGCAAAGTCCTCTGGAATCCCAGAGGCTCTGCTGCTCTGCTTCAATCTGTAGCAGCTTAATAGCAGGGAAGGGAAGCTTTTGCTGGTGGAGGGAAGCATGAATAATGTATTGCTGTGGATAATGGTAAATAGGCATCCCGGATCCCTCTTCTCCATCAGAGGGAGTGTGCAGCTGGTGAAGGCAAGCCTGCGTTCAGGGGAGCGGAGGGGCTGCAGCGGGGAGGCGCTGCGCCGCGCCCGGCAGGCTGCGGCTGCGGCAGGCGGCCCCGCGGGGTCTGCAGCCCGGCAAGGAGGCCAATTCCTGCGGCGTGCGGCTGCCTTCGCAGGGTGTAAACAAAACAGGGGAGGGAATCTCTGAGTGAAGGCTTCCCCCCCGCCCCCCCTCCTCAGCCGACTTGCCTGGAGAATGCTGAAGTAGCTGTTAAGGTAGAAAGCTCTGGGAACGCATCTGCTAGCCCCCCGGGCAGCTGCGGGGAGCTTCTGCTCTTCTTGGAGCTCAGCTTCACAGCAAGACGTCCTCTGGAGAGCCTGTAGCTCCTAGGGGGACTAGCACTGGACTAGAATGGGGTCAGCAGAGGGACTGAAGGAGAATGCTGAAGGGCTCCTCTTCTGCAGCACAGGTACAGGGCTTGCAGTGTTAGGACAAGGGGTAATGGCCTGAAGAGGGAAGAAGGCAGATTGAGACTGGAGATGAAGAAGAATCTTGCCAGTGAGGGTGGGGACCCACTGGAACAGGTTGCCCAGGGAGGCCATGGATGCCTCCTCCCTGGGGGTGTTGAAGGCCAAGCAGAATGAAGCTTTGAGCAACCTGGGCTGGTGGGAGGTGTCCCTGGCCATGGCAGGGGGTTGGCACTGGATAGCCTTGAAGGTCCCTTCCAACCCAAACCCATTCTGTGGATGTATGATTTTATGATTCCTTGTGCTCAGTTACCCCTGGGAGCTTGGTGTCTGCACTGCCACAACCACTCTCAGGTCAGAGCCCAAAGGGATGTTCCCAAGACCTAGGCACATCCCAACATCCAAGATCCCACATGGCTAACTGGAGATTGGTCAGCAGCCTGCTGAGTGGAGAGGCCTGCACTGACAGGCCAGTTGGGAACTGCAAAGCTGTCCACAGCTGAGGTAAGCTTGGCTGCTGGTAACTCAGCACCATGGAATCACAGCACCATGGAATCAATCACAGCACCATGGAATCAATCACAGCACCATGGAATCACAGAACCAAGGAATCACAGCACCATGGAATCACAGCACCATGGAATCAATCATAGCACCATGGAATCATAGCACCATGGAATCAATCATAGCACCATGGAATCATAGCACCATGGAAGCATAGCACCATGGAAGCATAGCACCATGGAAGCATAGCACCATGGAATCAATCATAGCACCATGGAATCACAGCACCATGGAATCAATCATAGCACCATGGAATCATAGCACCATGGAAGCATAGCACCATGGAAGCATAGCACCATGGAAGCATAGCACCATGGAATCAATCATAGCACCATGGAATCATAGCACCATGGAATCAATCATAGCACCATGGAATCAATCATAGCACCATGGAATCAATCATAGCACCATGGAATCATAGCACCATGGAATCAATCATAGCACCATGGAATCAATCACAGCACCATGGAATCACAGCACCATGGAATCACAGCACCATGGAATCAATCATAGCACCATGGAATCATAGCACCATGGAATCATAGCACCATGGAATCACAGAACCATGGAATCACAGAACCATGGAATCACAGCACCATGGAATCAATCACAGCACCATGGAATCACAGCACCATGGAATCACAGCACCATGGAATCAATCATAGCACCATGGAATCAATCATAGCACCATGGAAGCATAGCACCATGGAAGCATAGCACCATGGAAGCATAGCACCATGGAAGCATAGCACCATGGAATCAATCATAGCACCATGGAATCAATCATAGCACCATGGAATCATCACAGCACCATGGAATCACAGCACCATGGAATCACAGCACCATGGAATCAATCATAGCACCATGGAATCATAGCACCATGGAATCATAGCACCATGGAATCACAGAACCCATGGAATCACAGAACCATGGAATCACAGCACCATGGAATCATCACAGCACCATGGAATCACAGCACCATGGAATCACAGCACCATGGAATCACAGCACCATGGAATCAATCATAGCACCATGGAATCAATCACAGCACCATGGAATCAATCACAGCACCATGGAATCAATCACAGCACCATGGAATCATAGCACCATGGAATCAATCACAGCACCATGGAATCACAGCACCATGGAATCAATCATAGCACCATGGAATCAATCATAGCACCATGGAATCAATCACAGCACCACGGAATCAATCATAGCACCACGGAATCAATCACAGCGCCATGGAATCAATCACAGCACCATGGAATCAATCATAGCACCATGGAATCAATCATAGCACCATGGAATCAATCACAGCACCATGGAATCAATCACAGCACCATGGAATCATAGCACCATGGAATCAATCACAGCACCATGGAATCACAGCACCATGAATCATCATAGCACCATGGAATCAATCATAGCACCATGGAATCAATCACAGCACCACGGAATCAATCATAGCACCACGGAATCAATCACAGCGCCATGGAATCAATCACAGCGCCATGGAATCAATCACAGCACCATGGAGTCAATCATAGCACCATGGAGTCAGTCATAGCACCATGGAATCAGTCATAGCACCATGGAATCACAGCACCATGGAATCAATCACAGCACCATGGAATCAATCACAGCACCATGGAATCAATCATAGTACCATGGAATCAATCATAGCACCATGGAATCAATCATAGCACCATGGAATCAATCATAGCATCATGGAATCAATCACAGCACCATGGAATCAATCATAGCACCATGGAGTCAATCACAGCACCATGGAATCAGTCATAGCACCATGGAATCACAGCACCATGGAATCACAGCACCATGGAATCAATCATAGCACCATGGAATCAATCATAGCACCATGGAATCAATCATAGCACCATGGAATCAATCACAGCACCATGGAATCAATCATAGCATCATGGAATCACAGCACCATGGAATCACAGCACCATGGAATCATAGCACCATGGAATCAATCATAGCACCATGGAATCATAGCACCATGGAATCAATCATAGCACCATGGAATCATAGCACCATGGAATCAGTCATAGCACCATGGAATCATAGCACCATGGAATCAATCACAGCACCATGGAATCAATCACAGCACCATGGAATCAATCATAGCACCATGGAATCATAGCACCATGGAATCAATCACAGCACCATGGAATCACTCACAGCACCATGGAATCACAGCACCATGGAATCACAGCACCATGGAATCAATCATAGCACCATGGAATCAATCATAGCACCATGGAATCAATCATAGCACCATGGAATCAATCACAGCACCATGGAATCAATCACAGCACCATGGAATCAATCATAGCACCATGGAATCAATCATAGCACCCTGGAATCATAGCATCATGGAATCATAGAATCATAGAATGGTCCAGGCTGGAAGGGACCTCCAGAGCTCATCCAGTCCAACCTCCCTGCAGTCAGCAGGGACATCCTCAACTAGATCAGGTTGCTCAGGGCTTCATCAAGCCTCACCTTGAATACCTCCAGGGATGGAGCCTCAACAACCTCCCTGGGCAACCTGTTGCAGTGGTAGGATAGAATAGGTTGGCACTTCTGACCTGACAGCTGGAGTTGTTCACTAGCCCAATGCCATCAGAATGATCTGGATTAGCTTCAAACACTGCTAATAGCAGAGGTTTTGTTTGCTGAAGTTTCTAAACCCATTTTGACAGAACCAGGTTAGGCAGCAGCCATCTGATCAGCTCTGCCAGCTGATGTCAGGGCTGGGAAGCTCTTAACCTGCCTGAGCTGAACCCAGAACAATGCAGAAGACAACAGCCCACAGAGTCTAATGTCTGGCAACATCTCTGGTGCCATGGAGGGTGGGGGAGGAAGGGGAAAAGGACACAGTCTCAAGCTGTGCCAGGGGAAGTTTAAGCTGGAGGTGAGGAGAAAGTTCTTCCCAGAGAGAGTTGTTAGCCCTTGGGATGTGCTGGCCCAGGGAGGTGGTGGAGTCCCCATCCCTGGAGGTGTTCAAGAGGGGATTAGATGTGGCACTTGGAGCCATGGTTTAGTCCTGAGGTCTGTGGTGCCAGGTTGGACTCGATGATCTCTGAGGTCTCTTCCAGGCTTGGTGATTCTGTGATGCTGTGAAGCAGATGTGTGAGGCCCTAGGTGACAACCTCCTTGAGGAAGCCTGCTGGGCAGACGTGTTTGGAGGGAGAGCAGGTCAGTAGGGGAGAAAGAGAAACCTGGAAGAGTTCAGGTCTGGTTCGTGCTGGGGCTGGAGCTCTGACCTCATAGAATCATCATAGAAAGCATTGGGTTGGAAGGGACCCTCCAGGGTCCTCTTGTCCAACCCCCCTGCAGTAAGCAGGGACATCTTCCACTAGATCAAGTTGCTCAGGGCCCCATCGAGTCTGAGCTCCAATGTCTCCAGGAATGGGCCCCCACCACATGATGCCTGAGAGACCTGGGGCTGCTTAATCTGCAGAAGAGAAGCCTCAGAGGGGATCTTATTAATGTGTACAAATCTCTGAAGGGTGAGTGGCAAGAAGAAGCCCTTGAGAGGAGAGGCTGAGGGCAGGAGATTGAAGACATCTGACTGCCAGGTTCTACACATTGGCCACAACTACCCCAGGCAGTGCTACAGGCTGGGGTCAGCAGTCAGGCACACATGACCAGGTTGATAGTAGGCTGAACATGAGCCAGCAGTGTGCCCAGGGGGCCAAGAAGGCCAAGGGCATCCTGGCCTGCAGCAGGAACAGTGTGGCCAGCAGGAGCAGGGAAGTCCTTGTGCCCTGTGCTCAGCACTGCTGGAGCCACACCTTGAGTCCTGTGTCCAGGTCTGGGCTCCTCAGTTTAAGGACACTGAGAGACTTGAAGGTGTCCAGAGAAGGGCAAGAAGCTGGGGAGGGGTCTGGAGCACAGCCCTGGGAGGAGAGGCTGAGGGAGCTGGGCTTGCTTAGCCTGCAGAAGAGGAGGCTCAGGGGAGACCTTCTTGCTCTCTGCAACTCCCTGAAGGGAGGTTGTAGCCAGGTGGGGGTTGGTCTCTTCTGCCAGGCAAGCAGCAGCAGAACAAGAGGACACAGTCTCAAGCTGTGCCAGGGAGGTTTAGGCTGGAGGTGAGGAAGAAATTCTTCCCAGCAAGAGAGATTGGCCACTGGGATGTGCTGCCCAGGGAGGTGGTGGAGTCTCCATCCCTGGAGGTGTTTAGGAGGAGACTTGATGTGGTGCTTGGTGCCATGGTTGAGTTGATCAGATGGTGTTGGGTGACAGGTTGGACTCTTGAAGGTCTCTTCCAACCTTATCTATTCTATTCTATCCTATTCTATTCTATTCTATTCTATCCTATCCTATCCTATTCTATTCTATTCTATTCTATTCTATTCTATTCTATTCTATTCTATTCTATCCTATCCTATCCTCTTCTATGAGTCAGAATTCTCCCCAAGTGCCCAGATTTCCCCTGCTCCCACTCTGACACCCTGCAGCAGGCTTTCCCCTGCTGGGCTGCAGCCCTGGGATGCAGCAGGGCTTCTCAGGAGTAAAAAGCTAACCCCAGGCACCTTCCAGGAAGAATTCAGCTCTTCCAACTGGAGGTTTTGTCCCTCCCTTGCCAATGCCCTTCTCCTGCCAGGCCAATTTTCTGAGCACAAAGGCACAGCTGATCCTTAATGCTCAGTCCAGCTTTTGGATGTGCTCCACAAAGACTACAAGAGACTCCTGCCAGCTGTAAAAGCCACTGCACAGCTCCATGGCACTGGATGTGCCTTTCCTCTTCTCCAGGGCCAGAGACATCTTGTCTGCCCCAGAGGGCAAACACAGGAGACACAAAGCAGGTTGTGATGGTGGTTCAGAGATCACAGTATCATAGAATCAACCAGGGTGGAAAAGACCTCAGAAATCATCAAGTCCAACTCATTACCTAATCCCTAACACCTCCTGACAACTAAACCATGGCTCCAAGTGCCACATCCAGTCCCCTCTTGAACACCTCCTCACCTGAGGAGCCCAGAACTGGACACAGGACTCCAGGTGTGCCCTCAGCAGTGCTGAGCACAGGGCTCAATGACCTCCCTGCTTGAGGAACCTTCTGGAACAGATATAAACTGTCCTCCAGGACTTTTAAACAGTTATGAGATTCCCAGCCTCTGGCTCTAAGGGGGGGATTGAATTCCCTGCAATAACCATTAGAACTCTGAAGGACCTGGTTCAAGAAGTTTAAAGATGAGAAGCAAAGGGCAAGCTCTGTGGCTGAACCACCTTCCCCCTGTTCTGGAAGGCATGTTTGGAAGCAGGCAGAGTGCTCAGCACGAATCTGACCTCACACTGGAGCTCGAGACACTTCCCATGGCTTAGCTTATCAGCAGTGGTGGGAGGTGAGCTCGAGGTGAGTGGTTGGCCTTGATGGTCTCAAAGATCTCTTCCAGCCTCGACAGTTCTATGCTTCTCTGCCTGTCCCCAAGGACTTCAAAGCTACATCTTCTACCACTTACAGAATACAGACTTAACCAGGCTGGAAAAGACCTTTGAGACCATTCCAGTCCAGAGAAGGGCCACGAGGAGGAGCAGAGGGCTGGAGCACCTCTCCTGTGAGGGCAGACTGAAGGAGTTGGGGCTGTTCAGGCTGGAGAGAGAGGCTCCCAGTGACCTCATTGTGGCCTTCCAGTATCTGAAAGGGGCCTACAAGAAGGCTGGGGAGGGACTTTTCAGGCTCTCAGGGAGTGATAGGCCAAGGGGGAATTGGATGAAGCTGGAGGTGGGGAGATTCAGGCTGGACATGAGGAGGAAGTTCTTCACCATGAGGGTGGTGAAGCCCTGGAATGGGTTGTGCAGGAGTGGTTGAGGCCCTGTCCCTGGAGGTGTTTAAGCCCAGGCTGGATGATGGCTCTGGCCAGCCTGATCTAGGGTAGAGTGTCCCTGCCCATGGCAGGGGGGTTGGAACTGGCTGATCCTTGTGGTCCCTTCCAACCCTAACTGAAACTATGAAACTACGAAACCATCCAGGCCAACCTCTCACCCAGCACCATCTGATCAACTCAACCATGGCACCAAGTGCCTCATCCAGGCTCTTCCTTAACTCCTCCAGGGATGGGGACTCCACCACCTCCCTGGGCAGCCCATTCCAATGGCCAATCACTTAGGCTTTGGAGGCACCAGGTGGTAAACCAAGCTTTGGCTTCCCAGTCTCCAGCCTTTGGCCTGGTCCACCGAGGCTCCTGGAGATGTGCAATGAACCTTTCCAGGCTCAGTCAGCTCATTTTGATGCAGCTTTTCCTATTGCATTTGCCTTCCACTCAGCCTTTGCTCAGGGAAGGCTGGGTTGGGTGTGAAGAGGAGCAGGGCAAGGCTGGGAAGGTGGGACACTGAATAAATCATGTCAACAAGCTGTTTCTCCTCTCCTGTGGAGCTGTTAATAGCCCTTCCTCTGTGAAGCTGTGCCAAGTTTGCTTGCCTCATCCAAGCCCAGGCAGAGAGAACCCAACTCCTTTGGCTGCTTTAATCACTTCCAGCATCCAGCTGCAGCTCCCAGCAGCTCTGATGCAGTTTCCAGAGCAGAAGGAAGAGAGACAATTTCAAACAGCTGACAGAGAAAAGAGAGAGAGGGAGAGAAAAAAGGGACATGGAGGCAAAACTCAGAGCAATAAAAGCAGCATCTCCTCTGCTGGCTGTGTTCAGCTGTGTTGCTGTGATTACTTTGAAGCTGGTGAATGTGAAATCCCTCATTAGGAGCCAGTGGGAGATGCAGGAGGCTGTGCCTCTGATCTGGGCATAAGGAGATCACTCCAGCCGTGACCTCCCTCTATCCACCTGCTACAACATTTACTTCAGTCAAAGAGGTAATTAAACTCCTGAGACGAGGAATCCCCAAGGTTCATGTCCTGCATTTAGTGCTGCAGAAGTCCTTAAGTGATAAACTGGCAGAACCTGCACTGATTGCTGGAGCCAGACAATGCCTGAGGCGCAGGCACAAAGGGATAACTTCTGTCAGGATCCTCTGCTCGCTCTAAAGCACACCCCAGGAGCCCAGGCAACCCCAGCCCCAGCAGGCCAGTGAGGAGGCACAGAATCATACCAGCAATGAGGTTGGAAAAGAGCTCAAAGGTCATCAAGTCCAACCTGTCACCCAGGACCTCCTGGCTACGGGAGGTGAGGAGGAAGTTCTTCCCCAGGAGAGTGGTGAAGCCCTGGAATGGGTTGTGCAGGGAGGTGGTTGAGGCCCTGTCCCTGGAGGTGTTTAAGACCAGGCTGGATGAGGCTCTGGCCAGCCTGATCTCGTGTGGGGTGTCCCTGCCCATGGCAGGGGGGTTGGAACTGGCTGCTCCTTGTGGTCCCTTCCAACCCTGTCTGATACTATGATACTACTAAACCATGGCTCCAAGTGCCACATCCAAGCCCCTCTTGAACGCCTCCAGGGATGGGGACTCCACCACCTCCCTGGGCAGCACATCCCAATGGTCAACAACTCTTTCTGTGAAGAATAGAATAGAATAGAATAGAATAGAATAGAATAGAATAGAATAGAATAGAATAGAATAGAATAGAATAGACCAGGTTGGAAGAGTCCTTTAAGATCACCAAGTCCAACCTCTCACCCAGCACCATCTGATCAACTAAACCATGGCACCAAGGGCCTCATCCAGGCTCCTGTTAAACACCAAGCACCCTATCAAGTCTCCTCCTAAACACCTCCAGGGATGGGGACCCCACCACCTCCCTGGGCAGCACATCCCAGTGGCCAATCTCTCTTGCTGGGAAGAACTTTCTCCTCACCTCCAGCCTAAACCTTCCCTGGCACAGCTTGAGACTGTGTCCTTTTCCCCTTCCTCCATTGTTCTGGCAATGGCTATAAACTCCAGCACAGGAGGCTCCACCTCAAGATGAGGAGGAACTTCTGCACTGTGAGGGTCCCAGAGGCCTGGAGCAGGCTGCCCAGAGAGGTTGTGGAGTCTCCTGCTCTGGAGACTTTCAAGGCCCAGCTGGATGTGTTCCTGTGCTCCTGCAGTCCCCATCCCTGGTGGTGTTCAAGGAACCTGGGGCCATGGCACTTGGGGCCATGGTTTAGTGGCCAGAGGGACAGGGATCTGCTGGAGAGAGTCCAAGGGAGAGCTACCAGGTTGATGAAGGGAGTGGAGCACTGCCTGGTGAGGAGAGACTGAGGGACCTGGGGCTGTTCAGTCTGGAGAGGAAAAGACTGAGAGGGGATTGAATAAATATCTATCAATAGCTGAGGGCTGGGGGTCAGGAGGGAGGGGACAGGGCCAGGCTCTGCTCACTTGCACTCTGGGATAGGACAAGGAGCAATGGCTATAAACTCCAGCACAGGAGGTTCCACCTCAAGATGAGGAGGAACTTCTGCACTGTGAGGGTCCCAGAGGCCTGGAGCAGGCTGCCCAGAGAGGTTGTGGAGTCTCCTGCTCTGGAGCCTTCCCAGCCCTGTCTGGATGTGTTCCTGTGTGACCTGTGCTGGATTCTCTGCTCCTGCTCTGGCAGGGGTTGGCTGGAAGATCTCCAGAGCTCCCTTGCTGCCCCTAACATCCTGTGGTCCTGTGAACACAAGGAATGGCTGTCCTTTGAAGTGCAGGCACCACCAAGCCTGGCAACCAATTAAAAGGGCTTAATTTAGCCACATTCTGTCCTTGTATCAAACGCTCATGGCACAGAATCACAATCACCTCACCCCTGCTTCAGCTGAATGCTGTGGCAGCTGAGTTTGGTAGCTGTGAAGAGCTTTCACCTGCAGCAGAGCACCAGGTCACACAAGGCAATTTCATTCCCTTTCATTGCAAATGAAGCTAAATTGCTCTGCTTTGCCTTCCCTTGGCTGCAGAGGGAGGCACACAGGGCTCCTAACACTGCTGAGCAGAGGCACAGGGCTCTTGCCTAGCAGCTTGGGCCTCCCTTAAGAGTTGCAGTGGCCTGGATTGGCTTTGTCTTAATTTGGTTTAGGTAAACTCAGCCACTTCTGAAAGTTCATTTTAAATGCTTGTTTGGGAGGGTTTTGTCCAAGGCAAGCCCACAGCATATGGGCTGGAGCACCTCTGCTGTGAGGACAGACTGAAGGAGTTGGGGCTGTTCAGGCTGGAGAAGAGAAGGCTCCCAGGTGACCTCATTGTGGCCTTCCAGGATCTGCAGGGGGCTCCAGGAAGGCTGGGGAGGGACTGCTCAGGCTCTCAGGGAGTGCTAGGACTAGGGGGAATGGACTGAAGCTGGAGGTGGGGAGATTGAGGCTGGAGGGGAGGAGGAAGTTCTTCCCCAGGAGAGTGGTGAAGCCCTGGAATGGGTTGTGCAGGGAGTGGTTGAGGCCCTGTCCCTGGAAGTGTTTAAGCCCAGGCTGGATGAGGCTGTGGCAGCCTGCTCTAGTGTGGGGTGTCCCTGCCCATGGCAGGGGGGTTGGAACTGGCTGCTCCTTGTGGTCCCTTCCAACCCTGACTGAAACTATGAAACTATATCAAACTGGCCTTTTTTGGGTTGTTTTTCTTCCCTCTGCAAGCAATTTGTCTTCCCCCTCCAGTGGGTCAACAGAGAGGCAGTCTGGTGAAAGTGGGCTGCAGAATGGAATGGAATGGAATGGAATGGAGTGGAGTGGAGTAGGATAGAATAGAATAGAATAGAATAGAATAGAATAGAATAGAATAGAATAGAATAGAATAGAATTAACCAGGCTGGAAAAGGCCTTTGAGATCATCAAGTCCAACCTCTCACCCAGCACCATCTGACCAACTCAACCATGGCTCCAAGCACCCCATCCAGGCTCTTCCTAAACCCCTCCAGGGGTGGGGACTCCACCACCTCCTTGGGCAGCACATCCCAGTGGCCAATCTCTCTTGCTGGGAAGAATTTCTTCCTCACCTCCAGCCTAAACCTCCCCTGGCACAGCTTGAGACTGTGTCCTCTTGTTCTGCTGCTGCTTGCCTGGCAGAAGAGACCAACCCCCACCTGGCTACAACCTCCCTGCAGGCAGTTGCAGAGAGCAAGAAGGTCTCCCCTGAGCCTCCTCTTCTGCAGGCTAAGCAAGCCCAGCTCCCTCAGCCTCTCCTCCCAGGGCTGTGCTCCAGACCCCTCCCCAGCCTTGTTGCCCTTCTCTGGACACCTTCCAGCAGCTCAATGTCCTTCTTGAACTGAGGAGCCCAGAGCTGGACACAGGACTCAAGGGTGGCCTCAGCAGTGCTGAGCACAGGGCACAAGGACTT
>JAAWVA010001287.1:0-11515 GCA_015227895.2 Colaptes auratus | reverse complement strand
TTTGGGCTCTGTACAGGTTAGGGCAGGTACTGTCCTTACCTCTCCTCCCCTAAGCCTCTTGATCCCTGAGTTCTCCCTGCTACTTGCAAGCAAGTAGAATAGAATAGAATAGAATAGAATAGAATAGAATAGAATAGAATAGAATAGAATAGAATAGAATTAACCAGGTTGGAAGAGACCTTTGAGATCATCAAGTCCAACCTATCATCCAACACCATCTAATCAACTCAACCATGGCACCAAGTGCCTCATCCAGTCTCCTCTGAAACACCTCCAATGATGTTGACTCCACCACCTCCCTGGGCAGCACATCCCAATGGACAATCTCTCTTGCTGGGAAGAACTTCCTAACATCCAGCCTAAACTTCCCCTGGCACAGCTTGAGACTGTGTCCTCTTGTTCTGGTGCTGGTTGCCTGGGAGAAGAGATCAATCCTCACCTGGTTACAACGTCCCTTCAGCTAGTTGCAGAGAACAATAAGGTCTCCTCTGAGCCTCCTCTTCTCCAGCAAAGCTCATATCCCTTCCTCTTCCCCCATTTAATCCTCAGTTTCAGGTTTATTTTGGTCTGCATAGTGACCTCAAAGGCTGTGGCTGACATTCCTTTCCCTTTCTTCCCTAGGTCACAGGGAAAAGAGGGATAGTCCATGCAGGTCAGAAGACTATATGGGTTGGGCTGCCCAGGAGTAAGTGCACTCCCCTGTTTCATGTTTACCAAGCACTCAGTGGCCAGTGGCATCCCATTTTACTTGGATGTGTGGCATGAGCTTCTTTGCAGTTCAGAGCTGGCTCCCCACTTTGCTGTTGCATCAGAGCAGCATGCCTTTCCAGTTTTCTTTACCTTCTTGCTTGGTACTGAGAGAACAATACTCAGCATTCCCCAGGCCATAGGCTCCTAGAATCACAGAATTGTTTCGGTTGGAAAAGATCTCCAAGATCATCAAGTCCAATCATCAACCCAACACCACCATGCCCACTAAACCATGTCCCAGAATGCCATGTCTACAAGTTTCTTGAACTCCTCTAATGATGGTGGCTACACCACCTCCCTGGGCAACCTGTTCTAATGCACTCATTCAGTAAAGATATGTTTCCTAATATTTACTCTAAACTTCCCTTGTTGTCTTCCTTTTCAAAGTCTTTTGCTGCTCCTGCAAAGCAGCATGAAACTCTGGCCTCACCCTCAACCAAACCTCTCCTGCTTTCATTTGCAATTGAAGTCCAAAGAGATGTTTCATCTCCCTGAGGCAGCAAACAGAACCAGGAAGAATCTTTTGGTGATCCTGAATACCAGACCCAGAGATGTGCTGATTGTTTCAGTGGTCTCCAGAAATCAACTTGGTTGTGCAAGACTTCAGGAAAAGAATTAAGCAGACTCACACAAAATGGCAAAAGCTGATCAGAGTCCATGTTCACTACCACATGGACTTTCTCTTCTTCCCTCTCTCCTCTAGTGCTGAAAGGCTTCTTCTCCATTCCCCTGACTTTCACCTCCATCTATGGCACCTTTCCAAGGCTTCTTGTTTATGTCATCTTCCCCAATGGAAAAATCATCGCCGATTCGACGTTCTTCAGCGTCTCCCAGTGCTTCAGGAACAAGGTAGGAGTTGTGTCTGAGGCTGTGTGAGAGTGTATGTGTCTGCTGCAGGGACAGAAGGGACTGAGGCATGCATGTGTGGCCTGGACAGCAGCACTCTGAGCTGGGGGAGGAACTGGCTGGGGCCTGAGCCCAGGGAGTGGTGGTGAATGGTGCCACAGCCAGCTGGCAGCCAGGCAACAGTGGTGTGCCCCAAGGATCAGTGCTGGGCCCCATCCTGTGCAGTATCTTTACTGATGATCTGGATGAGGGGATGGAGTCAGTCATCAATAAATTTGCAGATGACACCAAGCTGGGGGCAGGAGTTGATCTGTTAGAGGGTAGGAGAGCTCTGCAGAGGGACCTTGACAGGCTGCACAGATGGGCAGAGTCCAACAGGATGGCATTCAACAAGTCCAAGTGCTGGGTGCTGCACTTTTGGCTACAGCAACTCCATGCAGAGCTACAGGCTGGGGTCAGAGTGGCTGGAGAGCAGCCAGGCAGAGAGGGAGCTGGGGATACTGGTTGACAGCAACTGAACATGAGCCTGCAGTGTGCCCAGGTAGCCAAGAAGGCCAATGGCATCCTGGCCTGCATCAGGAATAGTTTGGCCAGCAGGAGCAGGGAAGTCATTGTGCCCTGTGCTCAGTACTGGTTAAGCCACACCTTGAGTCCTGTGTATCATGGAGATTCTTTCCCTGCTCAGGAAGGGGCAGAAATGTTACTCAGGCATTACCTGTGTTCCTCCTATCCAGGTAGAGTTGGGCTTCTCAAATGCCAGAGACCCTTCCAGATTCAGAGATTGGGCTCCATCTCCGAGCGGCTCCTGGGTCCACCTGTGCGGTGTGGGCCGTGGATCAGAGTGCCTTTTTGGGTAGCCCAGGCAAAGAGCTCAGCAGCTCCTCGGTGAGTGAGCATTCTCTGACTGCTTCCCTTCCTTTGCACTGACATGAAGAGGGAGGGAGAGCCACAGGCCATTGCACTGCCCAGAGGGATCAGCAGTGCTCTCGGTGTGGCATGGGTAAGGCCTTGGGGGCATGCATTAAGAAAGAGGTTGAACATCACACAGTGCCCCACTGGTAAATTAGCTTCTGGTGTTCTGTCTCATGTTGGGGTTCATGGTAAGGGATCTCTGCACTATCTACAGAAGCAGTGTGGCCAATAGGACAGGGAAGTGATTGCACCCTGGACTCAGCATTGGTGGGGCTACATGTTGAGTACTGGGTTCAGTTTTGGGCCCTCCCTGCAAGAAAGACATTGAGGTGCTGGAGTGGGTCTGGAGAGGGGAAATGAAGCTGGTGGAGGGTCTGGAGAACAGGCCTTGTGAGGAGTGTCTGAGGGAACTGGGGTTGTTTAGTCTGGACAAAGTGAAGCTGAGGAGTGAAGCTGAAAGGAGGTTGTAGCAAGGTGGGAGTCGGTCTCTTCTACCGAGTAACAAGTGACAGGGTGAGAGGAAATGGCCTCCAGTTGCACCAACGGAGGTTCAGGCTGGGTTTAGAACCCTGAAACAGGCTTCCCAGGGAGGTGGCTGAATCCCCATCCCTGGAGGTGTTTAAAAGGGGCAGAGATGTGGCATCAAGAGACATGGTTCAGCACCAGCCTTGGCAGAATTAGATAGCAGTTAGACTGTGACCTGAAAGGTTGTTTCCAACCAAAAAGAATCTGTGGTGCTGTAACTCTCTGTTCAGCTCACTGGGTTGTTCTGGCTCTACCAGAAGAGAGCCAGGGCAGAGTGCTGTTGAGCCTGGGCTTTATGGCCTATGTTGATGCACAGTAGCCAAAAGCAATCCAAGCAGGGCTTGGATGTCTGACAGGAAGGGAATGCCAGGTTTTATTTGTGCTGATTTTTTTCCCCTTGCTTTCTCAGATCTATGGGCTGTTCCCATCTGTTTTTAGCTCCAGGTATCCTCCCCAGGTTTCTGAAGTTGATAATTCATGTGGCTACCCAAATATTGATGAGGCTGATATATTTACAGCATTCAGGGTAAGAAGGGTTGGGGTTGTGATCCGATGCAATGGGTGGGAGTTGAGGCATGGGAAGTTCCATGGAAACAAGAAGAAGAATTATTTCACTGTGAGAGTGATGGAACACTGGAACAGGCTGCCCAGGGGGGTTGTGGAATCTCCCTCTCTGGAACTATTCAAGACCTGCCTGGATGCACTCCAATGTGACCTGGAAGGAGGGTTGGACTGGATGAGCTCTCAAGGTCCCTTCCAGCCCCTGACATTCTGTGATTCTGGGGGTTAGGACAATTCAGGAACTGGGAGATGTGTGGACCCCTGATTTCACCAGTATCTTAGGGATGCAGTTCCAGACAGTAGAATGGAATGGAATGGAACGGAGTGGAATGGAATGGAATGGAATGGAATGGAATGGAATGGAATAGAATAGAATAGAATAGAATAGAATAGAATAGAATAGAATAGGATAGAATGGGATAGAATGGGAAAGAATAGAATGGGATAGAATAGAATAGAATAGAATAGAATAGAATAGAATAGGATAGGATAGAATAGAATAGAACAGAATAGAATAGAATAGAATGGGATAGGATAGAATAGAATAGAATAGAATAGAATAGAATAGAATAGAATAGAATAGAATAGAATGGAATGGAATGGAATGGAATGGGATAGAATGGAATAGAATAGAATGGGATAGAATAGGATAGAATAGAATGGAATAGAATAGAATAGACTAGAATAGAATAGAGTAGAGTAGGATAGAATGGGATAGAATAGAATAGAATAGAATAGAATAGAATAGAATAGAATAGGATAGAATGGGATAGGATAGAATGGGATGGAATGGAATGGAATGGAATGAATGGAATGGAATGGAATGGAATGGAATGGAATGGAATGGAATGGAATGGGATAGAATAGAATAGAACAGAATAGAATAGAATGGGATAGAATAGAATAGAATAGAATAGAATAGAATAGAATAGAATAGAATAGAATAGAATGGGATAGAATAGAATAGAATAGAATTAACCAGGTTGGAAGAGACCTTTGAGGTCATCAAGTCCAACCCATCACCCAACACCATCTAACCAACTAAACCAGGGAACACATCAACCTTAGGACCTTGCAACTCACGTGTTACTTGATTAAAAGACCTGAAAATGTTGACCAAGAAGAAATTGTTGCATGGTCACTGTGCTTTGGTTATGTGATTCAGCATGTCAGGGATTATTGGTTACTTCAGTTGGGTTTCCCATTGTTTGTTTAATCTTCATAGCATGAGCAGTTGCACTCTGCAGGCTGGGAAGGAATAAAGGACTATGTCACCCAAAAAAATACCTGGCTGACTTAGGCCAGATGGATTAGCTCAGCCCATTGATGAGGATCTGGGTAACTCTCTTGGAAAATGAAGCAAGAGAATACTTTGCCAAGCCAGAGGACAGCCAAGTGTCCACTGGATAAAGAGACAAGGCACAGGGTAGAGGGTAGGTAGGAGAGGACAAGCTTTGGGTTCAACAGTTTGTTCTTTATTCTACAGGATATGGGGTTGAAAGTTATCTCCAACACCAAAATCAGGAAACCCAGAGTGTGTCAAACCACTTCCTCGACCACCAGGCTGCAGGAAAGAAGAATTTTGAACTACAGGCCCATGTTGACATACACCCAGTCCCACAGAGCACGTAGCAGTAAGCATTTGCCGACTGTTTATTCTCATATGCCATGCTTGGGCAAGTAAATGCAGTCCTGGTGTGATCTAAGGGGCAGTCATTGCTGTAACTGCAAAGAGAACAGAAGGAGCATTCCAGGGCCCTAAACCTCTTGTGTTACTGTCAGTCTGCCTGGGGTTAGAATAGAATTAACCAGGTTGGAAAAGACCTTCAAGATCATTGAGTCCAACCTCTCACCCAACACCATGTAATCAACTAACCCATGGCACCAAGTGCCTCATCCAGGCTCTTCCTAAACACCTCCAGGGATGGTGACTCCACCACCTCCCTGGGCAGCACATTCCAATGGCCAAGCTCTCTTTCTGTGAAGAACCTCTTCCCAACATCAAGCCTAAACCTCCCCTGGCACAGTTTGAGACTGTGTCCTCTTGTTCTGCTGCTGGGTGCCTGGGAGAAGAGACCAACCTCTGCCTGGCTACAACCTCCCTTCAGGGAGTTGTAGACAGCAAGAAGGTCTCCCCTGAGCCTCCTCTTCTCCAGGCTAAGCAACCCCAGCTCCCTCAGCCTCTCCTCACAGGGTTGTGCTCCAGACCCCTCCCCAGCTTTGTTGCCCTTCTCTGGACACCTTCCAGCAGCTCAACATCCTTCCTAACCTGAAGGGCCCAGACTTGGACACAGGACTCAAGCTGTCGCCTAATCAGTGCAGTGTACAGGGGCACAATGACTTCCCTGCTCCTGCTGGCCACACTATTCCTGATGCAGGCCAGGAAGCCATTGGCTTTCTTGGCTGCCTGGGCACACTGCAGACTCATGTTCACCCTACTCACAACCAGTCCCCCCAGGTCCCTCTCTGCCTGGCTGCTCTCCAGCCACTCTGCCCCCAGCCTGTAGCACTGCCTGGGGTTGCTGTGGCCAATGTGCAGAACCTGGCACTTGGATGTGTTCAATCTCCTGCCCTTGGACTCTGCCCATCTGTCCAGCCTGGCAAGGTCCCTCTGCAGAGCTCTCCCTCTAAGAGATCAACTCCTGCCCCCAGCTTGGTGTCATCTGCAAATTTACTGATGATGGACTCAATGCCCTCACCCAGATTATCAATAAAGATAGTGAACAGGATGGGGCCCAGCACTGATCCCTGGGGCTCCTGACTTCTAGCTCTGAAATGTTGGAAAGCTATCTGGCTTCCAGGTTTTATCTGTGAGGTGAGGGAATTGTCACCCTTCCCATGGTGCCCACAAATGCAAGTAAGGTCCAAAGCACCTCTTGTCATTTGAACTGAGGCAAGACATTTTACCACTGGGATAGCACTTCACGTTCCAGTGCCATGCTTCCCAAGAGCTGGCTGGATGACCTGAGCTGGGCTGGAGCTCCTCTGCACTGAGGGTCCCGTGGTGACTGGGTCTTTGTTGTTTCCAGGAGAGCATCTGACAACATCTACTTCTCATCCCACTCTCTTTTCACCTGTTTCTTCAGATGAAGAGAGAGTACACAAGTATTTTCCCAGAACCTGGATATGGGATTTGTTTTCTGTGGGGTGAGTAAAGTGAACGATTGGGGGGCTCTAGTCTGAGTAACTCAGGGTGACCTGGAGGGGCAGCAGATACAACTAAGACCATAAGCTGCTGAGGAAGACACCTAGGGACATGTCATGGGGCTCACTCAAACTGTCATGTCATTTTGCATTGGAGCTGAGGTCTGCATTAAAGCCCTGTGAGGAGAGGCTGAGGGAGCTGGGGTTGCTTAGCCTGGAGAAGAGGAGGCTCAGGGGAGACCTCATTGCTCTCTACAACTGCCTGAAGGGAGGCTGTAGCCAGGTGGGGGTTGGTCTCTTCTCTCAGGCACCCAGCACCAGAACAAGAGGACACAGTCTCAAGCTGTGCCAGGGGAGGTTTAGGCTGGATGTTAGGAAGAAGTTCTTCCCAGAAAGAGAGATTGGCCATTGGTTTAGTTGATTAGATGGTGTTGGGTGATAGGTTGGACTCAGTGACCTCTGAGGTATTTTCCAACCTGATTCTATTCTATTCTATTCTATTCTATTCTATTCTATTCTATTCTATTCTATTCCATTCCATTCCATTCCATTCCATTCCATTCCATTCTATTCTATTCTATTCTATTCTATTCTATTCTATTCTATTCTATTCTATTCTATTCTATTCTATTCTAAAATGCATTTTCCCCTGCTAGATGAGCATGTAGAAATAGTGTGACTGGCATGGGACCGTAGGAAAGCAGCTGCAGTGCAGTAACAGTTTGGTTTACTGCCACACTGCTTGTGATAGCCAAGTGGGACAGCATTAAGCATCCTCGTGGCTCTCTGTTGGACTCTCTCCAGCAGGTCTCTGTCTCTCTTGAATTGGGGAGCCCCAAACTGGACACAATACTCCAGGTGTAGTCTCACCAGTGCTAAGCAGAGGCGGGGAAGAACCTCCCTAGGCCTGCTGGACACACTTGTCTTGATGCACCCCAGGATCCCATTGGCTCTCTTGGCCACAAGGCACATTGCTGTCCCATACAGAACTTGTTGTCCACTAGGACTCCAAGGTCTTACTCCATGGAGCTGCTCTCCAGCAGGGCAATCCCTAACCTGTACTGGTGCCTTCTGTTATTCCTCCCTAGGTGCAGGATCCTCCACTTGTCCTCATTGAACTTCATGAGGTTTGCCTTTGCCCAGCTCTCCAGCCTTTCTAGATCTTGTGTTGTGTGTGTTTGCCATCCTGCATGTGCCTGGCAAAAGTGAATGGCTCATCACTGGAGTCCAATAACGTAGCTAGCTTTAGCCAGAGCTGTCTTTCTGCCCTCTGTGGTAGTAGCCACAGAGCAGTCTGCTGCTCTCTGATATTGTGATGCAGCCACAATGCAAATCTCTGCCCTGGCTTCGTGCTGGGCTTCAAGCTGTCTGTCTCACAGGAAGGTGAATGCCTGCATGTAGTGGTTTGGCACAAGGGCTAAACCCTGCTCCCCCAACACAGAAGTGGGGTGAAGAGTGAAACACAAAACTCAGGGCTGAGATAAGGAGAGGAGAGTGTAATGTAATGTAATCTATCATAAACACAGTGTGTAATTACTTTAGCTAATAATCTAATCAATCTAATAATACAATGCATGGCTGCCTTAGCTTAGCCTATTTGCAGAAGCAGCACAGTGAAATACACCAGGGAAAACCCCCAGCATAAAACAGAAAACCAAAGGCAGCAGCTACCCAGCTCCCTCTTACTCCTCCACCATGCCTGCAGAAAAAGCCAGCACCCAAGAAGCCAGACCCAGCAGCAGCAACCAGAACAGAAGCCTCTCATGTTGCAATCTGAACTTCCAGCCCCACAATAAAAGTTCCAGTTAGCATTTTCATTTGTGAAGCTGGCATGACTGCCAGGTGGCATGAACAACAGCAGCAGGTCCAACCTATCAACCAATCCAATCCACCTAAACAACTATATCATGGCACCCAGTACCCCATCTTCAGGAGGAGACTTGCTGGGGTACTGGGTGCCATGATCTAGTTGTTTAGGTGGGTTGGATTGGTTGATAGGTGGGACACGATGATCTTGAGGTCTCTTCAACCTGGATTTTATTGTATTGTTTGTTTATTGTATTGTAACTCATCCATGGCACTGCCTCTGTCTCTCTTGCTGAGTTTCTACTGATGTTGCAGTCGCTATTGCTCTTCTGCTGGGGTTTTCTCCATCCCTAGGCCTAGAAGAATAAAACTGCTGATATGTGTAAACCATTTTTAGATGTGCAAAGGACCAACAACTGCCTGAGAGAAGCACTGAATAGGATTGATGGCATCTTGCAGTCATACAATACAATACAATGCAATACAATGCAATACAATACAATACAACAACACAGGTTGAAAGAACCTTCAAGATCATGTGATCCCACCCATCAACCAATCAACCCACCTCAACACAACTAGATCATCGGCACCCAGTACCCCATCAAGTCTCCTCCTGAACACCTCCAATGATGGTGACTCCACCACCTCCCTGGGTAGCCCATTCCAATGGGCAATCACTCTCTCTGTATAGAACTTCCTCCTAACATCCAGTCTAAACCTCCCCTGGCACAGCCTGAGACTGTGTCCTCTTGTTCTGGTGCTGGCTGCCTGGGAGAATTGTCAAAAATGTCCTGAGGTAAGGCTCCCTACTTCTACAAGGGCCTACTGGACCCTAGTAGGGCTACAAGTTCATCAGAGGTTAGGGGTTTAGGATGAGGACAGGGAATGGGGTGCAATGGGGAGGCCACAGACCAGGTCACCTGGTGCCGTGTACAGCGAAGATTCAGTCACATGCTTCTGTTGCTGTTCACTTCTCCTCAGTCCCAGTGGGAACAAGAATGTCACTGTCACTGTGCCTGACCATCACAGAATGGAGGGCAGGATGTTCTGCACAGGAAGTAATGGCTTTGGACTTGCACCAGCTTCCAGCCTGCGTGTTTTCAAGCCCTTTGTGGTGGACCTCCCACTACCATCTTCTGATCCAGGGTGGACCTTCACGTTGAAGGCCACAGTCGTCAGCTACCTGCAGCGATGCTTGAAGGTAGGCAAGCCCTACAGGTTCTGAAAGAAAGCCAGGCTTTGGGTAGGTAGGAGATGGATGAAATCTATGGCCTGTGATGTTTATCTTGTTACCACCTGCCATCCCTCCTGCCCCTCAGATCAAGGTAACCCTGGAGGAGTCTGCACACTTGCAGCTGAAGCCTGCAAAGGCTGTTCTATAGCAGCTGCTTATGTGCCGTGAAGCTAAGACCTTTCAGTGGAGCGTCACAGCTGAGCAACTGGGTGAGAAGAACAGGAGTCAGTGGGGAGGGATGGGACCCAGGTGGGGGTGTTTTTCTAAGCTGACATGGATGAGGAGTCATAGGCCCAGTTAACCAGAGGGCTTGTTTGCATTCGCCTATGCTCACGATCAACCAGCAAGTAAGCCATAGAGGGCTCTGCTCTACTTGTTGGTTGTCATTACCTGACTTTGTTGTCTTAATGGAAGTGCTTCCTGGAAAGATGCTTTATTACCTAAATGTGTGTTGTTTTCAGGGCTCACAAATATTACCCTCAGCACAGAGGCTGTGGCCACTGAGAGCTCTGTGGTGAAGAGAGAGCATTCGCCCTAAAGCAAGGCCAGAAAGACACAATCGTCAAGCTCCTTCTAGTGCGGGTCAGGCAAGCTGCTGTGTTACCTACACCTGAACGTGGGCTTTGTGCAATCCACAGGTTTTGTGGGGGTTAATTTTGGGGGTTACCCTTTGCAATTCAAGCTGTGTAATGAGAATCCAGGGCCCCAGTCTGACCCAACTGCAAGGGCTGATGGCTGTGGAAGGTAGAGCTGTGTCCATACCATAGAAAGCTTTAACCATGTACAGCTTTCTACATCCTCACTCCTGAGCTCTCTGCTGAATCTCACAGCATCAATTTCACAAAGATTCAGAGGTTATGATATTCTGAAAATGCTGCTTTCCTATTTGAAATGGAACTTAGAGAACCATGGAATGCTTTGGGTGGGAAAATGAGTGACCATCATTTACATTTTTATGTGAGGATGATGTTACTTCTGCCTGACTTCCAGCCTGAACCCGGATTTGTCCATAGCTATTTCTAATCACTTGTATCCTGTTCTCTCCTGTGTGCTCATCATGATGCTGCTTCTGTGTGCCCCAACAGCCAGAGGTGTGTTGGTAGAAAGGCTCACAGCTCCATCCTGTGTCCCAAAAAAGGTAGAGAGATTGTTTTCTCATCCCTGTCCTTGGGTAGCCACCTTCTGGGCCTTTCTGCTTACTGAAGTATTTTCTCTGTCACCATGACATGCTACAGAAGCTCACTCTAACTGTAGTGGCAGCAGAGCTCCTGCTAAGTGTGGGGAAGCCAATCTTTTGCATCAGCATCCCTGACATTAATCTAGAATCTCTTGCTGGAAAAGACCTTTCAGGTCATAGACTCCAACCATCATCTAACTCTGCCAAGGCTCCTAACCCATGTCCCTCAGCACCACACTCTGCATCTTTTAACACCTCCAGGGATACAGGATTCACCACCTCCCTGGGAGCCTACTCCAGTGCTTGAGAAGCTTTTCAGTGAAGAACCCACCTAAACCTCCTTTGGTGCAATTGTTCTGTGATACCATAAGGCCTTTTTCACCTCTGGCAATAAAGCGACTGCTGACATGGCAAGGCAAGAGAGCATAGGATTGGTGTTCCTGTCTTGAATTTTGTGGTGTACGACAGGGCCATTAGTGGGTTTTGAGAGCAGGAGGAGTGTTGAGAACATGCCTGCAGCTAAATCCAAATGAGATGGAGCAACTTATGTGCTTTTG
>JAAWVA010001286.1:0-11520 GCA_015227895.2 Colaptes auratus | reverse complement strand
CTATTCATTCCTCATGCAGCTCAGGGACAGGGTACAATGAGGCTGAGAGAAGTGTGCCCTAACTGTCACTGCCTTTCCCTCCTGAACAGGTCTCCATGGCCACAGACAGGATGGCCAACAGCAAGCTCCATCAGCCACTTCCTCCTCCTGCCATTCCAAGGCACAAGGCAGCTGCAGCTCCTGCACTTCTGCCTCTTCCTGGCCATCTACCTGGCTGCCCTGCTGGGCAATGGCCTCACATCACCACCCTAGCCTGGGACCACCACCTCCACACCCCATGTACTTTTTCCTACTCAACCTCGCCCTTATGACCTGGCTGCCATCTCACCACTGTGCCCAAATCCATGTCCAATTCACTTTGGGACACCAGGGACAATCCTATGCAGGATGTGTGCTCAGCCTTCTGTTTGTCTTTTTGCTTTCAGCAGAATTTTCTCCTCACCACCATGTCCTACGATCGCTACATTGCCATCTGCAGACCCCTGCACTATGAGACCCTCCTGGGCCGCGAGTTTGTCTCACATGGCAGCAGCTGCCTGGGCCTGTGGGTTCTTTCATGCTCTGCTGCACACAGCCAATACATTTTCCCTGCCCCTCTGCCAGGGCAATGCTCTCACCAGTTCTTCTGTGAAATCCCCAGATCCTCAAGCTCTCCTGCTCCACATCCTACCTGCAGGGAACTTCGGGTATTGTGATCAGTGCTGGTTTATATTTCTTTGTTTTGTGTGATTGTGGTGTCCTATGTGCAGATCTCAGGGCAGTGCTGAGGATCCCCTCTCAGCAGGGACGCACAAACCTTGCCACCTGCCTCCCTCACCTCACTGTGGTCTCACTCTTCCTCACATGGCTTCTTTGCAAACTGAAGCCTCCTCCATCTCCTCCCATCCTGGACTGGGCGTGTCTGTTGTGTACTCCGTTTGCCTCCAGCAGTCAATCCTCTCATCTACAGCCTGAGGAACCAGGAGTTCAAGGCTGCCCTGAGCAACTGATCCCTGGATGCTTTCTGAAGCAATAAACTCTTTGTCTTCTCCTGCAGAGCAGTTCTGATGTCACTCAGTGCAGGCCCAGTTGGCTGCTGGAGTTTGGTGCTGATGGTGGGTTCCCCTTGGGTCAATGTTGTTCCCACACAAATGTCTTTCTTCAGACATTTCTGGTTCAGTGTTGTCTGTCTGCTGTGACCCAGAGGCTGCAGACATGAGGAGCTGTGCTCCCTGGGTGTTAACACAATAAAGGCACCCTGCAGGGAGTTGTTTCTCTGATCTCATTCCTCAGTTCTTCTGTGGAGCTGCAGGGCAGTGCCTGTGTGCAGAGGTGGAGGGGCAGAGTCCCAGCACAGCAGCAGTGCCAGGCAGCCCCACAGCTTGGGCTGTCCTCACCTGCTCTTTCTTGCCTTCCACCCTCTCCTGCTGAGCCTCGTGCTGGGGAAAGGCCTGAGTGCTTGGCAGCTTGGGCACCTGTGCTGCTGTGTGGCAGTGCTGGGATGCAGGCAGGGCCAGTCCAGGGTGCCTGTGGGACAGAGCTGTGCTCCAGGGCAGCACTGCCATCAGAAACAGGTTCTCATGCCTTCATGTCCCATCCTCTCCCTTTACACACTGCACTATGCAGAGTCCAAACCTGGATACCCTGACCCCTTCAGTATAGACTCAGTCCAAGCACGGTTCCTTTAAACCTCCCATACAGATGTGGCCTCATCCCAGTACATCTGGATCCTACTGTCCTCTCGAGCACTGCAGCTTGGGTCCCATCCCAGCACAGAATCTATCCCCGGACTCCTTCCCAGTAACTGAATGCATATATTCAGTACAAAACTGCATTCCCCTGACTCCCTCCAGTACAACCTAGGCCCGGTCCAAGTACAAACTGGTGCCCTGATCCCATTCCAGCATAGTCCAAGACCTGTCCCAGAAACTGTACCAATGCGTCAACCAGTACCGACTGGGGACCATCCCAGTGCAAACTGCATCTCCTGATCTCCCAGTACAGACTGCGCCCCATCCCAGTACTACAGGAGCCCCTGGTGTGCCTTAGTACAGTCTTGGACACCTCCCAGTGAAAGCTGAACCCATACCCTCCCAGTAACACTGGGCTTTGTCCTAGTGCACTCTGAAACCTAATCCTTTCCAGTAGAGACTGGGCTTTTCCTGTCCGAACTGGATCCCTGCAGTTTGGGGCTGCCCAGGTCAAGAGAGACAGAGATCTGCTGGAGAGAGTCCAACAGAAACTATGAGGATGAGGAAGGAACTTGAACATCTCTGTGGCCATTATTGACCTGGAGTCCTGGCTCACTGGGGAGGTCCCAGGGAATTGGAGAGGAGCCAAATGTGACACCAGTTCCAAGAAAGGAAGAAAGGGGATCCAGGAAACTATAGAGCTGGAAGTGTGAGCTCAGTAGCAGGGAGCAGAGCATCTCCAGCACATAACATGACCTGGAGAGGACAAGCAGGGGGGATCAGGCCCAGTGTGGTGGGTTAACACCCTTTTTCTGAGAACAAAGGAACAAAGCAGGGGGGAGGGCTTGCAGGTACTTTTCACGCCCCGCAGGGCATTTTTCACCTGGGAAGCTGAGTCTGTTCCACTCCCCCCTCCTTGCCCAGCTAGGGTATAAAAAAGCAGGAAATCATAGCTGTGGCCCCTGCTTCTCTGGCTCCTGCCTCTTCTGGAAGAGAGCTACGCAGATACCCTCCTGATCCTCTGCCACGTGGTTGGACCTGATCCTTCTCCCTGCTGCCTCCACGCTTCCTCAGAGAAAAACTGGGTTTGTATTATTCTCTTGGTTTTGTCCCCCTCCCATCCATCCTTGTTCCGTGTCCTTGTGAACCTTTTCCTGTTTTTGTTATATATATATATTTATATATATTGCTTAAAGACAACTCTTTACCTCTCTACTCCAGCCGACTCCAAATTATTGTTGGTGGATTTGCTCCTTCCTTTTCTCCTCCCTCTGTTGGGAGGGAGGAGGGGGGAGTGGGGGAAAGATTCTCAGCCTTGCCCCCACCTGAGCTCTTAACTTCCAGTTAAGGCTCAAACCACCACACCCAGTCAGCATGGGTTTAGGAAGGGCAGGTCCTGCCTGACTCACCTGATCTCCTTCTCTGACTGGATGAGTGACTGTGGATGAGGGCAAGGCTGTGGCTATTGTCTCCCTAGACTTTCCAAAAGCCTTTGGCATGCTCCCCACAGAATTCTCCTGGGCAAAGTGGCTGCTCCTGGCTTGGATGAGCAATGCTCTGCTGGATACAGCCCTGGCTGCCTGAAAGGGCCCAAGAGTGGGCTCAGTGGAGTTCAATCCAGCTGGTGGCAGGGCGGCACAAGTGGTGTTCCTCAGGGCTCAGTCTTGGGATGCTTCTGGTGAACATCTTTATTGATGACCTTGATGAAGACACAGAGTGAGTCAGCAGTGAGTCAGCAGATGACACCCAGTTAGGTGGCAGAGTTGATCTGCATGAGCGTAGGAGGCTCTGCAGAGGGACTTGGATAGATTGGATCGTGTGGCCAACATTACCAGGAGGAGCTTCAAGAAGACAAGTGCCAGGTCCTGCACTTGGCACACAACCCCAAGCAATGCTCCAGGCTTGGGGCAGTGTGGCTGGAGAGCTGTCTGGCAGAAAGGGCCCTGCGGGTGCTGATGGACAAGCATCTGAATAGGAGGCAGCAGTGTGCCCAGGTGGCCAAGAAAGCCAAAGGCATCCTGGCTGGGATCAGCAATGCTGTGTGCAGCAGGAGCAGGGAGGTGGACTGTCCCTGGGACTCAGCTCAGGGGAGGCCACAGCTTGAGTGCTGTGTCCAGTTTTGGGCACCTCATCCAAGAGAGATGTGGAGGTGCTGGAGAGCAGGGCAGAGGAGGGCAAGGAGCTGGGGAAGGGCCTGGAGAAGAAATCTGATGAAGAGCAACTGAAGGAGCTGGGGCTGGTTAGTTTGGAGAAGAGGAGGCTGAGGGGAGACCTCCTGGCTCTCTACAACTATCTGAAAGGAGGTTGTGGAGAGTCTGCAGCTGGTCTCTTCTCACAGGTCATTAGTGACAGAACAAGAGGGAATGGCCTCAAGCTAGGACTGGGTAGGTTCAGACTGGACAGTAGGAAAAAAATTCTCCCATCCATAGTGTTCAGGGAGTAGAATGTGCTGCCCAGGGAGGTGGTGGAGTCACCAAGCCTGGAGGTGCTTCAAGGTGGTTTGGATGTGGTGCTTGGGGATATGGTTTAGGGGTGACCATTATAGAGTAGGGTTATTGGTTGGACTTGGTGCTCCTGAGGGTCTTGGAGAGATATGTGGCAATGCCATGGGCAGCTCAGCTGTGCCTCAGGATCTCCTGCACAGCAGCAGCCACAAGGCCTGGCTGGGGACTCTGCCATCCATTGTGCTGCCAAGCTTAGAGCCAGCAGCAGGGAGGTTCCTTGGGTGCTGCTTGGAGGTAGAGGTTGTGCTCTGCCCCCAGGCAGAAAGGCCTCTGGCAGGGACCATTCCCAATGGCCTGGGATGGAGCAGAGCCTGAGCAGAGTGAAGAAGGCCAGGTGCAGCTGGGCGTGGCAGGAGAAGTGTGGGCCACCCAGACGCAGAGGTTGTCCTCCCTTGCACTCAGCACTTCTGGGGCCAATCTGGATTCTTGGTGTCTGGTTTGGGACCTCTTGCTGAAGGAGTTTTTAAGACCTGAGAAGCTTCAGAGGATATCTGCAAGGACTGGGGTGGAGAGCCTCAGGGACTGGGGCTTCTGTAACTGGTGAAGTCCAAGCTCAGGCACTACAGATGCAGTGTGCAGCTCCTTGAAATCTGGTGATGTTGTAGCTTCTGGTGGTGGGGACAGGAAGACAACCTCCATAGAGTGCAAATTTTAGGGTTCAGAGTGGAGGTGTCCTGGTTTGAGGCCAGGCAGATCCTCGCTTGCCCCTGAGAGCGTACAGGAGGTGAGGAGAAAGAAAAGTCACTCAAAGGGGATCTGGTCTCCAAGAGGCCCTGGCTCTGTGTTTCAAGAAATGGCCATGGAGAGTAGAGACAGAGCAGGGAGGGTACAGAAATGTCATGGTGAGAGCTGCTAGGAAAGCAAGATGGGTGTCAAGAGCAGGAAGGGAAAGAGCTGCAGGCAGGGGGCAGTGTAGCACCACCTGCAAGGCTAAAAGCTCAACAGCACTGAGGTCTTTCTCTTCCTGTCTATGGCAGTTGCCTCTGCCACCAAGGACAGGGAGATGAAACATGAGCTTGAGCCTCTCTGCATCTGACTGCCCAGGCTCTGTGGTCAGGGCTTGGCCTTTCTGCTGCAGAAACCAAAGCCAGTGTGGGGGACAGTGTAGGACAACCTGTGGTGGGGATGGCAATGGGCACTGGCGAGGCTGGAAGTCATCAGGAGAACCCAAGGCTTTGCCTTCTTGGCTGTGGCAATCATCCACCACAATGGGCTGTGAGGAGACTTCCTAAGGCACCAGGGGGTCCCCAGTGCTTCCTTAAACACCCCCAAAAAGGCTGGGGACTCTCATGCCCTTGTCCTCTCAGCATCACAAACCCCACAGCCCACAGCACCTGAGGAGCTCTGACCCACACAAGAGGGACAGGATCTGCTGCCCAGGCACTGTGTTCAGGGTTGGCCTTTCTGCTCCATAAACCAACCCAGAGTTTGCTCTCTTGCACTTTGCCCTGTGCTGCTGCAATCATGGCCTCCACTGAGCTGCTCTAAGGAGCCTTGGGAGGCTTTGTTGGTAATGCCCCTCAGTGGGGCCAATCAGTGCTTCAAGGTACTTTGTGTTTTCCTTCTGACTTCTGAAGAAGTTTCTTCAGTCTTCCCTCAGTACCTGAGTTCCTGCAACGAGTCCCAAGTGCCCAAAGGAGATGTTTGTGTCCCTGCAATCTTCTTCAGGATTTCAAAGTCCATCTCACAAAGCTCAATTTTGTATCTCAAGATAAAATATTTTACTCCATTTCAGTTTAGCTCAGAGATGAGAATTCCCAAATGACACTGACCCAGGCTGTCTCAGCAGGACATCTGCACTTGCAGGAACATCTGTCCTTCAGGGCTGACATTGAATAAACAATTTGCTCCTCACCCTCCCCCACTCCAATTTCTGTCACTGCCCACCTGGGGCTTACAAGGTGATTCAGCAGAATGGGTTCTAATCCAAGAGCCTCTGAAGGACAGAGTGGATAAGGACAAGGCTGACCCTGACTGACTGCAAAGGATCCTGAAGTCAAATCTCTTTCTATGGCTGTGCCTGGAGAGAAGCACCAAGCACAAAGATACAGGGACAGAGCGGGCTGCCTCCAGTGGAAAATAGAGCCCCCAACATGGTGACAGCAAAAGTGTCTGTCTAAAGACACAGAGAGGTGGAGAGGAGGCTGGCAGAGAAGCACCAAGCACACAGACACAGGGACAGAGGGCTGCCTTCAGTGCAAGATAGAAACCTGCCCATGGTGACAGCAAAGGTGTCTGTCCAAAGGACACAGAGTGGTGCAGAGGGTCATTGGCAGTGGGTGCCCTGGAGTTCAGTTTCCTTCTGCTGCAGCTCAGGGCAAACACTCACAAAGCTTCAACATTCTCAGAGGAGGAGAACTGAGCCTGGAGAAGTCTGACTTGGTGCTGGCCCTTGGTGCAGGCTGTGTCTGAGAGATGTCTGAGTGGGGGAGATGCTGGACACAGCTGCTGTGATCCAGGAGAGCTCCAAGGCTCTGGCTTGAGGGTCACTGTTTGCAGAGGTGGAGATCATTGACTTCATCAGGTGTTTCTCTGATCTGGAGCACCTTGGATGCTGAATCATCCTGGGATCTTTTGCCACTTGCACAGACCCTAAAGGTTTTGACCTCCAAAGTTTTCTCTCGTCTCCCTGTTGGCTGTGATTCAAGCACAGATGCACTGAGCTGGCAGAAGCTGACAAACCCCCAAGCCATAGGGAGAGCAGTGCAGGCTAGGAGAGCCCTGGTCAGGGCTGAGCCATTCCTTGCAGGTCAGTCCTCTCTTCTGAACCCTTGGCTCCTCTGCCTGGGCTCATATCCTTCTCTTCTCTCATCAGCCCTGCTCCTCTGTGCTGGGGAGGAGCAAAGTTTGCAGATCTGCTCCTTGGAACAGGCCAGAAGGTAAAGAACCCAACTTTGGCACAGCAGCAAGATCCCAGGCTCCAGCTGACCCCTGAGCACCTCTCAGCCCTCTAAAGACCCTCCTCCCAAACCACACTTCACCACTTGTGGAGCTTTGGGGGTCATGGCTGTGATGGGAATGTAGGAGTTCACTGCCTGAGCCCCAGGTGGTCAGGTATCAGTTGCATGGCCAGAGGGGGATGGCTGGGATGCTACATCCTGGGGTGTCCCCCCCATCAGCACTACAACCAAGAGACTCAGCACAGGAGTTAGGGCTCTGATCCCTCCATTGCAGGAAGTCACACACAGTGTCCTTACTTGCCAGTCACTTGGTCCCCAAGGATTTGCCCAAGAGCCAGGGGTGACCATTCCTCTCAGCAGCATGGCCTCCCAGAAGGCCTGGACTAGATCTGGGGGGAGAAAAAGAGATAAAGAATAGTTTGGAGGACCCAAAGCTCTGCCTGAGGAATAGTAGAAGAGGTTGATGGAGACATAAATGAGGACAGCAAGGATGAAGTGTATGAGGATTAGGAGGAGGATGACAATAATGATGTGGAGGACAAAGGGGATGATGTGGAAGAAGAGGAGGATGATATTGAATAGGAGAAGAATAAAGAGAAGGAGGAGGAAGATGAAGAGGAGGAAGATAGAAAAACCCATATCAGCCCCTCTGTGCCACCGAGCAGCCCATTAGTGCCCTGAGGGTGGGCAAAGCTCCTTCCCACCCAGCTTGGAGCTGGTAAAGCCCTTGCCCAAGCCCAGTGCCCAGCCCTCTGTCAGTGGTGACTACGGCAACAGCTCACCCTCAGCTCCAACCTCAGCCGGCACTGCTGCTTCCACAGCCAGCAGCAGCTGCACCTCTGAGCTGCCTGAGGCAAGAGCTGCACTCAGCTGTCCACCCTCAGCCAGCCACCGCTGCACCCACAACGGAGCCGCCCTTTACCTGCACAGGCTGCAGCAAGGGCTCATCTGCAGTTCTCCTTCACCTGGCATATTCACCCCCACGCCAGTGACCCAGCGTGCCCCAGGGGACACAGCAATACACGACCGGCACTGCCAGGCCAAACCTGACCCCCCGGGGGGGGCCTTCTCCAGCAGCTGAACTGCAATCTCCTCTTCTACACCTTGTTTCCTCAGAAGCAAATGTGCCCCTGCCCTTCCCTGCACCAGCCAGTGCTGAGGAGAGGAATGACAGTGCTGAGTCAGCACAGCTGGCAGCAAGACTGCAGCTGGGTTGGGATTTGGCTCTTTGTTCCTCAACACTTGGGTTTCCTACAGGTAAAAGGAAAACTCATCCCCAGGATAAGCCTAATTAGAATGGAACCCAACCCTAATAAAGTATGGTCTTTGGTTGGTTTTCCTTGGACATTTCTTTCCCAAAAGATCACTTTTGGGGACATTTCTTCCCAGGGCCAGGGCTGGAGCCATGTGCTCAGTCCAGGGAGGTGTCCTTGAGGGGTCCTGGGAGAGTCTTGAAGGTCAAGTGAGGAAATCAAAAAACTCATGGCCATTGAACAGGATCCTTTAATGACCTGCATGGACACGGAATGGATCACTCCAAAGCTTACACATGCTTGTCCTGGAGGCACAAGTCTGAACATGCCCAAACACAAACCCCCTTGCACCCCCTCCCCGTGGAGCGGTGGGTGCTCAGCACAATACTAGAACAGAAGCCAAGGTGCTGGTAAATCTGCAAAGCTGGACAGGCCCAGGCTTGTCTAGGCAGGTCCTGTGGCTGAGGGAAACAAAGTGCACAGTTTGCAGCTGTGCCTGGCCAGCTGCCACGCTTATGGACTCCCTGTGCAACTTCCCATGGCTTGGGCAAACTTATTCTCTAGGCTGAACTCTCTTGTTCCTCTCTTTCTTTCTCTTCTGCCATTGGCCATATTGTCTTCAGCACTTATTAATCAAAGCCAGGAGGGTAAACAACTCTCCTTGTTGTACCAAGGAGCCCTGGGGTTCCCCAGAGCCTATTTGTCCATATGAACCCAGAACACGCTGTAGCTGCAGCGGCGTGATGAATGCTGCTGGACTGGAAAGCAGCCTTGCATGCCTGCTGCCTGAGTCTGCAGCCAGAAAGTTGCTTTGCTCCACCTGTGACACCTGAGGTGTGGTGCAAGCTGCTGGAGCCGTGGCAAGGCAAATGAGAAGCACTCGTCCCACGCTCTGAGCCAGTAGCTACTCACTCAGAGCCCCAACAAGCTGCTGCAGCCCGAGCTGAGAGCAGCTGCCTGTCCACTCACAGAGAAATTCCGCTCCAGGGGGAGACTGCTTCTCCCCTCCACACTCACACTCTGCACAGCTCCTCTGCTGAGCACCATCTTTCTGTTTGTTTCACTAGTGCAGACTGCACTCTGTGTTTTGGGAGCATAATTGCAGTGTCCAAAAAGGTCCCAGGTGGCAGTGCCCTGAGCACAAAGACTGATTCCTATCAAGTCTCTGTGTACAGCTCTGTGCAGCTGCCTCTGTAGCAGCCATAGATTTCCCTTGCAGGTAAACTGCCTTGAGGCATAGCTCTTTCTTAAGCTGAATCAATGTTTGAAAGATTCTAGCTTGATTCAACTGTTAAAGTTGTATTGAATGGTGATGTTGTGAAATACATTAACCACAACCAAACAGCTGTACCTGTGTGGGTGTATCACAGTATCACATTAGAGGTTGGAAGGGACCTCAAGAGACCATCAGTCTGACCCCCCCTGCCAAGCAGGATCACTTAGGGTCCCACACAGGAGTGTACCCAGGTGGTTTGAAACTCTCCAGAGAAAGAAACTCCACCAGCTCTGGGCAGCCTGTTCTAGTGCTCTGTCACCTGCACTGCAGAGAAGTTGCTCTCATGTTGAGGTGAAATCTTCTCGGTTCAAGCTTGAACCTCTGCTTCTTACCTTAGATTGCCCCCTCCACTTGACTGGACCCACCCCTCAGGTATTTATACACAATGATGAGATTTGTATTAATGCATGGATTTAAATTATTTTATTTTATTAAAGAATTAATATATTTGTAATATATTTGAATAAATCTTAATAATGATAACAGTGCTGAACAAGGTTAACCATATGCCTCATATAGTATTAGTAATACAGATGCATTAGAATGATAACTTCTTTGAGAGCTAAAATCCTTCCATTCCTTGCTCTTTGCTGCCATCTGCTGTCCTTGGTCAACATTGTAGTCACTGTGTCATCCTCTGTATTTTTCCTGTTGGTCTTCTGCCAATCCACAGGACTGTTCTCATCTTGTTACTGAGGCCCACGTGTGTGAGACCCATCCTGTTTCCAGAGTCAGCATTACCTCTCCTCTTTGATGTCTGGGGCTGTGGTCTGCTGCCTTATGTCCCTTCACTCTACCAAGCTCAATGGTTCCTTTATTGATGGCTGAAGGTACTCTAATGAGTGGGAAAGTTTCTAACAGTTAGTGAGGAGTTAATGAGTCTCCTTCTTCAGCTGTCCTGTGAGAGTGCTGGGCAGGGCTCAGGTGGGGGCCAGCTGAGGGGTAGGGGTTATGTTGGGCTAGGTTGAGGCCTGGGGTTAAGGCCCAGGACCAATGCTTAACAAAGGCTAAAGCCTGGGGCCATGATGAGCAATGGGGCAGGTCCAGGGTGAGGGGTGGGTTTGGGAGAGGATGAGCTGTATGAGGTGAGGCACAGGAGGGGTCAGCTCCACTGTGTTAGAGCAGGGGACTGAGTAGAGAGGATGGGAGGGCCCAGTCTGTATTGTGAGGTGTGGTATTTTCCAATGCAGACCCCAGTAAGACTCCCCCACTGCAGGGGGCTGGGCAAAGGGTTGGACATTCCACCTTCCAAGTGTCAAGGTCCAGGAAAACAGATTAAATTTCTTGATGTGATGAAGAGGTTATTAATTTATGAATATGAAATATTACTTATATTAATATTAAATTGTATTAATTTAAAATTATCAACAACCAATGGTCACTATTTTATTCCATAGTCTAGTACACGACTGTGAAATACATCCCAGAAGTGGTTCAGTATTGATAATTTGGACTCAGTTCGAATATTTGCAGAATAATTTTATTACTATAACTCAGGCTGCAATCCACTGCTTGTCCACCAGCTTGGACAGCGTGAAGCTGAAATTGTGCCATACTTGGTAATTGCACACACACTGCATGCGCTGAGTGCGTGCTGGCCTGGCTAATGCCTTGGCTTTTGTCTTCCTCCTGAAGGAGGGGAAACCTGTCCACATGGGGTCAGATCTAGTATCTGGGCAGAATGTGCCTTCACCACACAACCATAACAGCCAATTCCTCATGCATAGAATGCCCCTTCTGGCTGTGCAAGTGTGAGTTCCTGATATGGAATCAACATCCTGGTCTGGAGTCTCTGGTGATAGTGTTGATAGTCTTCCTTGTCTTTAACCTGGTTTCTGGCAGGCTCAGTGGGTGTCGAACCAGCTGCCCAAAATTCTGAAGATTCTGCCTAACAAACTTAAAACTAAGTACATACTG
>JAAWVA010001285.1:0-11528 GCA_015227895.2 Colaptes auratus | reverse complement strand
ACACACATCAGCTATTGTCTGGGCAAGCAGCAAGTGTTTTATCTTTGTTGAGTCTCACCAGGAGAGACAAGCTTTAGTCTCTCACAGACCTTGAAAAGTTGTCTGCAGAGCTGTTCAGAGAAAGCAGGCATCCTGCTCCACTGCCTGCTAAGGAGCTGTGTGCACATCTACACAAGCAGAATGAGAGCAGCATGGTATGACTGTGCCAGGCTCTTCTTGGTGGTGACAAGACAAGGGGCAATGGGTGGAAGCTGAGGCATAGGAAGTTCCATGTAAATATGAGGAAAAAATTTTTTCACTGTGAGGGTGAAACACTGCACTGGAGCAGGCTGCCCAGGGGGTTGTGGAGTCTCCCTCTCTGGAAATACTCAGATCTCTCCTGGCTGTATTCCTGTGTGATCTGATGTAAGTGATCCTGCTCTGGCAGGGGGTCTGCATGGTTTAGTTGTTTAGGTGGGTTGGATTGGTTGATAGGTTGGATGCGATGATCTTGAAGGTCTCTTTCAACCTGGTGTATTGTATTGTATTGTATTGTATTGTATTGTATTGTATTGTATTGTATTGTATTGTTGGACTGGATGATCTTTTGAGGTCCCCTCCAGCCCCTGAAATTCTTTGATTCTGTGATTCTGTGATCACTCAGACCTTAGGCTTTACAGACTTATCCTGTTCCCACACTGCAGTTAAAACACTTTCGGAAACTGATAGTTGAGTTTATAGTTCAGAGGACCAGGGAACAGCCATTTTGTAGTTTCAACTCTAGATTACACTATATATACACCACGAGGAAAATCTTTGAGTAGCACTTTGTTTACAGGTTATTGTAATGGTTAAAAAGTGCAGTGATTTTACAGATGGGAGAAAAGAAATTTCATGTTTGTCTGATGCTAGGACTTTCAAGTTGTTAGTACAATCTCCAGACATGTTCAGATTTTCACCAAATATATGATTTGCTTTAGGACAAAATACAGACTTGGGACTGAAAGAGACTTCTGGGGGGAATTGCTGCTGATAACCACAAATATAATCTGATTTTATACATAACTAAAGAATTTCATAGCAAATGAATACTTACATAAAATATGTCCAGTTTTGCAGTCTTTTCTGGATAAAGAAAGAAAACAGCATGTTCCTTCTGCAAATGCAAAGCAAATTCTGTTTAAGGGCTGAGATGACTGGTCTCCTCCTCCAGCAGAAAATGCTCTGGGACACAAAGTTTAGTATTTGCCATAAAATAAAAGTCTAACTTTTGTAATTATATTTTTCCCAATCTGAGAGGACTACATTTTCAAGCAACTGGAAAACAATCATGTAATGGAGAAAGAATATGGGACAGCCACAAAGCTGCCCAGGGCTGGGCAGCTTCAGAGGAGCTAGAGCTGAAGTTATGCTGTGCCAGAAAGAAAGTCTCTTCTCCCAGGCAGCCAGTACCAGAACAAGAGGACACAGTCTCAGGCTGTGCCAGGGCAGGTTTAGACTGGATCTTAGGAAGAAGTTCCATACAGAGAGAGTGATTGCCCATTGGAATGGGCTGCCCGTGGAGGTGGTGGAGTCACCTTCATTGGAGGTGTTCGGAAGAGGCTTGATGGGGTGCTTGGTGCCGTGGTTAGTTGTTTAGGTGGGTTGTATTGTTTGTATTGTATTGTATTTAGGTGGGTTGGATTGGTTGATGGGTTGGACATGATGATCTTGAAGGTCTCTTCCAACCTGTTGGTGTATTGCATTGTTATTGATTTGTAACAGCATCCTTACTGTCAGGGACAGAGAAAGAAGAGTAGGGAAGGTATCATTGTGATAGACAGGACCAACCAAGAGACCAGGTGGCCATTAAAGTCCATGGACATGAGGCAACTCACCCCAAGGAGCTGTGCCCATGGAGGAGCTGGGATTAGAGATGTGATCAGACACAGGGATGGCTGCCCCAAAAGTCAGGCAAGGAACGAGAGACTGAACCTTGGTACACTTTCCACAATGGTGGACCTACAGTCAAGAAACTTAGAGGTAAGAAACTAGAAATACTCTGTTTCAGCCATTTCTGAACGCTGAAGACTGAGAAGATTCTTCAATTTAAAGGATTTATGTGACTGCCTCCTTTTGTTCAGAGCACTCTCTTGTAATGAGAAAACATCAACATAGTGAAGAGTAAAAGCAAAACATTTTACCATGGGAAGGAACATCTTTGTTCTCTAAAATCTCCATCTTTTCAAAACAATTCTGCAAGGAGTCTGTATGCCAAAGGCATATAATATATCTGGTAACTGTTTCACATCTCAGACAGATATAAGAGGCAAAGAATCAACTCCTGCCTTGTACAAAGTGGGGAAGATAAAGAAAAACTGCAGCAGGAAATCACTGTTGTCTAGTGTGACTAGTCAGAAATGGGAGAGGTTTATGGCTCATAGACAGCACTAAAGAGGAGTTATCTGCTGCTTCACCAAATCTTCAGGGGAAAATCACTTCTGCTTCAACAGAAAGACCTATCCCAACCAGCAACTGTCACTACATCCATCTTCACAACTGGCAAAGGCCACATTACTGCTGCACTCAAGTTTCTAGCAGGACCATTTGCACAGGAAAAGCCGTAACAGCCAGAGCCCTGATGATAAATCCATCAGTATCAGACAAAGGTGTCATAAAAAAAACCCTATTGCTCTGCTTGAAACTGAAGACCATCTTGTGACAGTCCTCATGCTTGCAGGCAAGGCTCTGATTATAGAATACATGTGAAATGTGCCAGAATGCCTGGACATCAACAGCATTAAGGGACATTCTACCCATTCCTATGGGATTTACAAATCCTTTAAGAAAATTTCCATGTGCAAAATGCTATACAATGGCAATGAACTTACATTTCTTTGTCTCATTTTATTGACTCATTACAAGTAGTTCCTGTCCACAAACCACAAACAACATAACTATGTAGGAAAACCTCACTTAAAATTAGTAGTAGGTATATTAATGGGAGATAAAGTGGTTGTGCAAGTCTTTCATAGAATCATAGAATCAGTCAGGGTTGGAAGGGACCACAAGGATCATCTAGTTCCAGCCCCACTGCTACGGGCAGGGACACCCTACACTAGATCAGGCTGACCAGAGCCAGCCTGGAATTAGGATCTTAGCAAACTGCTCTGATCAGCTGCATTCAGATAAAGCAGGTCATGTGTCTTCTGCAGTGCATGCTTGTCTTCTAGGTGTCAGGAGACTGGACTCAGGCCTGAGTTTCTGTGTATCCCAGGATTAACAAAAAAGGATTTTCAGGGGAATATTGTAAGCACAGGAAGCTGAGTTTTGTTTTACCTGCCCCTACTCAAAAGATTTTCTTCTTTTTGTTTCTATTTCATCAATAGAAAGTTTTCAGGCTGACTCTGTGACATCAGGTATTTGACAGCTTGAGTGACATAGTCAAGAATGATGGATGAGATGCAAACTACCCTGTTATGTGTTGCAGTGCAAGTCTTGCTAGTGTGTAAGGAGAACAGTGTTTGTACCAAGCTCCATAACAAAACCAAAAAATACAAACAACAACAAATATACCGTCCCAAGAATGTTCCAGTTAGAAATGAAAGAATGCAGGGAAACCAGTTCTTCAAGGAAGACATTAATGTCATATTCTCTCTTTTAGGCTTTCCGGTACAAACAGGCAACCAGCACCAGCAGTCCCAGGCAACCAGCACCAGAACAAGAGGACACAGTCTCAAGCTGTGCCAGGGGAGGTTGGGTCTCTCTGGTGAGACCCCACCTGGAGTACTGCCTCCAGTTCTGGAGCCCCTATTCCAAGAGGGATCTGGAGGTGCTGGAAGGTGTCCAGAGCAGGGCCACGAGGATGAGCAGAGGTCTGGAGCACCTCTCCTGTGAGACAGACTGAAGGAGTTGGGGCTGTTCAGTCTGGAGAAGAGAAAGGCTCCGAGGTGACCTCATTGTGGCCTTCCAGTATCTGAAGGGGGCCTCCAAGAAGGCTGGGGAGGGACTTCTCAGGCTATCAGGGAGTGATAGGACTAGGGGGAATGGAATGAAGCTGGAGGTGGGGAGATTCAGGCTGGACGTGAGGAGGAAGTTCTTCACCATGAGGGTGGTGAAGCCCAGGAATGGGTTGTCCAGGGAGGTGGTTGAGGTGTTTAAGCCCAGGCTGGATGAGGCTCTGTCCAGCCTGATCTAGTGTAGAGTATCCCTGCCCATGGCAGGGGGGTTGGAACTAGATGATCCTTGTGGTCCCTTCCAACCCTGACTGAAACTATGAAACTATGAAACTAGACTGGATGTTAGGAAGAAATTCTTCATAGAGAGAGTGATTGCCCATTGGGACGTGATGCCAGGGAAGGTGGTGGAGTTGCCATCATTGGAGGGGTTTAGAAAGAGACTTGATGGGGTGCTTGGTGCCATGGTTTAGTTGATTGGATGGTGTTGGGTGATGGGTTGGATGTGATGATCTTGAAGGTCTCTTCCAACCTGGTTTGTTCTATTCTATTCTATTCTATTCTTCTAAACTAACTGCTAACAGAGGCATCTAAATTTGTGACACCTGAAGAATCATAGAATCATAGAATCAACCAGGTTGGAAGAGACCTCCAAGATCATCCAGTCCAGCCTATCACCCAGCCCTATCCAATCAACTAGACTATGCACTAAGTGCCTCATCTTGGTCGCTTCTCCCAGGCAGCCAGTACCAGAACAAGAGGACACAGTCTCAGGCTGCGCCAAGGCAGGTTTAGGCTGGATGTTAGGAAGAAGTTCTATACAGAGAGAGTGATTGCCCACTGGAATGGGCTGCCCGTGGGGGTGGTGGAGTCACCTTCATTGGAGGTGTTCAAGAAGAGGCTTGATGGGGTGCTTGGTGCCACGGTTTAGTTTTTTAGTTGTTTAGGTGGGTTGTATTGCATTGTATTTAGGTGGGTTGGATTGGTTGATAGGTTGGACGCCATGATCTTGAAGGTCTCTTCCAACCTGGTGTATTGTATTGTATTGTATTGTATTGTATTGTATTGTATTGGAGGTGTTCAAGAGGAGACTTGATGGGGTGCTTGGTGCCATGGGTTAGTTGTTTAGGTGGGTTGGATTGGTTGATGGGTTGGACACGATGATCTTGAAGGTCTCTTTCAACCTGGTGTATTGTATTGTATTGTATTATTGTTTATTTGTTGTTTGTTTTGGGGGGTGGGGGAATGGGGTACTGACAGTTTGATTTATTTTGATACACATGTGAATTCACCATAGAATTGGAGGGGGTAGTCAGTCTAAACTTTTTGTCATATGGATTTATTAACCTCTCCCCAATGCTAAATTTATTAGATCAAATAGAACTCCTTGCACGTACATCTGATGCTAATACCAGCAAACAGTGTTTCCAAACAGCCTTCATCACTAATTAAATCAACTTCAGCTAATGATTTTCAACGTACTCTAGGAAAATTAAATGCTCATTAATTACTGTTGCATAATAACACATAAGGAACATTGTCCTCACTCTTAGTTCTTCAGAGAGAGAATGATTGCCCATTGGAATGGGCTGCCTGGGGAGGTGGTGGAGTCACCTTCATTGGAGGTGTTTAGGAGACTTGTTGGGGTGCTTAGTGCCATGGTTTAATTGTTTAGATGGTGTTAGGTGATGGGTTGGATGCGAAGATCTTAAAGATCTCTTCCAACCTGGTCTATTCTATTCTATTCTATTCTATTCTATTCTATTCTATTCTATTCTATTCTATTCTATTTGATTCTATTTTAATGAAGTACAATACAGGTGAATGAGCCTTGCCCTTCATCCACTGCAAGCCACACAACACCTGAAAAGATCAGGATATGTTGCTGTCTGAAAGTCAGTGAAAAATGAGATTTGTGGTGTGCTGTTCTTATAATAAATTTGCTTTGTCTTACAAGAAAAGATGATCTGACAAAGACATGCCTGCAGTGTGCCCAGGCAGCCAAGGAGGCCAATGGCATCCTGGCCTGCATCAGGAACAGTGTGGCCAGCAGGAGCAGAGAGGTCATTCTGCCTCTGTACTCAGCACTGGTTAGGCCACACCTTGAGTACTGTGTCCAGTTCTGGGACCCTCAGTTTTGGAAAGATTTTGACTCACTGGAACGTGTCCAGAGAAGGGCAACAAAGTTGGTGAGGGGTTTGGAACACAAGCCCTGTGAGGAGAGACTGAGAGAGCTGGGGTTGCTTAGCCTGGAGAAGAGGAGACTGAGGGGTGACCTTCTTGCTCTCTACAACTCCCTGAAGGGAGGTTGTAGCCAGGCAGAGGTTGGTCTCTTCTCCCAGGCACCCAGCACCAGAACAAGAGGACATAGTCTCAGGCTGCACCAGGGGAGGTTTAGACTGGAGGTTAGGAAGAAATTCTTCAGAGAGAGGGTGATTGCCCATTGGAATGGGCTGCTCCTGGAGGTGGTGGAATCACCATCACTGGAGGTGTTCAGGAGGAGACTTGATGGGATGCTTGGCTGCATGGTTTAGTTGTTTAGGTGGGTTGGATTGGTTGATAGGTTGGATGCGATGATCTTGAAGGTCTCTTCCAACCTGGTTTATTGTATTGTGTATTCTATTAGAAAGTGTGTGATAATGTGGAAAAGTTATATTGAAGTGTGTATTTAGGATGGGGTGGTTTCAAAGACTGAGAACATTTTCAAGAGTGCATGTTTCATTTTATTTGATAACTGTTGTGTATTTCAGTGAAGAAAAATGCAGAGGGGAAAAAGTGCATAAACATCAAACACAACATATGATTATGTTATCCAAGAAGAAAGAAAACTAATTAAATATAAGACAATGACATCTAAACCTTTTTATGTCCTTTTAAAGTTACACTTTTGTCTTAAGCCTGGGGCTGAAAATCTGTGACAAGTACAAACAGAAGGAAATTTCAGTCTCTGCCTGCAGATCTGTATCTACAGCACAGGTGGAACATCCTGAGAACAACTGACAAGGAACATTGTTTGGAAAATGCAAGACCAAGCTCAGCCAGAATCACATAACCCTCTTGCAGGAAACACAAGCATCCACTGTCAAAACAGTGTCTATTTTAAGAGATTTACTGCACAATAGATGATCAAATCCAGGACACTGGAGAGAGATTTTATCAAATGCTCCTTGAACTTTTGTCCCTAGTAACAAGGGTCTCTGCTCCGGGACTGGCAACATAGGTCCCCATGGAAAGCATACTGCCCACACTAAGCATCCTGGCATCACCTGAAAAGGCTGTTCTGTGGCTGCTGGTAGTAGGATGGGAATTGGGGAAACCAAACTGGAATGCCAGCTGAGCAGTCAAAACTCAAAGGAGGTGAGACATGTCAAGCGTGTGCAGAAGGGCAAAGTGTGAATCTTTGTGGGAGCACAGATAGGTGCAAGATGGCTCCAGAACTGCACTGGTTCAGCAGACAAAGTAAGGCTTTGCATCAAGGGCAGGTGGGAAAGAAAAGAGGAGATGCTGTGTTGGAGGGGACCTTTAAAGGTCTATTCCATCTAGTCCAATCCCCAAACTGTTGTAGGGTGAGGAGGTGTAGGAGTGCCTTCTGTGGGAGGAGGTCAGTCATGAATGCTTCTAGCTGTCTCAGAAGAAAACAGCTCACCACTTGCCAAAAATTCACCCACTCAGAGAAGCATCAATGCTTACATATACTTAAAGAAAGAGGGAAAGCCATGGTAGGCAAGAGTCACTGGAGGAGACAGGAGGATGTTTGATAAATGCTTACAGAAAAGGGACAAGAAAGAGAAGAGGAAAGGCAGAAAGGACATCATCCAGGACAGGGCTGTATGCACACTCTTGGAAGACCGTGCTGGAGACAAACCAACCCCCGAGGGACTGCAGCCTTCCAGCTTCCTGGGGTTAGGCAGCTAGAGGCATATTCATGAGGAGCTGTATCCTAAGGCAGTGACAGTCCTGACAGACACAGCCTCATACCATAAAGAAACACCAATAAAAACCAATGGCCTCTGGGGGACCTACATTCAAGCAGGGGATCAGAAGAAGCAAGGAGCAGAGGAAACCAAAAATCAAGAAGCAAGGAGTTGCAGAAGTGAGTTGTCTCCTTACTGAGGGGGTTAGGAAGGACTATTGCAAGCATTGGAGGTGAGAAAAGACTGAGGGTGGGAAGAGAGGTGTTTCAAGTTGAGCATGTGAAGGGGACAGAAAGATGGTTTTATGTTTAATAATTCTTAATAATTAAGAATTTATGTTGCTTGATAACTAATTGATTAAAATTCCCAGACTTCAGACAGTTTTGACCACAACAACATCACATGGAGTATTCCTTCACTTGCACTGGTATGATTGTGCTTTTCAGGTTCTTTGGCCTCTTAGTCTTCCCATCTTGCCATCAGTCTCTTATGGAAAGGCTGCATGGTTTCACAGCTCTCAGTTTTTGAAAAAAGCAATAGTTTGCATTGTCCTTGTGAATCCTCTTGAGGATTTTTAAAAATTGTTATTTTTATTTTTGAAGCAAGAAACCCTCCATAGTATGACCAGAACACTAGAACAATACTCGATGTCTAAGTCTGATTTAGGCACTGGGAGTTTGGGTAAGTGATGTACTGCCATTACCTCTATCTGTTCCTCACAGTGCCTGAATTAGAAGCTGGGGTTGCTTCGCCTGGAGAAGAGGAGGCTCAGGGGAGACCTTGTTGCTCTCTACAGCTACATGAAGGGAGGTTGTAGCCAGATGGGGGTTGGTCTCTTCTCCCAGGCAACCAGCACCAGAACAAGAGGACACAGTCTCAAGTTGCATCAGGGGCGGTTTAGGCTGGATGTTGGGAGAGAGTTCTTCCCAGAGAGAGTTGTTAGCCATTGGAATGTGCTGCCCAGGGAGTGGTGGAGTCACCATCCCGGGAGGTGTTCAAAGCAGCTGGATTGGATGTGGCACTTGGTGCCATGGTCTAGTAGTCATGAGTGTTGGGTACAGTTGGACTTGATGATCTTTGAGGTCTTTTCCAACCTTATTGATTTTATGATTCTATGATCCTTTTGGAGAAGCTGGGTTGCTGGTGGATATTATTCAGTCTGAATGCAACTAATGCTACTGAGATGACAACCTTAGTACTTGACAGTTTCAAAAGGAAGCCAAATTTCTCCAGGCTATACTATTTGTACAAAATGAACATTTTTGTTCTGTACGAAAATATGTGTACATTCAAAGACTGAGACTTCCTGGAAATGGTACTGGAATAGAATGATAAATACAAGGACACCTACGAGTTGTCAAAGAGAACAGAAGTGATTTGTGTTGCATCTTCAGTTCTTGGGAGCTTTAGGAGTGATAGAAAGACCAGCTGCACAAAGTGCTGCTTAAACACATCCCAGCAGAGTTCTTGCTCCTGTGCTCCTTGCAACTCAAGTAGATAAGACAAGAAAAATATGTTTTTAATCTGTTTTACAGATGGCAATTTAAAATGGAGATTAAAAGCCTTTCAGCAAACTTTTCATCTGTTACAGGGCTTAAGGGACTTAGCTGAACTCTGATATCAAAGGATTCAAATTTGAATCCTAAAACTCACTGAACTTAGCTGCGATTTCACACACCGTTCAAAGCAGAAAGTTTGGAGAGCTTCTCAGAAGGTTTAAATTCAGTATCTGTCACCAAAAAAAAAAAAGAGGGAGAGAAGTATATGTTCTGTCAATATTTGCTGATTCAGATTAAAATTTTTTTCTAGATTTAGAATAGAATAGAATAGAATAGAATGGAATAGAATAGAATAGAATAGAATAGAATAGAATAGAATAGAATAGAATAGAATAGAATAGAATAGAATAGACCAGGTTGGAAGAGACCTTCAAGATCATCACGTCCAACCCATCAAACCATCCACCCCCTAAACAACTAGACCCATGGCACCAAGCACCCCATCAAGTCTCCTCCTGAACACCTCCAATGATGGTGACTCCACCACCTCCCTGGGCAGCCCATTCCAATGGGCAATCACTCTCTCTGTATAGAACTTCTTCCTAACATCCAGTCTGCCCTGGCGCAGCCTGAGACTGTGTCCTCTTGTTCTGGTACTGGCTGCCTGGGAGAAGAGACCAACCTCTGCCTGTCTGCAAGCTCCCTTCAGGTAGTTGTAGAGAGCAAGAAGGTCACCCCTGAGTCTCCTCTTCTCCAGGCTAAGCAACCCCAGCTCCCTCAGCCTTTCTTCATAGGGCTTATGTTCCAAACCCCTCACCAACTTCGTTGAATAGACTAGACTAGACTAGAGTAGCCTAGAGGAGACTAGACTTGACTAGACTAGACTGGATTAGACTAGACTAGACTAGACTAGACTAGACTAGACTAGACTAGAATAGAATAGACCAGGTTGGAAGAGACCTTCAAGATCATCGTGTCCAACCTATCATCCAACACTATCTAATCAACTAAACCATGCAACCAAGCACCCTATCAAGTCTCCTCCTGAATACCTCCAATGAAGGTGACTCCACCACCTCCCCAGGCAGCACATTCCAATGGGAAATCACTCTCTCTGTGAAGAATTTCTTCCTAAAATCCAGTCTGAGCCTCCCCTGGCACAGCCTGAGTCTGTGTCCTCTTGTTCTGGTGCTGGTTGCCTGGGAGAAGAGACCAACCTCTGCTTGGCTACAACCTCCCTTCAGGTAGTTGTAGAGAGCAATAAGGTCTCCCCTGAGCCTCCTCCTCTCCAGGCCAAGCAACCCCAGCTCCCTCAGCCTCTCCTCATAGGGCTTGTGTTCCAAACCCCTCACCAACTTTGTTGCCCTTCTCTGGACACCTTCCAGCAAGTCAACATCCTTCCTAAACTGAGGGGGCCCAGAACTGGCACAAGGACTCAAGGTGTGGCCTAACCAGTGCAGTGTACAGGGGCAGAATGACCTCCCTGCTCCTGCTAGCCACACTGTTCGTGATCCAGGCCAGGAAACCATTGGCCTTCCTGGCTGCCTTTGGCCATGGGGAAAAAAAACAGATATAAAAGTATTCAAATACTCAAAGCCTCATTTTCAAATATTAGGGAAATGAAGTCATATTTCAGTTTGTGTTCTATTTGTAGACGTTTGTAAAACCAAACTGTGTAATATTCAGCTCTAGCTTATTTGTATGAAGAAAAAAACTATATGTCTAAAATGCCTTAAAAAGGCAACACTCTGTTGAGAAATATTTATGTGGCACAGGGAAACTGCTTTTGATCTAGCCAAAGCCTAACAGGAAATATGAGGGAGAATCAGAAACTCAGCTTTGAATTCTGCTTCAATGAAGCAGCAGTATCCCATAGTAGGCTAATGAGAAGTGCTCTGTAAGTGATGGTATTGACTCTCATGCTAATACTAATGGAAAGTAAAAAGGATAATATTCAATAAACTATCTTAGCGTACAGCTATCCCTATTGTCTAGCAGCTGTTGGGTTTAAGTTCCTTTCAGTCAGAGCTCATTCTCTAGATCATAATTTTTAATAGACATTCAAGGTTTTACCTTCCATTATTTACACATGAGGTATCTATCCTGCTCTTGACTCCATTTGTATCTCCATCTTCACACTTCATTGTGGGGAAAAAAAAGCTACAGAATGTTGTACTGCATTGTACCTAAAGAAAAATAAA
>JAAWVA010001284.1:0-11558 GCA_015227895.2 Colaptes auratus | reverse complement strand
CTGGTTTTCATTTATTTCACCAAATCCCAGCAAGGTGGCAGCTTGCCCAGCATCACAATATCCAGGTAGCTTTGGAAGCTCTCCAGGGAACGAGACTCCACAACCTCTCTGGGCAGCCTGCTGCAGGGCTCCAGCACCCTCACACCAAACAAGTTTCTCCTCACCTTCACATGGAACCTCCTGGGTTCCAATTTGTGGCTGTTGCCCTTTGTCCTGTCACCAGGCACCACTGGCACGAGCCTGGCCCCATCCTCTTTCTCCCTCAGAGATCCTTTATCTCTCGCTGAACAATGAGAAGATGAGCTCTGAGGCTCCTCTTCTCCAGACTTAACAGCCCCAGGTCTCTCTTTTTTTTTGTTCTCACAGAGATGCTCCAGCTCTTTTGGCCTCTTTGGAGCCTCTGTTGAACTTCCTCCAGTAGTTTCCTGTCCCTTTTAAACTGGGGAGCCCAGAACTGGACCCAGGACCCCTAATGTGTCCTCACCAAGGCAGAGTAGAGGATGCTTAAAGGCAGGATCTGTTCCCTATCCCTTCCCCAAGTCCCCAGGCAGCTGCAAACGATCTCTGCACACCCCTTGTAACTTCCTGCTACTACCCTGTAGTTTATTCTGTCCCACTCATCTCCTGATGTGCTCACTTGTCCCTGCCATGCCATGTTTGAGCTGCACACATCTCCATGCCCCAGAACTAACCAGTCACTCACTCTTCCCATCACCATGGAAACCCGGAAACCGGAGATGAAGTTTGCTAATCCCCTCAAATTGGTTGCAGGGGCTCACAGCAGATTTGTATCCTGTGGGTTTGTATAGCCATAAAGGGAACATCAAGGAAATTCTGTTTGCACCATGGGCATCTTCTGGGATGTTATCACATTTGTACTACTGCAAATCAATTTTTCCCAGTGCAACTCTGAAGAACCTTCTCACTCAGCAATGCAGCATCTTGCTCTCAGTATAATCATTTAAATCAGGTCCTGGGTTCAGGACACTGAGGGGCTGGATCAATTCCAGAGATGGGCAACAAAGCTGGTGAAGGGTCTGGAGAACACATGTTGTGAGGAGCAGCTGAGGGAACTGGAGCTGTTGAGTCTGAAGAGGAGAAGGCTCAGGAGGACCTCATTGCTCTCTAAAGCTTCCTGAAAGGAGGCTGGAGAGAGGTGGGAGTTGCTCTCTTCTCCTTGGTACTGGGTTACAGAATGGGAGGAATTGGCCTGAAATTGAGACAGGAGAGGTGTAGGTTGGATGTCAGGAAAAATGTCCTCCCTGCAAGAGGGGTCAGGCATTGGAACAAGGCTGTCCCTAAAGGTGTTCAAGAAACCTGTGGACATTGCGCTTTGGGACACAGTGTAATGGCCACAGTGGTGTTGAGTTGGTGGCTGAACTTGATGATCTTAGAGATTTCCCAGCCCAAAACAGTTCTGTGATTTTAATCACAGAATCACCAAGGTTGGAAGAGACCACAAAGATCATCAAGTCCAACCTGTCACCACAGACCTCATGACTAGACCATGGCACCAAGTGCCACATCCAGTCCCCTCTTGAACACCTCCAGGGATGGTGACTCCACCACCTCCCTGGGCAGCACATTCCAATGGCCAATGACTCTCTCAGTGAAGAACTTCCTCCTCACCTCCAGCCTAATCTTCCCCTGCTGCAGCTTGAGACTGTGTCCTCTTGTTCTGGTGCTGGTTGCCTGGCAGAAGAGACCAACTCCCTCCTGGCTACAACCTCCCTTCAGGGAGTTGTATCTACTTTATAGGTGCAACAAACCTCTGCTCCAGCTTCACCTGCCTCTGCTCTCCTAGTTTTAATGTGCAGCCTTATAAAGCCTGTGAAATGGCATTTCTGCAGCAGCAAAGCTGTTATTATGTATGCAGCAGCGAAGGCAGCTGAGTGCCCAATGCCATCAGCCCTCATTTCATCAGGAGCTGAGGGCACTTAACACCTCGCAGGGCTGAGATTAGAAACCTGGCAAGAAATCACCGATTGTAATTCAACTTGTTCCACTCTGTTAGTAATTTCCTGGCCTGAGACCATCTGCTGTTCAGAAGGAGCTCTTCCAACCTAGCAGGGCAAGGCAGCAAAATGGATCAGAGCTGCTACAAAACTTTCTTGGCGTGTTAATGCTCTCCTCCTTTACCAGTTTTTAATTATTTATAATGATGTCACTGAATCCAAGTTCCTGGGTTGCTGTTGTTGTTGGGTGGGTTGGGTTGGGTTTTTTTTTCCCCTGCACTGACTAAAAATACACACTTCCAGCAGCCATAAAGAGAAAATATTGCAGCAAAGCAGAGAAAGCACTGCATAAAGCACTGTGTTTTCCTCAGACACCAGCCTTCAGGGCTTTAGCAACCTAAACAGCTATTCACAACCCAAAGTGCACCATTATGTTACCTCCTCAGGAGCTCCTCTACCAAATGATAAGGTACTTGGGCACTGGGGAACAGCTCTGGTGGCCAAACAGGCGGGATTGGAAACAGAAATTCAAAGGAGTAGAATTCAAAGTGGATTGTGTCAAACAGAAAGAAAACGCTTGGAAAGAGAAGGAAAAAAAAACAACACCAAAAGGTTCAGAGCTGAGAGATCACAAAGCCCAAAGGAAGTGACTCAACAAAACAGAGGTTTAGAGGCTCAAACCAGCCCAGTACAGCAGGAAAATCCCATTCATCAGGGTGTTTGCTGCCTTGGGTAGCAGGAAAGAGGTTGGAGTGAAGTGGGGTCTCTCTCTTGTCCCTAGTATCAGGAAGGAGAGGAAATAGCCTGAAATTGCACCAGGGGAGGTTTAGGTTGGGCACGGGGACAAAGTTTCTTTCCTGCAAGAGTGGTCAGGCATTGGAACAGGCTGCTCAGGGAGGTGAGTCACCATCCCCTGAAGTCTTCAACAAACACGTGGACATGGCATTTGGGGACATGGTTTAATGGCCATAGTGGTGGTGGGCTGATGGTTGACGTGATCTTAGAGGCCTTTTCCAACCCAAACCCATTCTGAGTCTGAATCTCCTCCTGCTCCATATGGAGATGTTCCCTGTGGTAGCAAAGCTGCTTTATATTCATCCCTGGCTCCCTCCTCCCTCTTCTCCTGGCCAGCTGCAAGCCAGGGTCAGCTCAGATTATCCCAACTGCCCTTTTTTCCTCTTCAAATTGATCTCCTGAGAAGTGAGCCTACTGCAGCTGGATGCTCAGTGCTGATCGCCCTCCGGCCACCCTTCCTCACAATAAAGCTCTTTCCTTTTTCCTTCCAATACATTTCTCCATGCTTCCTGACCTTCTTAACCCTGTCTGCAGCCAGGATTTGGCATTTCAAGGCTCCTGTCTCCTATGAGCTACCTCCAGTAATGAATTTAAATTCCAGTTCTGGTCTTCGGGAAGGAGGCTTGGGAAGACAGAAGCACAAGGCTGTTAAAATACCATCTGAGGGCAACTGGGAAGGCTTCACTCTCAAGACATCTGTTTTGAGCTAAACTGGTGCATCATTCCATGTGGTAAAGATGAAATACCTGGCTGTGTTCTGGCTTCCAAACATGGTCTCTTAGAAACTAAACCATATTCATCTATGGTGTACGTGCAGGAAGCTGCTTGCATCTCTGTATCCCACAAAATAAAGGGGGAAGAAAGGGGGGGGGAAGTCATAGAATCATAGAATAGTTTCATGAGGAAGACACTTCTAAGATCATTGAGTCCAATGATCAACCCAACACCCCCAGGGCCACTGAACCATGCCCCAAGGTACTATGTCCATCACCTCCCTGGGCAGCCTGTTCCAATGCCTGACTACTCTTGCAGCAAAGAAATTGCTCCTCATGTCTGACCCAAGCTGCACCAAGGGGGATTAGGCTGGATGTTGGGAAGAAGTTCTTCACAGAGAGAGTGATTGCCCATTGGAATGGGCTGCCCAGGGGGGTGGTGGAGTCACCATCACTGGAGGTGTTTAGGAAGAGACTGGATGGGGTGCTTAGTGCCATGGTTTAGTTGATTAGATGGTGTTGGGTGATAGGTTGGACTCAATGATCTCACAGGTCTTTTCCAACCTGGTTAATTCTATTCTGTTCTAACCTTCCCCTGCCACAACTTCAGACCACTTTTGTCCTGTTACCTGTTCCTTGGGAGAATAACCAACCCCTACCTGGCTCCAACCTCCTTTCAGGGAGGTTCTCCCCACCAGCACTGTTCACTGAGCTCTCCATGTACACTTGCAGCCCGGAAAGCCAATCAGAGCCTGGGCTGCATCAGGAGAAGTGTGGCCAGCAGGTCAAGGGAGGTGATTCTCCCCCTCTACTCAGCTCTGCTGAGACCCCACCTGGAGTACTGCCTCCAGTTCTGGAGCCCCTATTACAAGAGGGATCTGGAGGTGCTGGAAGGTGTCCAGAGAAGGGCCACGAGGATGATCAGAGGGCTGGAGCACCTCTCCTGTGAGGACAGACTGAAGGAGTTGGGGCTGTTCAGTCTGGAGAAGAGAAGGCTCCCAGGTGACCTCATTGTGGCCTTCCAGGATCTGAAGGGGGCCTACAAGAAGGCTGGGGAGGGACTTCTCAGGCTATCAAGTAGTGATAGGACTAGGGGGAATGGAATGAAGCTGGAGGTGGGGAGATTCAGGCTGGATGTGAGGAGGAAGTTCTTCACCATGAGAGTGGTGAAGCCCTGGAATGGGTTGTCCAGGGAAGTGGTGGAGGCCCCATCCCTGGAGGTGTTTAAGCCCAGGCTGGATGAGGCTCTGGCCAGCCTGATGTAGTGTGGGGTGTCCCTGCCCATGGCAGGGGGGTTGGAACTAGATGATCCTTGTGGTCCCTTCCAACCCTGACTGATTCTATGATTCACCAGCTTCATTGTCCTCCTCTGGACCTGCTCCAGTGACTCAATGTCCTTCTTGAAGTGAACCCAGCATGTGAGGTGTGCCCTCACCAGTGCTGAGTACAGGGGGACAATCAAAGAATCACAGAACACTAGGTGTTGGAATAGACCTCACTCCACCCTGCATTCAGGGAGTTGTAGAGAGCAATGAGGTCTCCCATCAGCCTTCTGTCCTGTAGTCTAAACAACCACAGATGTGGTCTCTAACCATTGGTTTGTTAATGCAGTGATGATTCAAGTAAAAGAGAAAGCTGGACTTGAAAGTAGGTGAGAAATAAAGTAGGAAATGCTTTGAAGTTGTTCTTGAAATATGACATCTCTGGACATCTTGAAAAAGGACCTAAAAATCAAAGGGAGAGAGAGTGTGGAAAGGAACAAATATCTTGTTCCTAGCTAGCATCACTCAACCTCAAAGAGCAGAGCTGGGGATTTGTGTCTTCTGTGAAGTATCTTCTGTGAAGTATCTCCAGTAATAAATAAAACCCCCAGTTCTGGTCTTCAGAGTCAACTAATTCATACTCACTTCATTCAAGGAGTTAGCATTTATCACAGAGTTCATGTTGGTGATATGTCAGAGATAGAAATAGCTGACTGTTTAACAGCTCCTGGAAGGGTACTTGTGATTTCCTCTCTAAGAGGATCTGAAATCTCGAGTTCAGAATGTATTTAACTAATGGGGGGGGGAGGGGAGGGAATAGTCTTTATAATTCATTGCCCATCCAAGCATCCCTCCTCAGGGTTGAGGAAGAGAGGAGTGAAGCTGCAGGTTGTTAGATTTATTCTTTTCCAGAATCATAGAATTGGTTTTTGCTGGAAGAGACCTCTAAGATCACGGAGTCCAGCCTTGAACCCAACCCCACCATGGCCATTAAACCATGTCCTGCAGGGAAATTGTTCCTAATATCCAACCTAAAGCCTTCCCTGGCACGATTTGGGGCAACTTCCTCTCATTCTGTCACCTGATATGAAGAAGGGACTGACCCCCACCTCACTCTAACCTCCTTTCAGGACTGGGGAACAATGTCCTTTCACTTGGTGCCATGGTCTAGTCATGGGGTTTGTGGAGACAGGTTGGACTTGATGATCTTTGAGGTCTCTTCCAACCTTAGCAATACTGTGATACTGTGATACCTGTATAGAGCCCCTCAGCCTCCTTTCCAGACTAAGCAATGCCACATCCCTCAGCTGCTCCTCACTAGATCTGTTCTCCAGACCCTACACCAGCTTTTTCCTTCTCTGGACCTGCTCCAGCCCCTCAATGTCCTTCTTGAAGTGTGGGGGCCCGAAATAAAATGTAGCTTAGTTGAAGGATCTAGGAGTGAGACTGTAGGTTGTTAGATTTATTCTTTCATAGTAGACAAACAAAAAAATAAACCCCAAAGCCTGCATCTGGATGACAGAACATCAAATGAAAGACTTAGCAATGCAAATGAGCAGAATCACAGCTGATTAAACCTACTATTGTCACAGTCATTACAGCTCCCAGAGTGGCTGTTGAGCTCCCCCAAAAAGGAAATTGCACACAAAGGCTTTGTGTAGTTCTTCATCTAAAGGTTCTTTGAACAAAGCAGCCTTTAATTCCTTTTCCCAGTTTGAGGCTGGAGCATCCAAGAGAGGATGGAGTGACTGGGACATTAGACAGACCCTAGCAAGGGCCATGTGGTTCTTTTGTAAGACGCTGAGTTCCCAGTACTGATGCTGAGCTGGTGCTCTGAGTTTTTCTGGCCCTTCAGAACATGAATCTGCCAGAGAGAAGCAGAACTAAACAACTTCAGACTTCTTAGAGATGTCAGGCTTTGTAGAGTTACTGGAAAGCAAAAGGGCCTGGTAAGGCTTGGATTGTAATGGATAGGTATAGATAGTGCACAGACTGGTTTGGGAAGGGACCTTTTAAAGGTCTGGCCCAAACCCCCTGCAGTCATTAGGGACATCTGCAGCTAGAGCAGGTTGCTCAGAGCCCCAGACAACCTGACATGCAAATGGTTTCAGGCATAGGGCATCTACCATTCCTCTGGGCAGCCTGGGCCAGGCTCTCACCGCCCTCAGTGTCAAATGTTTCTCCCTTCTCTCCAGTCTCAATCTCTGCCTTTGAGTTCAGGCCATCACCCCTCATCCTGTCACAAAAGGTCTTTGCTCCAAAGTCTGTCCCCAGCTTTCTTCTTGGCTCCTTTACGTTCTGAAAGGCTACCAGAAGCTACCGGAGAGAGTCCAGATTCCAAACCCACCTGGACATTGAGGTCCTGGGCAAGCTGCTGTGGGTGCCTCTGCTTTAGCAGGGGGGTTGGACTGGATGATCCCCAGAGGTCCTGTCCAAGTCCCACCATGCTGGATTCACAGTTGTGGTCAGATGGAGCAAAGTGCTGCTTTTGCAAGCACATAGGCAAGGTCATCTTGGGAATAATGCAAGAATTGCTTAATAGCTGGTGTGTAACAGCTGCCTGTGGGGGAGCCTTTGAAGAAAAGTGCAGAAACGCTTCTCATGAGATTTCCAGGAGAGCACAGGATCACAAAAGAGCTTGGGTTGGGAAGGCACCTCAGAGATCATCTACTCCAACCTCCCCACCATGCCCAGGGATGCCTCTCAGCTAGATTCAGCTGTTCGAGGCCTCATCCAACCTGGCCTTCAAGACCTTCAGGGAGGAGGCAGCCACAACCTCCCTGGGAAGCCTATTCCAGATCCGCCCTCATACTGAACAACTTCTTCCTAAGCTCCAGTCTAACCCTCCTCTCCCTCAGCTTCAAACCATTCCCCCTTATCCTGTCTAACCCTCCTCTCCCTCAGCTTCAAACCATTCCCCCTTGTCCTGTCTCTAAACACCCTCAGGCAAAGTCCTTCTGCAGCCTTCCTGTGGGATTCCTTCAGGTATTTGAAGGCAGCTCTAAGGTCTACTTGGAGTCTTCTCCAGTCTGAACAACCCCAACTCCCTCAACCTATCCTCATAGGAGCAGAAAGCTGGAAGGAAGATGCCACACATCGAAGAAGTTTCTCCTTCTCTTCAGATGGAACCTCCTGGGTTCCAGTTTGTGCCTGGTGCCCCTTTACCTGCCACGTGTCACCCATTTCGCCCTGGCAGAGGGAGGGGATTGCTGTGGTTCTTCTACTTCAGCTATGCCTGACTTAAGTCTTCAAACAAAAACTGTCTTTTGCTTGACTGAATGCCATGCTGAATGTAAATAACCTTTCCTTTAGGCAAGCTCTCCTCACACCCAGAACCAGCCCTCTCCAAGATGAAATGCTGCTGCCTTTCCTTGCCCCACTTTCATTCCTCACAGGAATCTTCCTCTAACTCCTGGTGATGACTGGTGTCTGGATGATCTGACAGGCAGCCAGAGCTCCTATTTTGGGAAGCAGATGTGCCAGAGGATGTTGCTCTTCGTTGACATCATATTTCTCATCTTCTCTCCTCTTGGAGGTTATTGAGGTTGTTGGGGTTTCACCTCCAGATCTCTATTGGTTGGCTTCTTTTGCAGTGACAAGAAGTTTTAGGCAAGGCTTTTGGCCCCCTCAAACCAAGGGGACTGTTTTAATAAAGAGTGGGTCTGCCTGCTGCAGTAACCCTGCTCATCTCCTTCTGTGTCAGGCAGCAAATTGAGGTTTTAAAAAATGGAGGTTTTCATCCTTCAGTGGTACCAAAAAAAAATCAAGTTTGGTTTCTTCTGGATGTCTCCACTTTGCTCTAGAATTTAAGTTAATGCTCATAGGTTGAATGGGCAAGGGCTAACCAGGGGATTGCTCTCACTTGGAGACTTATTCCCATTTAAGATGTAGGTTTTCCATGTTTTTACTATAAATTTTCTCTGGCTGGGGCTGGAAGAGACCTCTGGAGATCATCCAGTCCAAACCCCACTGCTAAAGCAGGGGCAGCCACAGCAGCTTGCCCAGGATCACAGGGGGCCAGGTGGCTTTGGAATCTCTCCCCAGAAGGAGACTCCACCATCTCTCTGGGCTGCCTGCTCCAGGGTTCCAGCAGCTTTACACAGAGGAATTTTCTCCTTCTATTCAGACAGAATCTCCTGGGATCCATCTTGTGCCTGTTGCCCCTTGTCCTGTCACTGGACACCACTGACGAGAGTCTGGCCCCATCCTCTTGCACCCCACAGGTCCTTTACCTTAGAAGAAGACTCTACAACCTCTCTGGGCAGCCTCCTCCAGGGCTCCAGCACCCCCATGCCAAAATAGTTTCTCCTTATCTTCAAGTGGAACCTCTGGGCTTCCAGTTCTGCCTGGTGCTCCTTGTCCTTTCTGTGAGCACTACTGAGAAGCATCTGGCCCTGTTCTCTTGCCACCCACAGGTCCTTTAGCTCTTGCTGAGCATTGATTAGATCCCCCCCTCAGACTGCTCTTCTCCATGCTCAACAGCTGCAGGTCTCTCAGCTTTTAATCCTCACAGAGATGCTCCAGGTCCCTCAGCGTCTTCAGAGCCTCCACTGGACTTTGTCCAATAGTTTCCTGTCTCTCTTGAACTGGGGAGCCCAGATCTGGACCCATGACTCCAGCTGTGGCCTCAGCAGGGCAGAGCAGAGGTGGAGGAAAACCTCCCTTGACCAGCACACCACATGCCGCTGCTGCTTCTTCCTGCACACTCTTCTGCATCTCGCCCATCCCTTCCCACACACAGGTTTGCTGTGATGTTCCTCTAAAATGCCCTGCAACCCTCAGCAGGGTGATCTAAGAAATATCCTGTGGCACACAGGGAGGCTTTGTCCCCCTTCCCCTTCCTGCATTCATTCTCTGCCAGATTCCCACAGATGCTTTGTGAACCCCTGGAATTTCTCAGCATCAAAACACCCTGAGCAGGAGCCCAGATGTGGCCTCACTAGATCCAGGTTAAGGTGGAGGAGGATCTCCCTCGACCTGCTGGGCACACTCTTCTTCATGTCCCCCAGGAGACCATCGGCCACCTTGGTCTCAAGAGCACATTGCTGCCTCATCCCTCACAACAAATCACTCCTGCTCCAGCACAGCAGAGGCAGCCCAGTGGTGTTTTGCATGGAGGAGACAAGACACAGAAGAACCCTTTCCTATGCCTCCTGTTGCGAGCGTTCCCTGCAGCAAGGTAACATTTACCCCTGTACACTGCACTGGTTAGGCCACACCCCCAGTACTGTGTCCAGTTCTGGGCCCCTCAGTTTAGGAAGGATGTTGACTTGTTGGAGAATGTCCAGAGAAGGGCAACAAAGCTGGGGAGGGGCTTGGAACACAAGCCCTGTGAGGAGAGACTGAGGGAGCTGGGGTTGCTTAGCCTGGAGAAGAGGAGACTCAGGGGTGACCTTATTGCTGGCTACAACTACCTGAAGGGAGGTTGTAGACAGGCAGAGGTTGGTCTCTTCTCCCAGGCAGCCAGTACCAGAACAAGAAAACAGTCTCAGGCTGCACCACAGGAGGTTTAGGCTGGATGTTAGGAGGAAGTTCTATACAGAGAGAGTGATTGCCCTTTGGAATGGTCTGCCCAGGGAGGTGGTGGAGTCACTGGCACTGGAGGTGTTCAGGAGGAGACTTGATGGGGTGCTTGGTGCCATGGTTTAGTTGATTAGGTGGTGTTGGATGATAGGTTGGATGTGATGATCTTGAAGGTCTCTTCCAACCTGGTGTATTGTATTGTATTGTATTGTATTGTATTGTATTGTATTGTATTGTATTCCATTCCATTCCATTCCATTCTATTCTATTCTATTCTATTCTATTCTATTCTATTCTATTCTATTCTATTCTATTCTATCCTATCCTAACCTATTCTATTCTATCCTATTCTATTTATTCAGAGGTGTTCCCTGACATGCTTGAAGTTGAAGAGGCAACTTCATGCTCCCCTCACTCCTCCTGCTGACTTGCCTCTAATTTCAATGAGCTCATCCATCCAGCGTGCCACATTATGCGCCGCTGTTTCCTTCTGCGGGTGACGGCAGCGTATGGAGCGGCAGAGGTGATGAATTGCCTTCCATGGGTTCCAGATCAATAAACATATAGATGGGTGTGAGGAACTCCAATGAAACCCGGGAGAGCGCTCCAAATTAATTAGGTGGCTACCAAAGGCCACGCTAATTTCTGCAGGCATTGAGGGGAGCAACTTCACTATTGTGCTAACTGGAAGGCTTTTCGCGGCAAAAGGCACTCTTTTTTTGGCCCAAATAAAAGCTTCCTGGGGACGTGCTGGGTTTGTCAATTCTCCCACAGCCTCCTCCTGCATCAAAATAAAGGGGTTTTGTTACCTTTACTTCACCTGCATGATTTCTCAGAGGCTTGTCATGCTAATTTGCTGCTATTTATTTTTGCTGCTGTATTTTCTTCTCCTGCTTTGACAGATCTCATCTCTCATATGTTAAAGCAGGATAGTGCTGATCCCACAGGAAACTGGGGCTCTCTGTCTCTATGTGGTTGAGGATGGACTGCTGTGTGCTGCAGAACCGGGGCATTGTTTCAGTTGGAAGAGACATTAAAGGTCACAAAGTTTCAACCCCCGCGCCGTGGGCAGGGACATGGTATCACAGTATCACAGTATCACTAAGGTTGGAAGAGACCTCAAAGATCATCAAGTCCAACCTGTCACCACAGACCTCATGACTAGACCATGGCACCAAGTGCCACCTCCAATCCCCTCTTGAACACCTCCAGGGATGGTGACTCCACCACCTCCCTGGGCAGCACATTCCAATAGCTAACAACTCTCTCTGGGAAGAACTTTCTCCTCACCTCCAGCCTAAACTTCCCCT
>JAAWVA010001283.1:0-11562 GCA_015227895.2 Colaptes auratus | reverse complement strand
ATATTCCTTCAGCATTGTGATGGACTGAAATGTGGACAAGTCTTAGTATATTGGCCAGTGCTGGCACACTCAAAGGTCTGTCTTCAGTGGCATGAAGTATCATGTGGTATTTTGTATCATGCAGTACCAGATGCGTAGGGAAAAAGATGCATGAGGAGCAGGAGAGGTTTGGAGAGTGGCAGGACAGCACAAGCTTTTGTTACAGTGACAGCCAGTACACAGCTCACTCAGAGGTGTGCAGGCTAGGAGGGGCAAGGTTGTGTAAACATGGTGCTGTTGCTTCTCTTGTAGTTGGACTGGGGAAGCTCTTGGCAGGGATGGAAGTTACTTGGGCCCCGTTAAAGACCTGGTTGTTGAATATATTGCTGACTTTGACTAGAGTGAATAATAATACCATAAAATCAATAAGGTTGGAAGAGACCCCAAAGATCATCAAGTCCAACCTGGCACCACAGACCTCATGGCTAAACCATGGCACCAAGTGCCATGTCCAGACCCCTCTTGAACACCTCCAGGGACAGTGACTCCACCACCTCCCCGGGCAGCACATTCCAATGGCGAATGACTCTCTCAGTGAAGAACTTTCTCCTCACCTCCAGACTAAACTTCCCCTGGCACAGCTTGAGACTGTGTCCTCTTGTTCTGGTGCTGGTTACCTGGAAGAAGAGACCAAGCCTCTCCTGGCTACAACCTCCCTTCAGAGAGTTGTAGACAGCAAGAAGGTCTCCCCTGAGCCTCCTCTTCTCCAGGCTAATATCCTGATGAATAAGTCAGAACTTTCTTGCTGGGCACTGCTGTGTAATTCCATAGGGCAGACACAATGCTACACCTGACAGAAAGAACAACATTTGATTTCTCTTACCTAACTGAGGAAGCAGTCATTATTTCTTTTATCTTCCAAATACATGTTTGGTTTCTGCATTCTTGAGACAGAGGAGTCAGATCTTTGGCTTAACTACAACTGAAGCAGCAGAACAACAAAAGACAAAAACTAATTAGTATTCTTTTGACTGCTGCTCTGAAGGAAAGGAGCTATATTCTCAACTCTTTGTTAAGCTCCAGCAGAGATTAAAAGAAGAGAATGCCTATGAGGGAGGACAGAAAAAAAGAGAATGGAAGCAGGGCAGGTGCAGCCAAGAAAAATGCCTGGCCTTAGCATTTATTCACACTGCAAATGCATTCAAAATAAACCTTGAAGAAAGATCTGCATGGACACCTGGACTGTCGTTTCAGACCTCCTGCAAGACTTTTGCATAGAATCAGTAAGGTTGGAAAAGACCTCAGAGACCATCAAGTCCAACCTGTCACCCAACACCTCATGACTAACTAAACCATGGCTTCAAATGCCACATCCAATCCTTTTTTTAACACCTCCAGGGATGGTGACTCCAGCACCTCCCTGGGCAGCACATTCCAATGGCCAATCTCTCTTGCTGGGAAGAACTTTCTCCTCAACCTCCAGCCTAAACTGCCCTGGCACAGCTTGAGACTGTGTCCTCTTGTTTGGTGCTGGGTGCCTGGGAGGAGACCAAACCCCACCTGGCTACAACCTCCCTTCAGGGAGCTGTAGACAGCAAGAAGGTCTCCCCAGAGCCTCCTCTTCTCCAGGCTAAGCAACCCCAGCTCCTCGCCTCTCCTCACAGGGCTGTGCCCCAGACCCCTCCCCAGCCTTGTTACCCTTCTCTGGACACATTCAAGTATCTCAATATCCTTCTTAAATTGAGGTTCCCAGAACTGGACACAGGACTCAAGGTGTGGCCTAACCAGTGCTGAGTACTAGGACACAATGACTTCCCTGCTCCTGCTGGCCACACTATTCTTGATGCAGGCCAGGATGTCATTGGCCTTCTTGGCCACCTGGGCACACTGCTGGCTCATGTTCAGCCAGCTGTCAACCAGGATCTCACTTTTCTTGGAGAAAGCCATTGTCCTCTTCCTTTTACTGGGCTGGTTTGTGGACCAGTCAGCCCTTCTACAAAGTAGCTAAATAGCCATGGATGGTGTATTGTGTAGTGCAACATACCAGTGGGATCAACAACTTACTGCAAGAGCACATTCTGTTGAATGAAGAAGTTATACCTACTCAAAATGTCATGTGTCCCAACAGTCAGTCTCTAACAGCAGAGTGCAGGTTCATGTCTCATGGGTGACTGCTTTAGCTTCCCATGGGTGGCACTGACAGCATTACCAAGAATAACCCTGAGCAGTGTAAGTGACCTTGGCACTGTGATGCAGACAGTATGAACTGTGGAGTTAGGGACACTGGATTTTTTATTTCCTTTAAATGCTGTGTGAAGGGTTAGGTACAATGAAATCACTGGCATCTGCCATCTGAGGTGCTAATATATCCAAGGGAGTGCTGTTCTGAGTTCATCTGAGTTCATTCATCCCTTCTCCTCCAATTTATAAAATGATTCTTTTTTCTTTTTCTCGTTTGATTTTTTTGTTTGTTTGTTTGTTTTGTGGGTTTTTTTTCCCTTTCTCTTTTGGCTGGGTCAAAAGAGTTGTGGTGAATGGAGTTGAATTCAGTTGGTGGCCAGTCACAAGGAGTGTTCCCCAGTGTTCAGTATCAGGGCCTGTTTTCTTTACTAACATTATCAGTGGTCTGGACAGGGGATCAGGTGCACCCTTAGTCAGTTTGCAGATGACACCAAGCTGAGTGGCTGTGTCAACCTACTTGATGGTAGGGAGGCTCTACAGAGCAACATGGACAGGCTGGAGTGGTGGGCTGAGGCCAGTTATATGAGATTCAACAAGGCCAAGTGCCAGGGCCTGCACTTGGGACACAACCACCTCATGCAACACTTGGGGCAGAGTGGCTGGAAAGCTGCTGGGTGGAAAAAGCTGGGGGTGTTGATCAACAGCTGGCTAAGTGTGAGCCTGCAGTGTTCTCAGGTGGCCAAGAAGGCCAAAAGCATCCTAGCCTCTATCATCAACAGTGTGGACAGCAGGACTGAGGAAAGAATTGTTCCTCTGTTCTTAGCACCAGTGAGGCTGCACCTGGAGTACTGGGCTTGGTTTTGTGCATCTCACTACAAGAAAGACATTGAGCTGCAGGAGTGTGTCCAGAGAAGGGCAACCAAGCTGGTGAGGGGGGCTTATGTGGAGCAGCTGAGGGAACTGGGGTTGTTCAGTCTGGAGAAAGCAGGTTCAAGGGAGACCTTTTTGCTCTCTACAGCTCCCTGACAGGAGGTTGTAGGGAGGTGGGGGTCAGTCTGTTCTCCCAACTAACAAGTGGTAGAAGGAGACAGCCTCAAGTTGCACCACGTTAGGTTTAGGTTGCATATGAGGTGTCCTGGCTTGAGGCCAGGCAGATCCTCCCTTGCCCCTGAGAGAGGCAGAAGAATGACACTCATCACACAGATGGATTGCAGAAGTGATGGAAAGCGAGGGGTTACGAGGTACTGGAACAGGATGCTTAGGGAAGTGCTGGAGTCACCATCCCTGGAGGTATCCCTGTGTAGGTGTGGTGACACAGTTCAGTGGTGACCTGGTGTGACGGGCTATGCCCATCCTGAAAGCACAGGGCAGAAGGCCTTGTGAGAGCTTTGCCCTCCCTGGAGGGGATTTTCCTCCTGGGAAACTGAGTTTGTCTGTTCCACTCCCCCTCCCTGTCCAGCAAGCCTATAAAAGGCAGACACTGCAGCCATTTGCCCTCCTTTGGCTCCTGCCTTGCCTGGACGAAGAGGACTGCTGCTGGCTTCCTGCTTCTCTGCCTGTTCCTCCTCCCTGCTACGTCCACGCCTCTTCAAAGGACTCCAATGGGCTGGTTTTGTATACATATGTATTTTTCCCCATCCATCCTTGTTCCTTACCCTTGTGAACCCTTCCTGTTATTGTTTTATATATATAATATGTTTGGTTTTTTTTAAAGACAATTTTAACCTCTTTACTTCCAAACCAACTCCAAACTATTCCTCATTATTTCTCACTAGATTTGCTCCTTCCCTTCCCTTTTTCTCTCGATCAAGAAAGAGGAGGGGGGAGCAGGGGAGGGATTCTCAGCCTTGCCCCCATCTGAGCACTTAAATCCCAGTTAGGGCTCAAACCACCACACCTGGCAGTGCTGCTTTATCGGTTGGACTTCACGATGATCTTAAAGGTCATCTGATTTAAAACCCAAACCATATTCAGCTCTTCCAAAGTTTTACATATTTATTGTCCCTGGCCACATCTCTTTCTGTATGCTGTTTCCCTAGTTCCCCTCAACAAACCAGCTAACCAACCAACCGGTGGGTGAGCCTTTGTTGGTAAAGGGTTTGGAGCACAGCCCTGTGAGGAGAGGCTGAGGGAGCTGGGGTTGCTTAGCCTGCAGAAGAGAAGGCTCAGGGGAGACCTTCTTGCTCTCTACAACTACCTGAAGGGAGGTTGTAGCCAGGTGGGGGTTGGTCTCTTCTTCCAGGCACCCAGCACCAGAACAAGAGGACACAGTCTCAAACTGCACCAGGGGAGGTTTAGGCTGGATGTTAGGAAGAAATTCTTCACAGAAAGAGAGATTGGGCATTGGAATGTGCTGCCCAGGGAGGTGGTGGAGTCACCATCACTGGAGGTGTTTAGGAAGAGCCTGGATGAGGTGCCATGGTTTAGCTGATCAGATGGTAGTGGGTGATAGGTTGGACTTGATGATCTCTGAGGTCTTTTCCAACCTGGTTAATTCTGTTGCCTGTATGATTAGAAGGAGATTAAGGAATTTATTTCAAATGAATGTTTGGCATGTAAAGTACATTTTAATGTTTTTTACTTTTGAAACAAACTTGTTTAAATTTAATAAGAACCAGGGGTGACTTTCCTGACCACCTGAATCTCTAACCTGTTCAAATAATTTATATAAGAAACCTTGCATTATTGATCATCATCCTGGTGTGAAGTTTAATAAGTTGAAAGGTGGTGATTTTATATCAGTGTTGAAACTGATTAAGGAGAAGCTCTAGCTGTGGAAGTCAAGTTCCATAAATAATGTAGCAAATAAAGCTGTGACAGAAGTATCTCAGTATACTCCTGCCCTGCTTTAAGTACTCTGAGGTATTTTCCACCCTTGTTGATTCTATGATTCTACTCTCTTTCCTTGTAGTGCAGCAAGAAAAACTTGCTAGGGGATGTAAAAAAGTATTTTTGTCATTATGTTAAATGTATTTTAAGCAAATGACTGCACACAGTCTCTATGCAAAAGTCCTTCACTGAGGCCATACCTTCCCTGTGTCCTCAAATCTGAAACGCAGTTTGCTGCAAAAGAAAAGCAGGAAACCAGTTCACAGTATCACAGTATCACTAAGGTTGGAAGAGACCTCAAAGATCATCGAGTCCAACCTGTCTCCACAGACCTCATGACTAGACCATGGCACCAAGTGCCACATCCAGTCCCCTCTTGAACACCTCCAGGGACGGTGACTCCACCACCTCCCTGGGCAGCACATTTCCAATGACAAATGACTCTCTCTGGGAAGAACTTCCTCCTCACCTCGAGCCTAAACTTTCCCCTGGCACAGCTTGAGACTGTTCTGGTGCTGGTTGCCTGGGAAAAGAGACCAACCCCCACCTGGCTACAACCTCCCATCAAGTAGTTGTAGAGAGCAATGAGGTCTCCCTTGAGCCTCCTCTTCTCCAGGCTAAGCAACCCCAGCTCCCTCAGCCTCTCCTCACAGGGCTGTGCTCAAGGCCTCTCCCCAGCCTCATTGCCCTTCTCTGGACACCTTCAAGTGTCTCGATGTCCTTCCTAAACTGAGGGGCCCAGAACTGGACACAGGACTCAAGGTGTGGCCTAACCAATGCAGAGTACAGGGGCACAATGACCTCCCTGCTCCTGCTGGCCACACTATTCCTAATGCAGGCCAGGATGCCATTGGCCTTCTTGGCCACCTGGGCACACTGCTGGCTCATGTTTAGGCAGCTGTCAATCAGCACCCCCAGGTCCCTCTCTGTTTGGCAGCTCTCAGCCACTCTGACCCCAGCCTGTAGCTCTGCATGGGGTTGCTGTGGCCAAAGTGCAACACCTGGCACTTGGATTTGTTGAATGCCATCCTGTTGGACTCTGCCCTCTGTCCAGTTGGTTGAGGTCCCTCTGCAGAGCCCTTCTGCCCTCTAACAGATCAACATCTGCTCCCAACTTGGTGTCATCTGCAAAATTGCTGATGACTGTCTCAATCCCTCATCCAGATCATCAATGAAGATATTAAAGAGGATGGGGCCCAGCACTGATCCCTGGGGCACACCACTGGTGACTGGCCTGCAGCTGGCTGTGGCACCATTCACCACCACTCTCTGGGCTTGGCCCTCCAGCCAGTTCCTAACCCAGCTCAGAGTGCTGCTGTCCAAGCCAGGGGCTGACAGCTTGGCCAGGAGTTTGCTGTGGGGGACGGTGTCAAAGGCCTTGCAGAGGTCCAGGCAGACCACATCCACAGCCTGCCCCACATCCACCAGGCAGTCACCTGGGCATAGAAGGAGATCAGGTTGGAGAGGCAGGACCTGCCCCTCCTAAATCCATGCTGGCTGGGCCTGAGCCCTTGGCCATCCTGCAGGTGCACTGTGATTGCCCCCAAGATTGCAAAGTATTATTCTGTGGTGGTTTTTCTTTGTCTGTTTGGTGTTGTTTTGGCTTTTCTTTTTTTTTTTTATTTACACTGCACAACAGTTAGTGTTGGACAAAAAAAATTACACCGTGAAAAATCTGTATTTTTTTTCTCTGGGAATTAAAATGCAGAGATTGACTTGAAGCTGAAGTAGAATTTGCACTGAAGAGCAATATTTCATTCCTTAACTTAAAAGAAGCAGCAAAATATCAGTTTTGCAGCTTCCCAATATAATCATTGCCACTTTAGTATCATAGTACCATAGCATCAGTCAGGGTTGGAAGGGACCACAAGGATCATCTAGTTCCAACCCCCCTGCCAGGGGCAGGGACACCCCACACTAGATCAGGCTGGCCAGAGCTCATCCAGCCTGGGCTAAACACCTCCAGGGACAGGGCCTCAACCACCTCCCTGGACAACCATTCCAGGGCTTCACCACTCTCATGGGAAGAACTTCCTCCTCACCTCCAGCCTGAATCTCCCCACCTCCAGCTTCATTCCATTCCCCCTAGTCCTATCACTACCTGAGAGCCTGAGAAGTCCCTCCCCAGCCTTCCTGTAGCCCCCTTCAGACACTGAAGGCCACAATGAGGTCACCTGGAGCCTTCTCTTCTCCAGACTGAACAGCCCCACTCCTTCAGTCTGTCCTCACAGGAGAGGTGCTCCAGCCCTCTGCTCATCCTCGTGGCCCTTCTCTGGACACCTTCCAGCACCTCCAGATCCCTCTTGGAATAGGGGCTCCAGACCTGGAGGCAGTTCTCCAGGTGGGGTCTCAGCAGAGCTGAGCAGAGGAGGAGAATCACCTCCCTTGCCCTGCTGGCCACACTTCTCCTGCTGCAGCCCAGGATCTGATTGGCTTTCCGGGCTGCAAGTGCACACTGAGAGCTCCTGCTGAGCTTCTCCTCCACCAGCACCCCCAAGTCTCTCTCCTCTGGGCTGCTCCCCAGCCAGTCCCTGCCCAGCCTGGATTTGTGCCTGGGATTGCCTCGACCCAGATGCAGGACCCTGCCCTTGGTCTTGTTGAAGCTCCTGAGGTTGGCTTGTGCCCACCTCTCCAGCCTGTCCAGGTCCCTCTGGATGGATCCCTTCCCTCCAGCTGTCTGCTGCACCACACAGCTTGGTGTCATCAGCAACCTTGCTGAGGGTGCACTCAATGCCACTGTCCATGGCACCCACAAAGATGTTGAACAAGACTGGTCCCAGGACTGATCCCTGAGGGACTCCGCTTGTCCCTGGCCTCCCCTGGGACATGGACCCATTGACAGCCACTCTTTGGGTGCAGTCATCAAGCCAGTTCTTTATCCATCTAGTGCTCCACCCATCAAACCCGTGTGTCACCAGCTTGGAGACCAGGATGTGGTGTGGGACAGTGTCGAAGGCTTTGCTCAGGGCCAGGTAAACGACATCAGTTGCTCACCCCTCAGCTATTAATGCTGTCACTTGTTCATAGAAGGCCACCAGGTTTGTCAGGCAGGATTTGCCCTTGGCAAAGCCATGCTGACTGCTCCCAATCACCTCTTCACTACTCTTCTGAGTCAGCAGTGCCTCCAGGAGGATCTGCTCCATGATCTTTCTGGGCACAGAGGTGAGACTGCCTGGCCTGGAGTTCCCTGGTTCCTCCTTCTTACCCTTTTTGCAGATGGGAGCAATGTTTGCCCTTTTCCAGTCTGTGGGGACTGCCCCAGGCTGCCATGGCTTTTGGAATAGACTAGAGAGGGGCTTAGCAACCTCCTCTGCCAGCTCTCTCAGCACCCGTGGGGGTATCCCGTCGGGTCCCATGGACTTGAACACTTTCAGGCTCTTCACAAACCTTGTCTTCACTTAGGAGGATTGCTCCAGCACACTGGATTAGCCAGGGAATTTTGGGGTCTCTCTCATTTATTTCTTTTACTTAATGGCAAAATTTAAGAGGCAAAAATCTGTTTTCCTTCTGCTCTCATTGCCGTCCTGCTCTTCGATACAGTTTTGACCTGCAATAACTAATTATAGTTTTGAGGACACTTAGGAATTCCTCTTCCAAGTTTCTGTTGTTTGCATTTCTCCCAGAATGTCAAGTGTAACCTTGTGAGGATAGTTTGACATTTCTGCAGCTGCACTCCATCCCACTAAGTTTTGCTCATTGCCAGAGTTAGTAAATTTCCTATGTTCTTTATCCAGAAAGAGAATAGATTCATTGGCGTAATTAGTGTGCTTTAAATCATGGCTGCTTATCACTCTTACCTTTGTCATCCTGGGGGTTTGTTATAGTTTTTGTCATCTAAATATTTGTGGTGTTCTTCCAGTGATTATACAGCTGCTCTCCATGAAAATGAGCCTAGCTGCTCTGGGGCCACCTTTCCATCGTCTAAGAAAAATGGGTGTGTGATTTGGAAGGGTGGCCTGGCTTGAGGCCAGGCAGATCCTCTCTTGCCTCTGAGAGGGGCAGAAGAATGACACTCATCACACCAATGGATTGCAGAAGTGATGGAAAGTTTAAATGGAAAGCAGGAGGTGTTTTACAGAAGTGGCAAGTATCATAGTACCATAGTATCAGTCAGGGTTGGAAGGGATCACAGGGATCATCTAGTTCCAACCCCCCTGCCATGGGCAGGGACACCCCACACTAGATCAGGCTGGCCACAGCCTCATCCAGCCTGGGCTTAAACACCTCCAGGGACAGGGCCTCAACCACCTCCCTGGACAACCCATTCCAGGGCTTCACCACTCTCATGGGGAAGAACTTCCTCCTCAACCTCCAGCCTGAATCTCCCCACCTCCAGCTTCATTCCATTCCCCTAGTCCTATCACTACCTGATGTCCTGAGAAGTCCCTCCCCAGCTTTTGTAGGCCCCCTTCAGATACTGGAAGGCCACAATGAGGTCACCTCGGAGCCTTCTCTTCTCCAGCTGAACAGCCCCAACTCCTTCAGTCTGTCTCACAGGAGAGGTGCCTCAGCCCTCTGATCATCCTCGTGGCCTTCTCTGGACACCTTCCAGCACCTCCACATCCCTCTTGGAATAGGGGCTCCAGACCTGGAGGCAGTACTCCAGGTGGGGTCTCACCATGGCTGAGAGAGGGGGAGAATCACCTCCCTTGCCCTGCTGGCCACACTTCTCTTGCTGCAGCCCAGGCTCTGATTGGCTTTCCGGGCTGCAAGTGCACACTGAGAGCTCCTGGTGAGCTTCTCCTCCCCCAGCACCCCCAAGTCTCTCTCCTCAGGGCTGCTCTCCAGCCGTCCCAGCCGATTTGTGGGGGATTGCCTCAACCCAGATGCAGGACCCTGCCCTTGGTCTTGTTGAAGCTCCTGAGGTTGGCTTGTGCCCACCTCTCCAGCCTGTCCAGGTCCCTCTGGATGGATCCCTTCCCTCCAGCCTGTCTGCTGCACCACACAGCTTGGTGTCATCAGCAAACTTGTATAGTGACAAAAAATACCCCAAAGCCTACAGAGTCCCTTCCAGCACACCCAAAGGCCCCCAACATTTTCCATCTCCCCAGCTGAGGGTACACCCCAACCCCCCAGGGCTCTTTCTTCCCCCCCCTACTGCTAGGCCAGTCTCAGCTGGCCAGGTCTGAAACTGCCCTAACCCCTTCTCTTTCTGGCATTAGGCATAGCCAGGCCTAAGAGGCTTTGAGGTACTGCCCCACCATCATCCAATAGGGAGCATCTTCCATGGGAGCAGAGAGGGAAGAGGAAGTGAGGAGGGACAGGGATCCACTCAAGAGAGGAGCGCTACAGGGATGATGAAGGGACTGGAGCACTGCCTTATGAGGAAAGGCTGAGAGACCTGGGGCTTTTTAGCCTGGAGAAGACAAGACTAAGGGGATTTAATAAATGTTTCTGAGTATCTGAGGGCTGGGTATCAAGAAGGAAGGGGCAGGGACAGCCTCTGCTCACTTGTGCCCCGTGATAGGACAAGGGGCAATGGATGGAAACTAGAGCACAAGAAGTTCCACCTTGACATGAGAACTTCTTCACTGTAAGGGTCACAGAGCACTGGAAGAGGCTGCCCAGAGAGGTTGTGGAGGCTTCTTCTCCAGAGACTTTCAAGACCTGTCTGGATGCATTCCTGTGCCACCTGCACTAGATTATATGGTCCTGCCCTGGCAGGGGGGTTGGACTTGATGACCTCTCGAGGTCCCTTCCAACCCCTAACATTCTGTGATCCTGTGATCTGTGATCCTGTGAAGGACTTTGCAGATGGATTTATAGGGCGCAGGATTTATGGGTATGAAATACTCAGCTTCCTGTGTCCACCTACTGGGCTGGACCCTCAGGACACTGGAGATGTAGTTCATGTGGCAGGAGCAGGTGACACCCAGCCTGAACTGCCACCAAAGGGGATTGACTCATTTGGCACTCTAGGAAGAAAGCACTCTGAGCAGCCCAGCTTTTTGGAAACTCCAGGTTTCCAAATGGTTCCAATGGGGAAGCATTCCAGTGTGTTAGCAAGAATCCCAGTTCTAGGAAGAACCGTGATTCTTGCTAGCATACAGGCTGGGTCAAGCAGAGAGAAAGGAGGGCTTCCCTTTGTGATCTCCTGCTTTACTACTGATGAGTACATCTCAGCCATGCACTGTGTGATGAGCGGTGGGAGGTGTGTCACCTGCGTACCTAGAACGAATGGTTGGGCTGATTCTTCAGACTGTCTGATTTATGGGGGGTTTCCCCCATGTATCTCTCTGCTCATGATATTTATTAGCACAGGGTAAAGAATGCCCTGCAAATGTTGGCAGTCCTGTGAATCTCTTAGGTTTATTGCACAGGTAAATAAATCCAGAACAGGCCTTGTAAAGGGTTAGCAGTTTCACACACCTTTCCTCCCATAACGGGTGACAGAGATAAACTGAAAGATGGCAGGAAGGTGATGGATGAAGAGTTGATGCAATTGTCCTTCCAGTTGCTTTTTAAAAAGGGAAAGGATGGTTTTATAGCACTGTGTTGCACGAAGATGGTCTCTTTCCCTAGTGCCAGGGAAAACCCAGCACGGAACTGAGCTTGCACCTCTGGAGCTCGGGG
>JAAWVA010001282.1:0-11584 GCA_015227895.2 Colaptes auratus | reverse complement strand
GGCGGTGCTGTGCTCTTGTGAGCGCACATTTCCCCCCCGGGCTGGCCAAACCCCTGCTCCTCTGGCTCTGTCTCAGGGCTCTGTTCACCTACGAAGGCAACAGCAATGACCTGCGTGTGGCTGGCTCCGGAGGTGAGGGGGCAGACACCCCCGGGAGGGGCTGCCGGGCTCAGCACGTGGGACCTGGGTGGCTTTTGTCGCCCGGAGCTTGTGGTGGCATCCAGGCGGTGCGGGAGGAAGTGTCTGCCTGGCCCTGCCGCCGTGGCTGGGGGGAGGGGTTTGCTTGCAGTGAGGGAAGGAAGGACCTGGGAGTGCTTCAGAGTCCAGCTTGGGCCTCCTGGAACTGCTTTTGTACGGCAAGGGAGTGCCCAGGGGGGCAAGGAGGGCAGCAGCAGCCTGGCCTGGAGCAGCAGTGGTGTGGGCAGCAGGAGCAGGGCAGGGGTCGTGCCCCTGGGCTGGGCACTGGGGAGGCCACAGAGGAGGCTGAGGGAGGCCTGATTGCTCTTGCAGCTCCTGAGAGGAGGCTGGAGCCGGGTGGGGGTTGGGCTCTGCTCCCAAGGAACAAGTGATGGGAGGAGAGGAAATGGCCTCAGGTTGCCCCAGGGGAGGCTCAGTTTGGCCATGAGCAACAACTTCCTCCTAGAAAGGTTTGTCCAGGGCTGTGCCAGGCTGCCCAGGGCAGTGGTGCAGTCCCCTGGAGGGGTTCCAGAGCCCTGGAGCTGTGGTGCTGAGGCCATGGATGGTGGTGCCCTGGCAGTGCTGGGGTCAGGCTTGGACTGAGTGATCTGAAAGGTCTCTTCCAACTCAAACCATTCCATGATCCCAGGATTGGTTCTTTGGTTCTGTGCTTTGCTTTTACTCCTCACTCAGCTGCACAAACCTTTCTGGCTGCAGAGCCCCAGCTGGCACCAGTCCTGTCCTGTCTGGTTTCTCCACTCTGGAGATTTGCATCCCCCAGCCCTCAGCCAGGCTCCCTTCCCCTTTCCCATTTGTTTCTCATAGCTCCTGCTTGGGTGAGGTGGTCCTGGGCAGCTCCACAGGCGCTGGGGGGGCCCAGGCCGTGGGTGCTTTGGCTCCTGGATGGTTTTGCATTGTGGATGGGGGCTTTGGGGTCCTGGCTCCGTGCTGGAGATCAGCATGGGGCTGGTGAGGCTCTGGGATGTGCATGTGCTGATGGTGGTGTGGAAGAGGGCTGTGAGCTTAGGTCTTGCTGCTCAGTGAGGTTGTGAGGTAAGTGCCTCAGGTGCTGCTGCTCCTGGGCCTGGCTGCACTCAGCACAGCTCTGCTCCTCCAGCACATCCCTTTGAGTCCAGTCACCCAGAGCAACTCCTGGGCAAGCTCAGGAGGCCTGGGCTGGATGAGTTGCATTGAGAACTGAAGGACAGAGCTTAGAGGCTTGTGAGCAGCAGCACAGAGTCTGGCGGGAGGCCTGCTGGTGTTCCCCTGGGGTCGGGACTGGGTCCAGTCCTGGTTGAGGTCTTCATCAACAATGTGGATGAGGCACAGGGCAGACCCTCAGCCAGTTGGCTGCTGGCACCAAACTGGCACCAAACTGGCAGCAGTGCTGGCACCCCCAGGCTGTGCTGGCACCCCCAGGCTGTGCTGGCACCCAGGGAGCCCTGGGCAGGCTGCAGGGCTGGGGGAGAGGAACCTCAGGAGGTTCAAGCAGGGCAAGGGCAGGGTCCTGCCCCTGGGGAGCAACAACCTCCTGCAGCAGCACAGCTGAGGGGGAACCTGCTGGGAAGCAGCTCCAGGAGAAGGAGCTGGGGGGGCTGGGGGACAGGAAGGTGCCCAGGAGCCAGCAGTGTGCCCTGGGGGCCAAGAAGGCCTCAGAGGTGTCCTGGGGGGCAGGGAGGAGAGGGTGGGCAGCAGGGCAAGGGAGGCTCTGCTGCCCCTCTGCCCTGCCCTGGGGGGGCCACAGCTGCAGTCCTGGCTCCAGCTCTGGGCTCCCCAGCTGCAGAGCCTGGGAAGTGCTGGAGAGAGCCCAGGGCAGGCTGGGAAGCTGCTGAGGGGCCTGGAGCAGCTCTGGCAGCAGCAGAGGCTGAGAGGCCTGGGGCTGAGAGCCTGCAGCAGAGCAGCCCCAGAGAGGAGCTGAGCAATGCTCAGCAAGAGCTGAAGGAGCTGGGGGGGGCAGGAGGCTGGGGCCAGACTCTGCTGAGTGGTGCCCAGGGCCAGGCCAAGGGGCAGAAAGTGGCAGCCAGGAGATGGCAGCTGAGAGGAGGAGCAAGGAGTTTGGTGTGAGGGTGCTGGAGCCTGGAGCAGGCTGCCCAGAGAGGTTGTGGAGTCTCCTGGGGAGAGCTTCCAACCCCCCCTGGGCACTGTGCCCCTGGGCAAGCTGCTGTGGGTGCCCTGCTGGGGCAGGGGCTGGGGCTGGGGGAGCTCCAGGGTTCCCTTCCCACCACCCACCGTGGGATTTGTTAAATGGTGAGGGCAAACCCTCAGCCCCTCCCCGGCTATCATCTTCCGGCCGGGATTCGGTTCCGGGCAGTTCCGGGAGGCTCCGCGGCAGACAGGGAGCTGCGGAGGGGAACCGAGCCCGGGGGCGCTGCGCCGCCGGCGGCGGAGACCTGCGCGGGGAAGCTGCGGCAGCTGCCGGGGGGCAGGCAGCAGGCAGCAGCAGCTCGGGGGGAAGCTGCAGCAGCTCGGGGGGAAGCTGCAGGGGGTGGGGTGGAGTCGGGGAGGATGCTGCAGGAGCTGGGCAGGGGGGAAGCTGCAGGTCGTTTTTCCAGGGCTCAGACCAAAGCCAGGAGGAGGACCCTGGCCTGGGGAGGTCTTTCTGAGCTGGCAGTGCCTGGTTTTTGCATTTTTCCTCCTTCTCTGGGAGGTTTTTGGCAGCCATGCTGTGGCTGGTGGGGTGGCAGGGCAGGGATGATGTGTGGCAGGGTCACCCTGGGCCCCTCTGCTGAGGTTTTGTCCCCCCCTGTGCCAGGGGTTAGCTCTGCTCCTCTCTGTAAGGGGAGATCTCATTGCTCCCCTCAGCTACCTGAGAGGAGGTTGTAGGAGGTGGGGACTGGGCTGGTGAGCCAGGGAGCAAGAGACAGGGCAAGAGGAAGTGTTCTCAAGTTGCACTAAGGGAGGTTCAGGTTGGGTACCAGGAAGAATTGCTTCCCGCGGAAGGGTTCTCAAAAGAAGTCCCCAGAAGGACTTGGAGGGCTGGAGCAGGGCCAGAGAAGGGCAACAGAGCTGGGGAAGGGTCTGGAGAGCAGGGCTGGGGAGGAGCAGCTGAGGCAGCTGGGGGAGTTGAGGCTGGAGCAGAGGAGGCTGAGGGAGACCTCCTTGCTCTCTGCAGCTCCTGAGAGGAGGCTGGAGCCAGGTGGGGGTTGGGCTCTGCTCCCTAGGAACAAGTGATGGGAGGAGAGGCAATGGCCTCAAGGTGCCCCAGGGGAGGTTCAGGTTGGCCATGAGGAACAATTTCCTCCTGGAAAGGTTTGTCCAGGCCTGTGCCAGGCTGCCCAGGGCAGTGGTGCAGTCCCCATCCCCAGAAGGGTTTCAGGGCTGCCTGGATGTGGTGCTGAGGGCCATGGGGTGGTGGTGCTGGGGCAGTGCTGGGTTCAGGGCTGGACTGGGTGCTCTGAAAGGTCTCTTCCAAACAGAACCATTCTGTGATTCTTTGATCACCCTGTAGGTCCCTGGGTTGACTCAGGGAAGGCAAGGGTGAGGGCAGGAGCTTCCTGCAGGGGTGGCTGTGCCTGTGGTTGGCACTGCCCAGCACAAGCTGCTTGGTTTCTGCTCAACTTCCTGCTTCAGCAGCAGAGTTGTCATGGCAGGTGGCATGGGACCAGGCACAGCCACTTCTGCTGCCCAGAGAATCATGGAGTCCCAGACTGGTTTGGCTGGGAAGGGACCTTCCAAGGTCCCCTAGACCCCCCTGCAGCCAGCAGGGCCATCCCCAGCCAGAGCAGGTTGCTCACAGCCCCAAAACAGCCTGACCTGGGATGGTGCCAGGCTTGGGGCAGCTCCCAGCTCTCTGGGCAGCCTGGGCCAGGCTCTCCCCACCCTCAGTCTCAAAGATTTCTCTCCAGTCTCAATCTCCCTCTTTGAGCCCAAACCATCCCCCCTTGGCCTGTCCCAACAGGCCCTGCTCTAAACTCTGTCCCCAGCTTTCTGCTCAGCCCTTGAGGCACTGCAAGGCCACCAGGAGGTCTCCTGGAGCCTTCTCTTCCCCAGGCTGCACAACCCCAACTCTCAGCCTGGCCACCAGAAGGTCTCCTGCACCTGGGGACCTTCCCAGCCTCTGCCTGTGGGCAGAGCTCAGAGCTCTGTTTCAAACCTTTGTAGAGTCTGAGCTTGGGGATGGAGGAGGAGAATCCACAGAAAGCAGCCTCTGGTGACCTGAGGATGTTGGTCTGGGGTCAGGCTTGGGCTCTGACTGCCAGAAGGACTTGGAGGGCTGGAGCAGGGCCAGAGAAGGGCAACAGAGCTGGGGAAGGGTCTGGAGAAGAGGGCTGGGGAGGAGCAGCTGAGGCAGCTGGGAGGTTGAGGCTGGAGCAGAGGAGGCTGAGGGAGACCTCCTTGCTCTCTGCAGCTGCTGAGAGGAGGCTGGAGCCAGGTGGGGGTTGGGCTCTGCTCCCTAGGAACAAGTGATGGGAGGAGAGGAAGTGGCCTCAGGCTGTGTCAGGGGAGGTTCAGGTTGGACATTAGAAGAAACTTCTTTACTGGAAGGGTTCTCAGCACTGTGCCAGGCTGCCCAGGGCAGTGCTGCAGTCCCCATGCCTGGAGGGGTTCCAAAGCCCTGGAGCTGTGGTGCTGAGGGCCACGGGGGGTGGTGCTTTGAGCAGGTACTGGGAGGTCTGGGATCAACAGGAGGCACCTGGAATGCTCGTGGTGTGGGGACACTCTGGGTGATAACCAGCCAGGGGGCTGCAGGCTCTGCCTGGCCCTCCCACCACAGCTGCATGATCTGCTCAGCTCACCTCCTCTCTTCTCTCCTGGGGCAGATGGTGGCTTGGAGGAGATGGTGGAGGAGCTCAACAGTGGGAAGGTGATGTATGCCTTCTGCAGGGTGAAGGACCCCAACTCTGGCCTGCCCAAATATGTCCTCATCAACTGGGTGAGTGTGAGCAGACCCTGGCCCTGCAGGGACCTGCTGGCCTTGAGCCTCCCTCCTGCTCTCTCCTGGGTCCTGGCTGCCTCGCCTGCAGCAGCTGACACCTGGAGTCCTCTCCCCCCAGGTGCAGTTCTGAGGGTGTTCCCTGGGCTCCCAAGCTCTTCACCAGCTTGCCCCCCTTGCATGGTCCCTAAGGAGAGCCTGCCCCAGCATGGCTCCACTGTAAGCTGGTCCTGCAAGGTGCTCCTGCCAGCAGACCTGCTCCAGCGTGGGTTCCTCTCTGCATGGAGCTGCAGGTCCTGGCAGGAGCCTGCCCTGGCACAGGCTGCCCACAGCCTCCTTCAGCCTGCTCCTCTGGGGGGGGTCTTCCAGGGGCTGCAGGTGGAATCTGCTCTGCTATTAATGGTCCTCCCCACGGGGGTGCAGAGAAATCTCTGCTCCAGCACCTGCAGCACCTCCCTCTGCTGCTGCACTGACCTTGGTGTCTGCAGGGTTGGCTCTGTCCCATGTTCTCCCTCCTCCCCCCAGATGTGGCCACCAGCCTGGGCCAGTGGTGGGGGCCTGGAATGGGTTTTGCTGGACATGCCTGGCTCAAAGCTGACCATGTTCAGCCCCTGCTCCAGCAGGGAAGGTGCCAGCACTGGATGCTGGTGTCCATCCTGGGAGTCCTTTGGCAACCATTGCATAGCCCCAAGAGCTCTGGGGACACCACCTGGACATAGGCTTCACCTGGGCTCCAGGAGAGCTCAGGGCTCTACAAGGGCCTGAGAGGAGGCTGGAGCCAGGGGGGGCTTGGACTCTCCTCCCAGGGAACAAGGACAGGAGGAGAGGAAATGGCTTCAAGGAGCCCCAGGGGAGGTTCAGGTTGGCCATGAGGAACAATTTGTTCCTGGGAAGAGTTGCCCAGGCCTGCCCCAGGCTGCCCAGGGCAGTGGTGCAGCCCCCATCCCTGGAGGGGTTCCAGAGATGTTTGGGTGAGGAGCTCAGGCCCATGGGAGCTGTGTGCAGGGAGATGTTGGCTTCTGGTTGGACTCCATGGGGCTTGGAGGTCTTTTCCAACCAGGTGATTCTGTGCTTCTGTACCAGAAGGTGACCAGCACCAAGCCAGCAGCCCCTGGGGAAGGCTTTGCCATGGCCTCCACAGATGCTTTGCAGACTCAGGTTGAGGAGCTGCTGCTAGAAACCCAACCTGGGCTGGGGCTCTCCTCTGGGGACCTTCCAAACCAGTTGTGATCCTGGGCAGCCTGCTCTGGGTGTCCCTGCTGGAGCAAGGGGCTTGGGCTAGGTGACCTCCAGAGGTCTGTTCTGCCCCAGCCATGCTGAGGTTCCACAGAATCCACACTTGGCCTCCTGTCACACCCTACATGCTGGGGGTGATGCCCCCTGATCCTCTCCATCCTGGGCCTGGCACCTCCATGCCCTGCTGCCAGGATGCCATTCATTAGAGCCTGGTGGCTGCTGTGGAGGACCCAGCCCCAGCCTCAGCTCCTCCAAGCACAGACTCACAGAGGGCAGAAGGCCACAGAATGGCTGCTGGAGAGGGTCCAGAGGAGGCCACCAGGATGCTCTGAGGCTGGAGAACCTCTCCTGTGGGGACAAACTGGAAGGGAGCTCAGAGATCCTCTCCTCCAACCTCCCCTCCATGCCCAAGGGACACCACTCAGCTCCACTCAGCTGCTCAGAGCCTCATCCAGCCTGGCCCTGAACACCTCCAGGGAGGAGGCAGCCACAGCCTCCCTGGGCAGCCTGGGCCAGGCTCTCCCTGCCCTGGGACTGAAGAACTTCTTCCCAAGCTCCTGGCTGACCTCCAGGGTCACAGCATCAGAGGCACAGAGTCCCAGACTCAGAAATCCCAGCACCAACCAGGCTGGCAAAGACCTTTGGGCTCACCAAGCCCAAGCTCTCTCCCCACCCCCCATCAATCAGCTGAACCATGGCACCCAGGGCCTCCTCCAGGCCCTCCTTAAACCCCTCCAGGCACAGGGACTCCACCACCTCCCCGGGCAGCACATTCCAGTGGCCAGTCTCTGTCTGGGAAGAATCTCTTCCTGACATCAGCCTGAACCTCCCCTGGAGCAGCCTGAGGCTGTGGCCTGTGGTGCTGGCCCTGGGCTGGGTGCTGGGGAGGCCTCAGCTGCTGTCTCTCTGCAGACAGGGGAAGGAGTCAACGACGTCCGGAAAGGAGCCTGCGCCAACCACGTCAGCACCGTGGCCAGCTTCCTGAAGGTCTGAGCCTTTGCCATGGGGTCCTGCTTGGCTTGGGGGGGGCTTCAGCCTAGGCCAGGGCCACAGGGACCTGTGCCCTGCTCTTTGGGGTGGCCCAGAGATGGCTGCAGGGCAGGCCCAGGGGAGGCGTGGGGGCAGCTCGGGGGCGTGCTTCAGGGACGGAGCAGCCTCCCGCAGGCCAGAGTGGGTCTGGAGACTGGAGAGGAGCTGCTGTGAGCCTCTTCTCCCCCACTGCTGGGGACCTCTCAGAGCAGCTGTGGTGGCTTCTGGAGCCACCTCTCACCCCTGTGCTGTGACCCCTGCCCAGGGGGCTCATGTCACCATCAATGCCCGCGCCGAGGAGGACGTGGAGCCTGAGCTCATCATGGAGAAGGTTGCCAAGGCCTCTGGGGCCAACTACAACTTCCACAAGGAGAGCAGCAAGTTCCAGGACTCAGGTCCTCAAGCTCCTGTGGTGAGTTGGCTCCTGGGGTGGCTTTGTGGGCACTCTGTGCTTGCAGGCAGGAGAAGGGGCTGGGGCCCCCATCAGTGACCCTGTGGTGGGTGTCAGGGGTCCCTGAGCTCTGCTGTGGCTGTGGAAGCACCAGGGCTGGTTCCTCTCTCTCTGCCTTGTTATGGAGTGAGTCAGGGCAAGGAGCTGGGGTGGTGGCAGAGCCACAAGGGGTGGTGGGGACAAGGAGTGATGGCTTGGGACTCAAAGAGGGAGAGAAGGAAGAGATGCTTGGCACTGAGGGTGCTGAGAGCCTGGCCCGAGCAGCTGCCCCAAGCCTGGCACCGTCCCAGGTCAGGTTGGTTTGGGCTCTGAGCAGCCTGCTGTGGCTGGGGATGTTCCTGTTGGGTGCAGGGGGTTGGGCTGGATGAGCCTGGGAGGGCTCTTCCCACTGAAATCATTCCGTGGTTCCACGACTGCAGCCCCAGCTGCTCTGGGAGCAGGGCTGGTGTCCACAGCTCTGCTCGGGCTTGAAGGCACAGAGAGGCTGTGGGGCTGCTCCCAGGCTGTGGGGCAGCTGTGGGACAGGGGACAAGCAGAGGAGACCTGAAGCTTTCCCTCCCCCCAGTGCTGTGAAGTGTTGAGGCCTCAGCAACTTCCCTTCAGCTGCAGCCTTCTGGGGGAAGGTGGTTTTGGGGCAGCCAAGCCAGGAGCTTGCTCAGCTGCCCAAGGAGCAGCTCAGCTCCAGGTGCTCTGCAGCCCTGCTGAGAGCTGAGCTCAGCCCCCAGTGTCCCCAGCCCTGCTTTGCTGTGGCAGGGCCAGCTTCCCACGGCCTCTGGTGGCCTTGCCTTGGCTTCTGGTGGCCTTGCCATGGCTTCTGGTCGCCTTGCCATGGCCTCTGGTGGCCTTGCCTTGGCTTCTGGTGGCCTTGCCATGGCTTCTGGTCACCTTGCCTTGGCCTCTGGTGGCCTTGCCTTGGCCTCTGGTGGCCTTGCCTCGGCCTCTGGTGGCCTTGCCTCGGCCTCTGGTGGCCTTGCTGGCTGCCCTGGGCTGGGCTTTGCAGATGACTTCATTTTTAACTTGAGGCAAGAGGAGGACCAGGCTGGGAGCCTCCACTTGTGGCAGCTCAGGCACTGGTGGGCTTCAGCCAACCCTTCTTGAAAGCCTGGGGTGAAGCATCAGGTTCCAGTCCCAGGGCTCTGTTGGCCCTTCCAGCCCTGGCTGCTGGGCTGTGGGACTGGGGAAAGGCAAAGAGGGGCTGGCCAGGACCTGCAGGACCTGTGGTTGCTCCATGAGTGTCACCTTCTGCCTTCCCCCCAGGGCACTGTCTACCAGAAGACAAATGCAATGTGTGAGATCAAGAGAGTCAACAAAGACAACTTCTGGGCCAAGGCTGAGGTGAGGGAGGCAGGAGAGCAGCCTCTGCTGCAGCTGCACCGGTGGGATGGGAGGTGGGGTGGAGGTGAGACCTCAGCTGGAGTTCCCTGGGGCAGCTCTGGAGCCCTCAGCACAAACAGGGAGCTGTTGGAGCAGGGCCAGAGGAGGCCACAGCAATGCTGGCAGGGCTGGAGGCCCTCTGCTGTGAGGCCAGGCTGAGAGAGTTGGGGTTGTGCAGCCTGGGGAAGAGAAGGCTCCAGGGAGACCTCCTGGTGGCCTTGCAGTGCTTCAGGGGCTGAGCAGAAAGCTGGGGACAGAGTTTAGAGCAGGGCCTGCTGGGACAGGCCAAGGGGGAAGGTTTGGGCTCCAAGAGGCAGATTGAGAGTGGAGAGAAGGAGAAATGTTTGTTGCTGAGGGTGGGGAGAGCCTGGCCCAGGCTGCCCAGAGAGCTGGGAGCTGCCCCAAGCCTGGCACCATCCCAGGTCAGGTTGTTTGGGGCTGTGAGCAACCTGCTCTGGCTGGGGATGGCCCTGCTGGCTGCAGGGGGTTGGACTGGATGAGCTTGGAAGGTCCCTTCCCACCCAAACCAGTCTGGGGTTCCAGATTCTCTGCTTCCCCTCCATCTGCATCTCCCCTCTCCAGGTGGAGCTCTCCTGGAGCCCTCCTTGGGCTGCAGAGGGAGGAGGACAAAGGTCTGGAAGAGCTTCTGAGCTCACTCAGACTTGGCAGCAGGCTGGGCCCAGGGGGAGAGGCTGGGTGGCAAACTGCACCTGGGTGAGGAGGGGCTGGGGTTTGGGGCTTTGCCTTCCTGAAGGCATCTCTTGGAGGCTGCAGAGCAGAAGGATGCTCTGCGTTTGCTGCCCGCTCCGGCTGCTCCCCGGCTGGGCTCCGGCCTGGCTTCGCCCCCTGGGGCCGCGGGGAGCCCTCCGTGCTCTGGCAGGGGAGGTGGCCAAGCTGCTGGGGTGGCAGAGAGCTGGCTGTGGGGTGGTTCCCAGAGGGCTGAAGCCGGGGGTTGTGCCACCTGTGCCCCCAGAAGGATGAGGAGAACAGGAGGCTGGAGGAGAAGCGGCGAGCGGAGGAGGAGCGGCAGCGGCTGGAGCGCGAGCGGCGCGAGAGGGAGCTGCAGGAGGCAGCCAGGAGGGAGCAGAGCTACAAAGCCAGATCCAGCCAGATCGAGGCCCAGAAGTGAGTCTTTGGGCTGGACAGGGTGGGCACAGTGCCCAGGGCCCTCTCCAGGATCTCCTGGGGCTGTGTCCCCTTGTCCCAGCAGCACAGTGTGGTCCCTGCTGCTGCCAGCGCTGCGTGCCAGAGATCTCCTTTAAGGCAGCAGCTGAGGACTCATCCTGCACCAGGGCAGGCTCAGCCTGGCCACCACCACACCTTGATGCCCTTGGGCCTGTTGGTCTCACTCCCCTGATGGCCCCCATGCCCCCTGAGGTGTGGCTGAGCCACATTCACCTTCATGGAGGTGGAGGTTTGACTGGGCCGGCCCAGGGGCTCCTCCAGCTGGGTTGCCCCCAGCAGGACCCCTTGATGGGGACAGCATCTTCTCCTTGGCCAAAGCAGCCACTTGTTCAGCACCTTCCATGGCTCTCCCTGCCCCCCAGGACCAAGCAACCCCTTGCAGAATGTTTCTGTAATGTGTCCCTGAAAGCTGTCAGCACCATGAGGCTGCCACAGGTTCCACTCCTGGGTGCCAGAGGTCCAGGCTGGCTGGTGGAGGGCTGGGAGCCCTGCAAGGGGAGCTGCTGTGTGCAGGGCCCAGCACTGCTGCTTTATTCCCTCCCCGGGGGGGTGTGGGGCTGCAGAGGACATCACCTTCCTGTCTGGAGCTGGGCTGGAGGTGTCAGCCCAGCCCCCCTGTGCTGGGTGCTCTTCTCTGTGACCCTGGGGGAAGGGAGTTCCCTGCTTTGCTCCCACCTTTGGAGCAGCTCCTGCCCCACTCTCCTCCTGTGGTTCCTCAGCTGGCTCCAAAGGTGGGGAGTGTCAGGGCTCCCCAGGGTGAAGCCCTAGCCCAGCCCCCCTGCCCTGCCTGCTGGGGAAGCTCAGGCTGTGATCTCTCCCTGCAGGAGATTCCAGCAGCAGCAGGAGGCAGAGAGCAGGGAAAAGGAGCAGCAGCAGTGGGTGAGCTCCGGGGCCCTCCCTGCGGCTCGGCGACTGCAGCCCTGCCCCACGGGGGTCAGGGTGTCCTGGGGCAGCGCAGGCTGTGGGTAGCAGGGGGTGGAGGAGCTCCCTGGGCATGCCTGGGCAGGGAAGGCTGAGCCTCCAGGCCCCTGGGGCCGTCACTGGGTTCTCTGGGTGGGCTTCCACTGCCTGGGATCTCACTTGGTGGCCCTTGATGGTCACACTGGTGGCCACCTCCCTGTGGCCAGCCCAGCCACAGCCCTGGGGGCAAGCAGAGTTCAGAACTCCATGGGGACACTGGTGGCCAAATCCTTGTCCTCAGCCCAGCAGAGCTCCAGCCTCTCCCTCCCACATCCTGGGGGTTTCCTCCCCATCCACCC
>JAAWVA010001281.1:0-11622 GCA_015227895.2 Colaptes auratus | reverse complement strand
CCTTTCTGCCTGGTGACAAGAGGGAAACCAAAATGGTAGGGCTACAATATTTTGTTGCTGGTTTTGTAATTATGAGAAAATGGAAGGTTTAAGAATGAAGAGAAAACAGAAAAGATATTTGCTTCTTTTTTTTCCAAGATGTCTGAAATTTGATGCCTGTTTATTTTGGATGGAGGGAAGGTTTTGTCTCAGATGAAGAAGAAAAGTACTTTGATGTTGCCACAATCTCATGGATTCAGACTAAGTGTTGTCTTTCTTTTTTTTTTTTTTTCTTTTCTCAGACAAACCAGTAGCCATACCAGAAAGAGTAGGTGTTTAGAGTTTCTCTTATCATAGAATCATTAAGGTTGGAAAAGACTTTTAAGATTATTGACTCCAACCACAACCCAACTACCACAACTAAACTATATCCTGAAGTGCCACATCTACACCGTTCTTGAACACCTCCAGGAATGGTGACTCCACCACCTCTTTAGGCAACCTGTTCTAATGCCTTATTACTCTCTTGTTCTATCAGTTACTTGGGAGAAGATACCAACACCAGTCTCACTACAAGCTCCTTTCAGGTAGTTGTAGAGACCAGTAAGATGGCTCATTAGCTGTCTCTTCTGCAGACTAAACAACCCCAGCTCCCTTGGCTGCTCCTGGTATGACATGCCCTCCAAAGCCCTCATTATCTTTGTTGCTCTTTTCTGGACATTTCTACAGGACCTCAATGTCTTTCTTATGCTGTGGCACCCAGAATTGACCACAGTATTCAAGCATGTGGCCTCACCAGGGCTGCCAATCACTTGCTTAGTCCTGCTGGACAGACACTCTTTTTGCTACAGGCCAGGATGGCATTGGCCTTCTTGGCCACCTAGGCACACTGCTGGCTCATGTTCAGCAGGTCATCCTCAGATCCTTTTCCACCAGGTTGCTTTCCAGATGCTCTTCCCCAGGCCCATAGTGTTGCTTGGGGGTGGTGTAACCAAAGTGCAGGACCTGGCATTCAGTCTCATTAAGTCTCATCCCATTGGCTCAATCCATTAATCTAACCTTTCAAGATCTTTCTGCAGTGCTCTCCTACCATTGAGCTGATCAAAACTCCCACTCAATATAGTGTCATCTGCAAACTTGCTAAGGATGCACTCATTTCCCTCATCTAAATCATTGATAAAGGTATTAAACAGAATTGGCCCCTGTACCGAGCCCCTGGGGACAGCACTCAGCTGTCAGCTGCATGTAACTCCATTTATCACAACTCTTTGGGCCCGACCCTCCACTGAATTTAAAATCTAGTGAAGAGTACCTCTGTTTATGCCATGGGCTGCTGTGGTAGACATTGTCAAAGTCCAGGTAGACAACATCCACAGCTTTTCCCTCATCCACTCAGTGGGTCATCTGCTCATAGAGATGAGGTTGGTCAAGCACAACCTGACTTTTATGAACCCATGATGGCTGGACCAAATCTCACCATTATCCTGCATTTGTTGTATGAGCATACCCAAGATGAACTGCACCAAGGTCTTCCCAAGTACTGAGGTCAGTAGATAGGTGTCTCACTGGCAAGTCTCCAGTTTTCTGTCATCTCCCCTGTTAATCAGGACTGCTGATAGATGATGGAGAATGTCTTGGCAAGCTCCTCTGCCAGCTCCCTCATCACTCTTGCGTGCATCCCATCTGTGTCCATAAACTTGTGAGTGTCCAGGCGGCATAAGAGGTGATTAACTCCTTCCTCCTGCATTATGTGGAGTTGATACTGCTCTCCGTCCCTATCAGGAGGCTGAATAAACTGAGGATAAGGGGTCTGACTATTTTAGGATGAGGCATTAGAACAAGGGTTTGGGAGATTTCTGCCAATTGCCTACAGAATATCTCATCAGCCTCTTCATTCCAGTTGGGTGGTCTGCAACAGACTTACAACAGGATATCTGCCTGGTTGGCCTTTCCCCTAATCCTTACTCATAAGCAGTCAATCTTATCATCACAGTTATTGAGTTCTACACAATTAAAACACTTCCTAGCATACAGTGTCATTCCACCACCTCTCCTCTGCCCATCCCTGCTGAAGGATTTACAGCTATACATTGCAGTACTCCAGTCATGACAGTTATACCACCATGTCTTTGTGATGGCAACTGTCATAGCTATCCTGCTGCACAATGGCTTCTAGTTCCCTCTCTTTTTTCCCATGCTGACTCCATTAGTACAGACTCACTTGAGTTGGGCTATCAATTTCACCTCTTGCATGGGCATGCCACCCCTGAGCTCATCTCTAGTGAGATTGGTTTTATTCCCTTTTTCTCTTCAAACCCAGTTTAAAGCCTTACCAATGAGTCTCACCAACTCATGCATGAAAATTTTCCTTTGAGACACCTGAACTCTGTCTGTCCCCAGCAGGCCAAGTGCCACATAAACATTCTCATGATCAGACACACCAAAATTCTGCTTGTGGCACTAGCCCCCAAGCGACATATTAACCAACTGTGTTTTCTTATTCTTTTCAGTGCTCTGTGCAGACTTCCCTGCCACTAAAGGTATTGAAGAAAACACTACCTGTGTTCCTTATCCTTCAACCAGTTGCCCCAATGCCTTGAAGTGCTTTTTAATTGTTTTTTGCACTTCTGTACTCACATCTCTTCCAACCTTTATGACCAGTAATGGATAAAAATCAAAGGGCCATACCAGGATAGGGAGTTTCCTAGTAGCATCTCTGACCTGGGCCCCAGGGAGGCATTCCTGTGTGAGGAATCCAGCAGCCCTTTGTTCCCCTCAAAAGGGAATCTTCTACAACAATTATTCTCCTTTTTTTCATAACACAAGTAGTCCTAATTCGTGGGGCTGGGTGAGTCATTGCAGGCAAGCCCCTGGATGGACCTTCATCTACTTACTCCATATCCTGGCCCTCCTGTTCCAGAGTCACATACCTGTTGTATAAGGGCAAGTGGGAAGCTGATGGAGGTAGGGAGGGCACTTGCCTGCCTGTCTGAGCAGGGACCTGTTTCCACTACCCCCTGTGTTTTAGATCTCCTGTTACCTGGTCGCAGGAGGGACTCCTCAACTTCACAACAATCCTCTGTCACCTTTGCCTCAGGGTGTAGCTCCACCAATATATTTTTCCTTCACACCCCTTGATAGTTCTCAACCCTTCCAATTGCTCTTCTAACTGCCACTCTGCTGAACAGATCATTGACTTGCTCACACCACACAGAGGTGCTCTCTCTGCTACCCTCCTGTACTAGTGCCAGACTCAGACACTCCCTGCAAATGGACGCTGCTACATGTCTGAGAAACTTTCAGATACACATTAAAAACAAAAACACCCCAAACCAAAACAGTATCATAGGAACATTTAGCAATGAAAACTGGATAAGCAGGAAAGCGAGTCTGGTTTTTATTCTCTTCCCCACTTTTCTCCCCCCCCCCATTCTGAATATGATAACTGAGGGATTTAGAAAGAGATTCATAATTTCATCTGAATTTCCTTGTGTTCCAAGTCTCTGTTAACACCAAACAATTCTGATGCTTCATTCTTATGGAAATATTTTAAGAAATAAAGTACTATATAACTGCATTTAGACTGAAATGCAACTCTATGGATGACAACAACTGCAAAAAGAATAGATCCACTTTTGTCAACAATCTTACAATTTCTATTCATGAATAACTTATGCTCCATTTATGCTCAATTTCTGCCTAAGTTCCACTGGAAAGTTATACAACACACTTTTTGCATCTAAATTGTGCTAGGAAAGAAACCACAAAAATAAAACCCACATGCAACTCAGAGCTGATAAAGATGATATTTGGGATGCCCAAATATTCATGAGGACCCTAATTCATCTGGCACTTGACAAACTAGGAGTGTGGTGCTCAGAATAATGACCCTCCAGTGCCTCTTGCTTGACTAGCTGTTACTTCATTAGTATTCAGCACCTATCATGGCTTGAAAGAGCAATAATGTTAAACTAGAAAAAAGGAAAACATGCTGTTCCTTAATTGTACTATGGCCTTCTTATGGGAAAGATAATCCCTAAAATGGAATAAATGATAACTACAAGCTTTGTATCATTAACAACAATGCTAACTAATTAAAGGCCACGCTAATGTTTTTAGCTAACATAGGACATAGCTGAAGAAAAGGACAGAAATGAGAAAAGGAAGGGGTGAGGGGGGAAGAAAAGAAAAAAAAGTACAAATAGCAAGGAGCAACAAGAATACAGACAGTGGAGAAATATTTATGTGCAGAGACAGTGAGAGGAAGGGAAGAAAATAACTCTGACAAAGAAATCAATGAATAGAAACACTCAGAGCCCAAATCCTAATATGCAATTAAATTTTTAAAGAATGCTGTTATCCTGTACTACATAGCAACTACCAGCATTGCAGCTTGCTTTCAAAAATAGGATGAGTTTATCATGAAAAAAACTTGCTGATGTGCATGAAGACCTTTAAGATCAGTTTCACAGAATCACAGAATCACCAAGGTTGGAAGAGACCTCAAAGATCATCAAGTCCAACCTGTCATCCAACACCTGATGACTAGCTAAACTATGGCACAAAGTGCCATGTCCAGACCCCTCTTGAACACCTCCAGGGATGGGGACTCCACCACCTCACTGGGCAGACCATTCCAATGGCTAACAACTCTCTCTGTGAAGAACTTTCTCCTCACCTCCAGCCTAAACTTCCCTGGTGCAGCTTGAGACTGTGTCCTCTTGTTCTGGTGCTGGTTACCTGGGAGAAGAGACCAGCCCCCATCTGGCTACAACCTTCCTTCAGGTAGTTGTAGACAGCAAGAAGGTCTCCCCTGAGCCTCCTTTTCTCCAAGCTAAGCAATACCAGCTCCCTCATCCTCTCCTCACACAGCTTCTGCTCCAAACCCCTCATCAGCTTTGTTGCCCTCCTCTGGACACATTCCAGCAAGTCAACATAACTTGAGACCATTTCCTCTTGTCCTATCACTTGTTACTAGGAAGAAGAAACCAGCACCCACCTCACTACACACAGAGAATTCATCTTTCAGATCAATTTTAGTCTGGATTTTAGCTAATTGGGAAAAAAAGAAGAAGGAAAAAAAGCCTACATTAAAAGCTAAAAAATCCCCAAACCAAAAACCTAAAACCAAACCAACCAACCAAAAAAGTGGCACAAATACCTAAACTGTATTAATTGACCTCACACAAGCTTATGTGTAAGCAAGTCTTTTAAAATGCCTATGAGGAAATGTTTTAGTTATAGTCATTGTACAGAATATTCTTCTTAAGCAGAGAAGTAAATTTCTCATACAGTTTATTCCCATGAATTACAGAATCACAGTATCACCAAGGTTGGAAGAGACCTCAAAGATCATCAAGTCCAACCTGTCACCACAGACCTCATGACTAAACCATGGCACCAAGTGCCACATCCATCCCCTCTTGAACACCTCCAGGGATGGTGACTCCACCACCTCCCTGGGCAGCCCATTCCAATGGCTAACTACTCTCTCAGTAAGAAATTGTTATTTATCTTCTATTTTTAAGCCCTCCACACTGCATTTGTCAGATTTATGATGGGAACCCCAGAACAATGATTAATTGGAATGATAATTGAGCTCTTCTAAAATGTGATAATGACATAGTTTGAAATAAGATTTAAAAGAGAGATATTGTATCAGGTACATGTAGCAGAATAAAAGCAAAACAAGCCTGCCACAGGTCAGCTGCCCAAATAGGCTTTCTTTTCCTCTGCCAACCATTCTTTTTCCAGTTCTTTAGCCAACCCCACAGAGCATTGGCTACCATCCATGAGTCGGTGTAGAGATAAAGCTTTGGCCACCTCTCACGTTCAGCTACGTCGAGAGCTAGCTGGACAGCTTTACCTCTGCGAACTGACTGGATTCTCCTTCTCCATCCTTTGCCTCTGCAACTCGGCGTGTTGGACTCCACACTGCAGCCTTCCACCTTTGCTTGTTCCCGACAAGACGATAGGAACCGTCTGTGAACAAAGCACCTTGTAAGCTAAACACAAACTGATTTTTGCACAATAAAAAATCTGAAACTCCTCTGAATTAATGTTTCTTTTGATGACAGTGCTGGTATTTAGAAAGATAATGGGCCATAGTCAAATTTAATTCTCCAATTCTTCCTGCTTTGGAGACTTTGACTTTCCAAATCTGCAAAAGAAAACTATTTAAGAAGTAAAGAAATAAAACATTATAAGACTGTTATTCTGAGTTACAACATATTTTTTTTTCTTAAGAAAATGGAAAGAAAAAAAAAAGGAAGGAGAGAAAAAACACATAGGAAGCTTCAAAAGCAAAAGATAGATTTCACGGGGCATCTGTTTAGCTACCTCTTGTTAAAAATGGTATTCAACTGTAAAACATCAATATGTCAGGCACATTACTAGTATAATTTTCATGACAGCGTAACATATTGTGAAGGCATGATCCTTTCCCATTTTCCTTTGCTCCATTCAGCTGCCTGTCCTATTCACAGATCCTCTTTCAGTAGAACTTTTTTTTTTTTGTGAAAAAACTAAAATCTCTACGCCAGTAATTTAAGCTAACCAGCATCTTTGCTTTATATTTTGCAATTACCATTCAAGTAAGTAATCTCCCACTGTTAAGTATTCTGCAAAACTTCACATATCCCAGTGTGGCCCAGATGGCAGGATGCACTACAGGGGACTTGACTGAATCCAGAATTTCTGTGCTGCTGCTACCTGTAGGAATTTAGACTGCAGCATGAAGAACAGAACAAATTGATGAAAAGATTGAAGATGCATGTGTATTTATGTATGATTTTGACCAGGCAGGAAAAAGTAAGTTATAAAGAGTCCATCATCAGTAAATTTGCGGATGACACCAAGCTGGGGGCAGGAGTTGATCTGCTGGAGGGTAGAGAGGCTTTGCAGAGGGACCTCGACAGGCTGGACAGATGGGCAGAATCCAACGGCATGAGATTGAACACATCCAAGTGCTGGGTTCTGCACATTGGCCACAACAACCCCATGCAGTGCTACAGGCTGGGGTCAGAGTGGCTGGAGAGCAGCCAGGCAGAGAAGGACCTGGGGGTACTGGTTGATGGTAGGCTGAACATGAGCCTGCAGTGTGCCCAGGCAGCCAAGAAGGCCAATGGCATCCTGGCCTGCATCAGGAACAATATGGCCAGCAGGAGCAGGGAGGTCATTCTACCACTGTACACTGCACTGGTTAGGCTGTACCTCGAGTCCTGTGTCCAGTTCTGGGCCCCTCAGTTTAGGAAGGATGTTGACTTGCTGGAATGTGTCCAGAGAAGGGCAACAAAGCTGGGGAGGGGTTTGGAACACAAGCCCTATCAGGAGAGGCTGAGGGAGCTGGGGTTGCTTAGCCTGGAGAAGAGGAGACTGAGGGGTGACCTTCTTGCTCTCTACAACTATCTGAAGGGAGGTTGTAGCCAGGCAGAGGTTGGTCTCTTCTCCCAGGCAGCCAGTACCAGAACAAGAGGACACAGTCTCAGGCTGTGCCAGGGCAGGTTTAGGCTGGATGATAGGAAGAAGTTCTATACAGAGAGAGTGATTGGAATGGGCTGCCCGTGGAGGTGGTGGAGTCACCTTCATTGGAGGTGTTCAGGAGGAGACTTGATGGGGTGCTTGGTGCCATGGTTTAGTTGTTTAGGTGGGTTGGATTTGTTGATGGGTTGGACACGATGATCTTGAAGGTCTCTTTCAACCTGGTGTATTGTCTTGTCTTGTATTGTATTAATTCCTTTTGTTTCACAAAAAATTTTAATTGTACTTTTATGAAGGCATCCCACCCTGAATTTATGCAATAATTGGATCATTAAAACCAACAAAATCAGCTGCTTTGCAGTATGCATACATGTCCAGGTAGCAAAAAAGGAAACTTAGCACTTTCCTCACAGACTTCCTACTTCAGGTCTATCATAATTTCTTCAAATCACTCATTTGTTTTCTTGTTGGTACCTCTCTGTATTCACAAAATTTCTTCATATCTGTAAAAAATAAATTAAAAATTAATCACCATGTAAGTAGATGCAAGAAGCTGCCATTAATAGAAAGGCAGCCAAGCCTGTCCTCTCTGTGTTTCTATAAATAACAGTAGGTTTTTGTTTGTGGGTTGAACATGGCAGGAATCTTACAGTTACATCTACCCAGGAATCAGTCATTTTGGTATCCTTACTAGGTGTCTTGGTCAGGTTCCCACTTTGTGTTCCTCACACAAGCTAAGCAACTCTAAGCTCCACAACATAGCCTGTTTTGGAAACTCCTTTCTTCTCCACCGAGCCATGCCCTTCTTCCCATAGCATGATGGAGTGGTATGAGCAGAAACCAAGCATTCATGCCTGCAGAATGGAATCCCTCAAACAGAACTACTCCCTCTCCTTTTTTCCCATGTTCCTCTGTAACAGTGCATGATGCTCATTCCCTCGTTAAGGCATTGCTCTTCCCAAGCTCATCCACAGGTGTTCCCTTGCTCACTGGTTTCACTAAGAATATTCTTGTGAAAAACTAAGTGAAACAAAGCAGCAAAACCCCAAAACAACAATAATAAAACACCAAAACCAAACGAATCCAACTAAAAAACCCCAAATGAAACCAAATCAACCAACCAAACAACCAAAAAAAACCCAACACACCCCAACCCAAATAAAAACAAAAAAGCAAACAACAGAGGGATTTTTTTTTTCTGTGTTCCTTATGAAGCACTCTGACAATACTTTGAATTTATTCATGGCAAAGTGTAACAATCCTGTTAAGAGGAACAAATAATTCTGCTCCTGTTTTTACATACATACGGCAGCATTATAGGAATAGCTCTTCTGGACTAAAAAAAATGAGGGTAATCAGTATTAAAAAACTTTAAATCATCAAAAAATCTACATATTAGGTTGAGTTCTCTCTCTCTTCTAGGGTGAGAAACTCAACCATTCCTCTCATCTTTAGTTTTCATTCTCTCCTCACTAGTATTCTATGCCAGTAAGCCTGCTTATTTTCATTTTTAATGAATTTTAAATACCACCAAATGAAAGTTTTAAATGAAGGAATCTACATACCATTTGTGTGGCATGTTGACCTTGCCAGTTGCCCACCCAACTGCTCTCTCACTCTCCCTCCTCAAAAAGACAGAGAAAACAAGATGAGAAAGTTCATGGGTTGTGCTAAAAGCAGGGAGATCTCTTATTAACAGACTGCACAAAACAGACAATCTAAAAAATATATGGTTTCATTTATTGGCAATTAAAATATATTTGAAGAATGAGAAACAAAGATAAAAGCTAAAATATCCTTCCTCTCTTTTTTTTTTAACCAGGCATCACCTTCACGCCTCCATTCCTGATTCCTCTACCACCTCTCCCAGAGAAGGAAAAACAGCACTAAAATATAGAAAACAAGCAAGAAAATAATAATTATGAATTCTCATGTTTCTAAAATAATATCATGAGTTTTGATGCTTGGAGTTGATTATCCTTGGAGAATTTTATCATTTGCTTTGACTTCATGAATTGATTGAATGCAATTCCTATGAAATACTGCATTGTCCAGAACCCTTGACCAGAAACTAGACAGTATATTTCCTCTGTTACTTCTAAATTACATATGGTTCATATAATTTCTAATTTTCTCTTCAGTTCTTTGCTACAAGTTTTTTTTCCTTAGAATAGAATAGAATAGAATAGAATAGAATAGAATAGAATAGAATAGAATAGAATAGAATAGAATTAACCAGGTTGGAAAGGACCTTTGAGATCATTGAGTCCAACCTATCATCCAACATTATCTAATCAACTAAACCATGGCACCAAGCACCCCATCCAGTCTCTTCCCAAACACCTCCAGTGGTGGTGATTCCACCACCTGCCTGGGCAGCCGATTCCAATGGCCAATTGCTCTTTCTGGGAAGAACTTCTTCCTAACATCCAGCCTAAACCTCCCTTGGTGCAGCTTGAGACTGTGTCCTCTTGTTCTGGTGCTGGTTGCCTGGCAGAAGAGACCAACCCCCACCTGTCTACAATCTCCCTTCAGGTAGTTGTAGACAGCAAGAAGGTCTCCCCTGAGCCTTCTCTTCTCCAGGCTAAGCAACCCCAGTTCCCTCAGCCTCTCTTCATAGGGCTTGTGCTCCAAAGCCCTCACCAACTTTGTTGCACTTCTCTGCACACGTTCCAGCAAGTCAACATCTTTCCTGAACTGAAGGGCCCAGAAGTGGACACAGGACTCAGGATGTGGCCTAACCAGTGTTGAGTCCAGGGGCGGAATGACCTCCCTGCTCCTGCTGGCCACACTGTTCCTGATGCAGGCCAGGATGCCATTGGCCTTCTTGGCTGCCTGGACACACTGCAGGCTCATGTTCTGCCTACTCCGACCAGTACCCCCAGGTCCCTTTCTGCCTGGCTGCTCTCCAGCCACTCTGACCATAGCCTATAGCACTGCATGGGGTTTCTGTGGCCAATGTGTGGAATGCAGCACTTAGGTGTGTTAAATCTCACGCCGTTGGACTCTGCCCATCTGTGCAGCCTGTCAAGGTCCCTCTGCAGAGCTCTCCTACCCTTTAACAGATAAACACCTGCTCCCAACTTGGTGTCATCTGCAAATTTAGTGATGATGGACACAATACCCTCATCCAGATCATCAGTAAAGATATTGAACAGGATGGGGCCCAGCACTGATCCCTGGGGGACTCCACTAGTGACAGGCTGCCAGCTGGATGTGGCACCATTCGCCACCACTCTCTGGGCTCAGCCCTCCAGCCAATTCCTAACCCAACACAGAATGTACCTGTCCAAGCCACGGGCTGACAGCTTGGCCAGGAGTTTGCTATAAGGGACAGTTTCAAAACCTTGCTTAAGTCCAGGTAGACTACAACCACAGCCTTCCCCACATCCACCAGGTAGGTCACCTGATCATAGGAGGAGATCAATATATGGCAAATATATGACAAATCAAATAAAAGTGATATGCAGCCATTATATGAGAGATACGCCATGTTTAATCTAAAATCAAACAACTGAAAGTAGCTTCCATAGACATTAAAAATGATTCAGTATTGTATCAAAATTACTGCTTTTGTGTGATATGCTTGCTTTGGAAAAGTGTCTAAAAAAGCCCCCAACCAAACAAACCAAAATACAATTAAAAACATTTGTTAGCAGCTTCTCGTTCTCCTTTTCTAAGCAGATAGCGTGGAAATGGCAACATTGACTCAATTAAAACATTCATCTACAAATATATTGATTTCAGAAATACTGTTGTTATATCCAGTGCCTGATACCAAGAAATAAAAAAGAAGAAAACAACAGCTCAAAACTGTTATGTGAACTGAACAACATACAGATTTAGCATTAGAGCTTGGTCTGCTAAATATTGTAACTTAATAATGTAAGTGCTTCACATAAGTACCCTATTCAAGTTTCTCAGGTCTGCTAAAAGACTAATAAACTTGTAAGGAAGCAGTTACATTTAGGAATAAAGTAAATGTATAGCATACAACTTACTTTCTGAATGGACTGATGGAAATTAGAAAGAGGTTAGCCATTTTTAGTTTTATTTTTAGAAGGCATTTTTCCAGAAGCCCGATGTTGAATTTACTTAATCCTGTATTGATTCTTGAAATTAATAATTAATTAATCCTCAGTAACATTAGCAAAAGTTTGATTT
>JAAWVA010001280.1:0-11626 GCA_015227895.2 Colaptes auratus | reverse complement strand
TGATTCTATGTTTCTCTGATTTCAGAGACCATTTTAGAGAGCTGCATGAACTGGAGACATGCTGAGGCATGAAGCATGCTGAACACCTCCTCTGTGAGGGCTTGTGTGAGGGGAACCTCCAGGTACCTGTGGGTGTGGATGAGGAAACAGTTGCCAGGAAATAGCAGGTCCAAGAGAGGAAACATGTGGGCTGAGGAGGTGGTGAAAGCCCTGACACTGGTGGTCCTGTGCGACTTAGGCACCCAGAGTCACCTAACAGTGTCTAAAGCCACCCCACATGCCACATGGCTCACATCACCTCTGTGAAGATGGCAGATAATACATGCAGGCAAAGACCATCTGCACAGGCAGGCTGCTCTAGAGGGGTTGCTCAAGCACCCACTGAGAAGCTGAGGCACATCAGGATGATCCCCCATGTCTGCATGAAGCATTGGCACTCATGCCCCCCAGCTTCTGCCCCAGAAGGGCAGAGGGGGCATCCAGGAGGGGGGGCCTGACAATGAGTGGGCTGCCTGAATGTGTTCCTGCTGTTAAAAGAGCTTGGATTCCATTAACTGACAGGCTGAGGGAGCTGGGGGTGTTCAGCCTGGAGAAGAGGAGGCTCCAGGGAGATCCAATAGCAACCTTCAGGTACCTGAAGGGGGCTACATGAGAGATGGAGGGAGTCTGTGTCAGGACGAGGGGCAATGGCTTCAAACAAGGGAAGAGCAGATTTAGATTGGATGTTAGGTACAAGTTCTTTACCATGAGGGCCATGGAAGACTGGAACAGTTTACCCAGGGAGATGGTTGAGGCCCCATGCCTGGAGATATTCAAGGTGAGGCTGAACAGGGCTCTGGGCAACCTGCTCTAGTTGAGGATGTCCCTGCTGACTGCAGGGGGGGTTGGACTGGATAAGCTTCCAGCCTGACCCATTCTATGATTCTATGAATTCTAAACCAGGAGAGCATTCCTGCACAGGCTCTTCTTGGAGGTGCCCAATGACAGCACGAGGGACAATGTCTGTGCTGTCTCCAGACTGCTAGCTGCTCTCTACAACTCCCTGAAGGGAGGTTGTAGCCAGCAGGGGGTTGGTCTCTTCTCCCAGGCAGCCAGCACCAGAACAAGAGAATACAGAATGAACCAGGTTGGAAAAGACCTTTGAGATCACCCAGTCCACCTATCACCCAGCACCATCTCATCAACTGAACCATGGCACCAAGGGCCTCATCCAGGCTCTTTTTAAACACTTCCAGGGATGGTGACTCCACCACCCCCCAGGGCAGCACATCCCAATGGCCAATCTCTCTGCTGGGAAGAATTCTTCCTAACATCCAGCCTAAACCCCCCTGGCACAAGCTTGAGACTGTGTCCTCTTGTTCGGACACAGTCTCAAGCAGCACCAGGGAAGTTTAGCTGGAGGTGAGGAAAGTTCTTCACAGAGAGCTTGCTGGCCATTGGAATGTGCTGCCCTGGGGGGTGGTGGAGTCACCATCCCTGGAGGTGTTCAAGAGGGGATTGGACACGGCACTTGGTGCCATGGTTTAGTAGTCATGAGGTCTTGGGTGACAGTTTGGACTCGATGATCTCTGAGGTCTCTTCCAGCCTTATTAATTCTATGATAATGGGTGGCAGCTGAGGCAGAGGAAGTTCCATGGAAACAGGAGGAAGAATTATTTCCCTGTGAAAGAGACAGAGCACTGGAAGAGGCTGCCCAGGGGGTTGTGGAGTCTCCCTCTCTGGAGATATTCAAACCCTGCCTGGATGTGTTCCTGTGTGATCTGCTCTGGGTGCTCCTGCTCTGGGGTACATTCTCCTGCAAACACATTTGGGGCAGGGTCTGTGATGGCTTTCTTGAACAGCACCATGGAGAGCCCACATCAATCATTCATGATTCACCACCTGCAATTGAACTGTTATTTATTGCCTCCTTTTAATTTCATTTCCTGGCATGTATGGGAGCATAAATCACACTTTACCTGCTTAGGCAAAACTTGCTTGTGAAAACCTAATCAAAAGAGAGCAGCAGTCTAAGACTATGGGTGCTGAGTGAAAACACAAACAGTCAAAGTGTAAAGCTGAAGAGGTGTGGCAGAAACCGTTAACACCCACAGAAAATCGGCCATGGGTGTATTTTGGGTAGCAATTACTCATGGCTCAGTTGGGCTGGGTGCTGAGCTGCCTTGGCAAGGGTTTGGTTAAGCAACACTCACTTAAAGCATGATCTTGGTATCACTACCTTTAAGGACATCCAGAACTTATACTTAAGAATTTGCTTAATCATAGAATTGTTAGGGTTGGAAGGGACCTCAAGGCTCAGCCAGTTCCAACCCCCCTGCCATGGGCAGGGACACCTCACACTGCAGCAGGTTGCCCAGAGCCACATCCATCCTGGCTGCAAAACCTCCAGGGATGAGGCTTCCACCACCTCCCTGGGCAACCTACTCCAGTGTCTCACCACCCTCATGGGGAACAACTTCTTCCTAACATCCAAAGACCAGCTGGCTGCTAGCTCCCATCTTTCCCAAGTACATACTATGGCCCTCCAGAAAGAGCTTTGCTACTCCAAAGGGAGTCAGATCAACAAAACTGTGGCTTCTGGTGCATATGTAAAGGACAGACTACTTTACACTTACTTGGAACAGAACTAATTTGGTGCTGGAAGGTGTCCAGAGAAGGACCATGAGGATGAGCAGAGGGCTGGAGCTGCTCTGCTGTGAGGACAGGGAGGTGGAGTTGTGTAGTCTGGAGAAGAGAAGGCTTCGAGGAGACTTAATTGTGGCCTTGCAGTATCTGAAGGGGGCCACAAGAAAGCTGTGGAGGGACTTGTTAGGGTGTCAGGGAGTGATAGGACTGAGGGGAATGGATCCAAGCTAGAGGAGGGGAGATTGAGATTAGGCATTAGGAAGAAATTCATCAGCTCGAGGGTGGTGAGAGCCTGGCACAGGTTGCCCAGGGGGGGGTGGAAGCCTCATCCCTGGAGGTGTTTGCAGCCAGGCTGGATGTGGCTGTGAGCAACCTGCTGTAGTGTGAGGTGTCCCTGCCCATGGCAGGGGGCTCGGAACTGGCTGCAACTGGAGGTCCCTTCCAAGCCTCACCACTCTATGATTCTGTGATTTCTTTCCCCTGGTGTTTACAGCAAGGTACAATACAATACAATACAATACATAGAATGTAAGTGCACCTGGGCTTCCCTTGTCTAGCTCCTGCTTTCCCATGGGCTTGTGTTATGCTAGCAACAGTCCAGACAGGATTTCTGAACATCAGCCTGGTTGTCTGAGGAGTTTTTAATTTCCCAACCAAGAAGAAGAGGCTGAAAAATTGCTATCCCAGAGGGAAACTGGCTGGAAAGCGCTGTGAACTCCAGAGTGTGCTAAAAGAAAGCCACCTACAGAGAAATGTATCAGCACTGAGCAGATGTTTAAAACTGACTTCTAAGATAGATGTAATTGGGGATTAACTGCTAACACTGCCCTGGCAGCTCAGCCCCAGTGCCTGCAAGGAGAGTGTGGGGATTTCAATCAGCTCATTCATTCATGTCAAATCTTTGTAGCTTATGTAATAAATAAATAGATAAACAAAGACTTAAACTCTTCCATGTGTCCCTAAATGCTCCTGACAGCTGATTATGCTTTGATCAAAACACCTCTTCTTCTGAGTGTAATCATAGAGCATAGAGTTGTCAGGGCTGGAAGGCACCTCAAGGATCAGCCAGTTCCAACCCCCCTGCCATGGCAGGGACACCTCACACTGCAGCAGGTTGCTCACAGCCACATCCAGCCTGGCTGCAAACACCTCCAGGGATGAGGCTTCCACCACCTCCCTGGGCAACCTGTGCCAGGCTCTCACCACCCTCATGGGGAACAACTTCTTCCTAACAGCCAATCTCAATCTACCCATTTCTAGTTTTGATCCATTCCCCCCAGTCCTGTTACTCCCTGACACCCTGAGAAGTCCCTCCCCAGGTTTCCTGCAGCCCCCTACAGATAGTGCAAGTCCACAATTAGGTCTCCTCAGAGATACAATACAATACAATACAATACAATACAATACAATACAATACAATACAATACACCAGGTTGAAAGAGACCTTCAAGATCATCACATCCAACCCATCAACCAATCCAACCCACCTAAACAACTGAACCATGCAGCCAAGCACCCCATCAAGTCTCCTCCTGAACACCTCCAGAGCCTTCTCTTCTCCAGGCTGAACAACCCCAACTCCCTCAGTCTGTCCTCAGAGCAGAGGAGCTCCAGCCCTCTGCTCATCCTCGTGGCCCTTCTCTGGACACCTTCCAGCACCTCCAGATCCTTCCTGGAATAGAGGCTCCAGAACTGGACACAGCTCCAGGTGGGGTCTCAGCAGAGTGGAGCAGAGGGGGAGAATCACCTCCCTCACCCTGCTGGCCACACTTCTCTTGCTGCAGCCCAGGCTCTGGTTGGCTTTCATGGCTGCAAGTGCTCACTGCTGGCTCATGTTGAGCTTCTCATCCCCCAGCACCCCCAGGTGCTTTTCTTCAGGGCTGCTCTCAAGCCAGTCCCTGCCCAGCCTATATCAGTGCTTGGCATTGCCCCAACCCAGCTGCAGGACCTTGCACTTGGTCTTGTTGCACCTCATGAGGTTGTCATGGGCTCACCTCTGCAGCCTGTCCAGGTCCCTCTGGATGGATCCCTTCCCTCCAGCTGTCTGCTGCACCACACAGCTTGGTGTCATCAGCAAACTTGCTGAGGGTGCACTCAATGCAACTGTCCATGTTGCCAACAAAGATGTTAATACAGCACAGGATATAAATCCTCTTCATCCAAAGCATCAATATTTATGAATATCAATGTTTAATGTTGTCATTTTAATTCCATTGCATACATTGATTTATTTGAGCATGCAGGGACAAAATCAGAAACTAATTTAGCTAATGAGAGGAGTTAAGCTTTTGTCTTTAAAGAAGAAATTGGCAATGGAAATAAGTTTGGTCTGATGCTTTAAAACTGTCAATTTTCAGCAGAAGAGGAAGTTACATGACAACTTCATGAGGAGGAGAAACTCATCATGAGCCAACAGTGAGCACTTGCAGCCCAGAAAGCCAACCAGAGCCTGGGCTGCAGCAAGAGAAGCAGAGCCAGCAGGGCCAGGGAGGTGATTCTCCCCCTCTACTCCGCTCTGGTGAGACCCCACCTGGAGCACTGTGTCCAGTTCTGGAGCCTCTATTCCAGGAAGGATCTGGAGGTGCTGGAAGGTGTCCAGAGAAGGGCCACGAGGAGGAGCAGAGGGCTGGAGCTGCTCTGCTATGAGGACAGGCTGAGGGAGTTGTTCAGCTGTTCGGTCTGGAGAAGAGAAGGCTCCGAGGAGACCTTCTTGTGGCCTTGCAGTATCTGAAGGGGGCTACAAGAAAGCTGGGGAGGGACTTTGGAGGGTGTCAGGGAGTGATAGGACTGGGGGGAATGGAGGAAAACTAGAAATGGGTAGATTGAGATTGGTTGTTAGAAAGGAGTTGTTCCCCATGAGGGTGGTGAGAGCCTGGCACAGGTTGCCCAGGGAGGTGGTGGAAGCCTCATGCCTGGAGGTTTTGAAAGGCCAGGCTGGATGTGGCTGTGAGCAACCTGCTGTAGTGTGAGGTGTCCCTGCCCATGGCAGGGGGTTGGAACTGGCTGATCCTTGAGGACCCTTCCAGCCCTGACAATTCTGTGATTCAGTAATTACTTATTAGGTCTCCACTGGTGAGCAAAGCATTTCTTAGAAACGGAACCTATTCAATCAGCTGCTTTGTCCTCTTGACACTGGGTGGGAAACCTCTGCAGAGTCACTGATTAGCCTTTTTCATGGGCACTGACTGTTCAGAGGGAGACAACTGGGTCAGGTTTTGTGACAAAAGAACATTCAGTGTATGTGGAGTTTGCAAAAGAATGTCAAGGAGGGGTTGCTTAGCCTGGGGAAGAGAAGGCTCAGGGGAGACCTTCTTGCTCTCTGCAACTACCTGAAGGGAGGTTGTAGCCAGGTGGGGGTTGGTCTCTTCTCCCAGGCACCCAGCACCAGAACAAGAGGACACAGTCTCAAGCTGTGCCAGGGGAGGTTTAGTCTGGATGGGAGGAAGAAATTCTTCCCAGCAAGAGAGATTGGCCCTTGGGATGTGCTGGAACTGCTCAGGTTCCCCAGGACAGCTTTTCCTTTCCAGTCTTTATCTTGCTGCCTGTTTTCTTTCAGTTGAATGAAGGAGTTACTAAACTCATTGGAAGTGCAGAAAGAAAATCTCCCAGTCTGTCTTTGGTCCTAGACGTGGGAGAGGTTGAGATTTTCTCTGGTCAAAGGCTACTGTGGAGCAATGTCCCAGGTTTCCATCTTCTCTTGTCTCCTCTGAGTGAAGTCTGGCCCTTCACTCCTTGCCTCAATTTCCTCAGTGCTCTTCCCATATTTTCAGCTCCTCCCCAAGCAGAAGCCAGCTGCTTCTTTTGCTGTCAGTGAACTGCTTTCCCCTATTTGTGAAAAGAAAAATAAATCCATGCTGGCTAACTAAATTTCTCAAACATATTTTTAATATAGTATTCTTAAGAGTAAGTTTTCATTTCACATCCCCTGCACTCAGCAGTGGAGAGATCCAAAGCATAACAGCAGGCACCAGGATAGGTTAGGGACTGCCCCTGCTGGAAAGCAGCTGCATGGAGAAAGACCTTGGAGTGCTGGTGGACAGCAAGTTCTGCAGGGGACAGCAATGTGCCCTTGGGGCCAAGAGAGCCAATGGGATCCTGGGGTGCAGCAAGAAAAGTGTGGCCAGCAGGGCTGGGGAGGTTCTGCTCCCCCTCTGCTCTGCCCTGCTGAGACCACAGCTGCAATCCTGTGTCCAGATTTGGGCTCCTCAGTTGAAGAGAGACAGAGACCTGCTGGAGAGAGTCAAATGAGAGCAATGAGGAAGCTTAGGGGACTTGAGCATCTCCCCTGTGAAGAGAGACTGAGAGCCCTGGGGCTGTTGAGTCTGGAGAAGAGAAGGCTGAGAGGGATCTGATCAATGTCTATCAATAGCTGAGGGGTGGGGGTCAAGTGGAGGGGGCCAAGCTCTTTGGGGTGGTGCACAGCAATAAGACAAGAAACAACAGGTTCAATCTCGAACAGAGAAGGTTTCAGCTCAGCATGAGGAGAAACTTCTTTGGTGTGAGGGTCCCAGAGCCCTGGAGCAGGCTGCCCAGAGAGGTTGTGGAGTCTCCTTCTCTGGGGACTTTCCAACCCCACCTGGATGCATTCCTGTGTGGCCTACCCTGGATGCTGCTGCTCTGGCAGGGGGATCGGGCTGGATGATCTCTGGGGTCCCTTCCAACCTCTAATGTGCTGTGGTACTGTGGTGCTGTGACAGGGACATGCTTTACAGAACAACCACAAGTAACTGGTGCTGTACAGGTATTTTTGAAGTAAACCATGCAAAAGCCACCTGGTTTCAAGTTTCACTGTAAGACTGATTGGCTCAGGATGACACAAACTTCATTTGTGAGCTAGAAGTTTGGGCTCTGGTCTGCTTTTTCTTTGTGGGGAGGGACCTGGGAAAGCTCAGCACTTTCACATGGTTTTGACATGAGATCAGGCAAGCCTTTAAAGCCAACAGGTAGAGAGCAGCTGCAGTTTGAGGTTTTGGAGCTGTAAAGAAAGAAAGAAAGAAAAAAAAAAAGCAGTCTTACAGCAAATAACTGCCAGGAAGGGCTCTGGAGGTGTGAAGTATGCAAAGCGAAGCCGACCTCTGCTGCACCTGCAGGCCGACGGCAGGCTGCGCCGGGGGCTCTGCTGGCTGCGCCTGGGGCTCTGCTGGCTGCGCGGCCTCGCTGCTGCCAGCCGAGGGGGAGGAGGGGAGGCTGATGGCTCCGCTCTGCTCTGGCACAGCGGTGGTGTGCTGGCAGGAGAGCAGGTGTCAACAAATAGCATAGCTCAGAATCATGGAATCGTCAGGGCTGGAAGAGAGCTCAAGGAGCATCCAGTTCCAACCCCCCTGCCACAGGCAGGGACACAATACGATACAATAATCCAGGTTGGAAGAGACCTTCAAGATCATCGTGTCCAACCTATCAACCAATCCAACCCACCCAAACAACTAAACCATGGCACCAAGCACCCCAGCAAGTCTCCTCCTGAATACCTCCAATGATGGTGACACCTCACACTACAGCAGGTTGCTCACAGCCACATCCAGCCTGGCTGCAAAAACCTCCAGGCATGAGGCTTCCACCACCTCCCTGGGCAGCCTGTGCCAGGCTCTCACCACCCTCATGGGGAAGAACTTCTTCATAACAACCAATGTGATTGGATTCACCTTGAGTCCTGTTTCCAGTTCTGGGCTCCTCAGGTTAGGAAAGATGTTGAGATGCTGGAAGGTGTCCAGGGAAGGGCAACAAAGCTGGGGAGGGGTCTGGAGCACAGCCCTGAAAGGAAAGCCTGAGGGAGCTGGGGTTGCTTAGCCTGGAGAAGAGGAGGCTCAGGGGAGACCTTCTTGCTGTCTACAACTCCCTGAAGAGAGGTTGTAGCCAGGTGGGGGTTGGTCTCTTCTCCCAGGTACCCAGCACCAGAACTAGAGGACACAGTCTCAAGCTGTGCCAGGCGAAGTTCAGGCTGCATGTAAGCAAGAAATTCTTCCCAGAAAGATTAGCCATTGGGATGTGCTGCCCAGGGAGCTGGTGGAGTCACCATCCCTGGAAGTGTTTAAAAAGAGCCTGGATGATGCCCTTGGTGCCATGGTTTAGTTGATGAGATGGTGCTGGGTGATAGGTGGACTGGGTGATCTCAAAGGTCTTTTCCAACCTGGTTAATTCTGTATTCTGTACTCAAAGCCATGGTTTAGTTGTCAGGAGGTGTTAGGTATTAGGTATTATGTTGGATTTGATAAACTCTGAGGTCTTTTCCACCCAGGTTGATTCTGTGATTCTATGAAACTTAACATTCATTTATATATTTATTTATTAGGGAGGAATGAATCAAAGCAGCTCTTTGCCAAGTCAGATGAGGAGGAATGAATCAAAGCAGCTCTTTGCCAAGTCAGATGTCATCTCTCCAGACAAAGTCCTACAAGTGTGAGTAGGAAGTGTGATACAGGTGAGGCAATTTCCATGAGTGATGCTCATTGGGAATAGAATGCTGCTGAAAGTAAAAGTGCAAGAGCACTGGCCTGCTTGCAGACCAAGGTTGAGATTCAACCCTCCCTCCACCTCAGCCCTGTGATCACTGCCCTTGGAGTCACAGTTTTATCCCAATGGACATGTCTGATGCCATGTTAATACTGTAGATTTAGCACAGTGAAAAATAATGAGTGGAAACTTGAACTGGAAGTTAGAGCCAGGGATGAGTTAATAATAAGCTAGAAATTCACTGCCCCCCAGGTATTAGTGGTAGTACTGCATTGCACTTCTTATTGTACAGCACGGAATAAGAGACTTCCTTCTGCCTCTTTCTTTCCCCCCCCCCAGTGAGGCTGCTCTAAGAGCTGCACTGCTTGTAAAAAGCCATCTCTTGTCTGCACTAGATAGGTGGTGAAATCTTCTTAGTCATAGAATCATAGAATCATAGCACATTAGAGGCTGGAAGGGACCTCCAGAGATCACCCAAGATCATCCAGTCCAACCCCCTGCCAAAGCAGCATCACCCAGGGGAGTCCACACAGGAATGCATCCAGGTGGGGTTGGAAAGGCTCCAGAGAAGGAGACTCCACAACCTCTCTGGGCAGCCTGCTCCAGGGCTCTGCCACCCTCACTGGGAATAAGTTTCTCCTCATGCTGAGCTGAAACCTTCTCTGTTCAAGTTTATCTCCATTGATCCTTGGCTTATTCCTGTGCACCACCCAAAAGAGCTTGGCCCCCTCCACCTGACCCCCAGCCCTCAGCTATTGATAGACATTGATCAGATCCCCTCTCAGCCTTCTCTTCTCCAGACTCAACAGCCCCAGGGCTCTCAGGCTCATCCAGGAGCCCAGGCAGCCACAGCTGTGCCACAGCCAAAGGGCCTGTGGGCATCTCCATGCTTGCATAAAGTTATTTGAAGCAGATTTGTTAACTGTGCAGATAGGCTCATGCTAGGCAAAAAGATGAGGCTGAGGTGCTGGCACAGGCTGCTCAGGCTCCTTGGCTCAGCACCATCACTGGATGGCACAGGACCACACATAGAATTGTCAGGTTCAAAGGACATCAAAGATCAGCCAGTTCCAACCCCCCTGCCACGGGCAGGGACACCTCACACTAGATCAGGTTGCCCAGAGCCACAGTGCTCTAGGACAGGTTTGTAAAAGACTGGCTGGGTGCTTGGAATGGATTCATGTTGTGGACATGCAAAAGAGTTCCTGGTTATCAGCTCCATAGCATTTAAAACATGCTTCTGATAGAACAATGCCTTAAGCTTCAAGCTGGCAGTCTGCACATATAGATGAGCCCCATGGTTAATACAGCTCAGCATGCTGCCTGAAATACCCTTTTACCTCAGGGCAGGGCCAGACTTACACAGTACAGAGCCTGAGGGAGCTGAGGGCTCGTTAGCTTGGAGAGGAGGAGCCTGAGAGGTGACCTCAGTCATGTTGATCAAGATGTGCAGGGTGAGTGCCCAGAGGCTGGAGCCAGGCTCTGCTGGGTGCTGCCCAATGCCAGCACAAGGGGCAGTGGTGGAAGCTGAGGCAGAGGAAGTGCCATGGAAACAGGAAGGAAATGTTTTTCCCTGTGTGTGTGTGACAGAGCCCTGGAGCAGGCTGCCAGGGGGGTTGTGGAGTCTCCCTCTCTGGAGATATTCAAACCCCACCTGGATGTGTTCCTGTGTGATCTGCTCTAGGTGCTCCTGCTCTGGCAGGGGGGTTGGACTGGATGAGCTTTTGAGGTCCCTTCCAGCCCCTAACATTCTCTGGTTCTGTGATTCTTCAGGCACATGAGGAATTGTGTTCTCTGGTCCTATACTTGGCAGGCAAGACTCTTTAGGCTAGAAAATGGGTTTAGAGCTGCACAGTTTAGTTTTGCAAATGCAGATCAAGTCATCTGTGTGTTTGACTGTTGGATTCAGGCACACAACTCTAGCAGCAATCCAACACAAGCCTGATTGAAATATGTCCTTGGCAGTCAAGTGGGCATAGCTAATCAAGCCTCACTCTGGAGCTCCTTCCATACTCCAAGGGGATTACACTGTCACAAATCAGGCAGGATTGTTGAACAACAGCTGGAGGAAATGCTGCCTGCTTCCTAATTTATCCATCCTGGGAAGTCATTTGTTCAAATGAGAATTAGCTCTTTATCATCTGGACAAAACCCAGAGGAGTATGTGGCAATCTAAATATGTCAGAGAGGTAGCAAGGCAACGTGGAGAGAGGCACAAAGTGCTCAGAATCTGAGCAGCCTTCTGTGCTGCCTTCAGCCTTGTAAAGGCTTTGTGAATTGCTTGAAGGCAAGAAGTCAGAGAGTTGTGGTCAGGGGCATGGAGTCTAGCTGGAGGCCTGTGTCTAGTGGAGTCCCTCAGGGGTCAGTACTGGGACCAGAGCTGTTCAATACATTCATCAATGACCTGGATGAGGGCACAGAGAGCACTGTCAGCAAGTTTGCTGATGGCACCAGGCTGGGTGGAGTGGCTGACACAGGAGGGTTGTGCTGCCATCCAGCCAGGCTTGGACAGGCTGAGAGCTGGGCAGGGAGAAACTGAATGAAGTCAACA
>JAAWVA010000128.1:0-43355 GCA_015227895.2 Colaptes auratus | reverse complement strand
TGCTTACACCATTTTTTGGTTCAGATCAGTTAAATGCTATTTGGTTTTCCACAGCTTTTAAGATGAGCAAAACTTCATTGTGTCCCAATACAGAACATCACACAGCTGTAAACTGAAGTTAGCTTAACAGTAACATGCAGCTGCATCAGCCAGTTCCTGATGAACAAAACTAAACTAAACTAAAATAAAATATGTATCTATCCCCTCTCTACCCCAGAGTGCACACTCCCTGTGCAAAACACAGGCACTTACTGACCCTGCAGCGAGTCAGCTGAGGGAGCTGTACCAGCAATGAATGAGCAGTGACAGTCAGTATGACTTAGAGATCTGTGTAAAAATGTCGAGCCACATCCTGAGGTCTTCTGTCACTATTCTAGTCTTGGACAGACAATTCGTTGCCTTATCTTCCCTGCCTCAAACAAGTTTTGCGTCTCACCTACAAAGGCATTAAAAACATCCTAAACAAATCAGGAGGAAAGCACTGCTTGTTTACTAAAATCAAACTGCTCTCTAAGAGAAAAATCAGCAAACCAGTGCTTAGTAACGTTCACTACGTGGAATGTAACTTCATGAGACAGTAAAGTTTAGATGAACTGAGTCCCCTCTAGCAGACTACTAAACACAAACTTTCCTTTGAAAGAGAGGTAACTTTCTCCACAAGTACTCACAAAGCTGCTCAAACATAAAAGACCAAGTTTTATTTTTCAAGAGAGAAGTAAGAGCAATTTAAGGCCAAAGTACCAGCAAGGAAGACTAATATGGAAAGTAGACAAGAGATTTTTAATAAATTTGCATGGGCACTTGCAGGGTTATGCCTTTATCTATTAGCTAACCTGTAAAGCTGTTCCCAGGAAAAGACACTAGAGAAAAATAGATATTTATACAAAATTATAAAATGCTTATTACATGAATTATTGCTTTACAAGGGATGTAAACATCCTTTATTTTTTTTTCTATGATAGTACCAATTAGGCCTCTCAAAATCTCTACAGTTTGTTAAAATGGAACTTGTATTATGCAAAAAATCCAATATAAACTTTCTACAAAAAGAGTCCATCCCATTCCTGAGTATGCTAAAGCTATAAAACAGAGGGAGCACTGAGCAGGCAGCAGTTTTCACAGTAAAGAGGCTTAAGGACATTTTCTTTCTACGCACTGTTTCCCTCCTTCTTCGTATTCTTGTTTAGAAATCCACATCTGTTGAAAAGTACCCTACAAAAAAAAAAAGCCCAAAACCACCACAATTGAAAAATGAGAAATAAAATCAGAAAACAAATGGGCTCAAGTTAAACATGATTAGCTTTTCCTAGGAGGAAAACTAAGCAAGTCTTTACATTAAATGAGCTAAGAGCACTTGATCTGCTTATCGTTCCCTTTGTGTTTTACATTGCTAGCTATTAAAGACAGGAAGTTGCAATAAAAAGCTGATTTTAAGTCTCCCTTTTCCACACTGCTAAATTAATCCCCACAAACCATTTCAGTACTCAGTAACTTGTAAAATTAAGCTCAGGAATATGATGCAGAAATAGGCTTGTTCCTTTTATGGTGTACTATACAATACAATACAATAATCCAGGTTGGAAGAGACCTTCAAGATCATCGTGTCCAACCTATCAATATACATACAGAGTTTTTAGATGCCGTATCTCAAGCCTGCACCTTGCCATTAAAAATGGGGGAACACAGCAAGTTACTTGATTGGATGTGCTCAGGTTGCCTTGTTTCTTAAAAAAATTCTCTGCATCTTACCATAAGGGCATCCAAGATTATGATTGCCACAGTAGCACAAACTCTGCTGTGCATACTTATGTGGAATTACATTTTGGGGTGGCAGTGCTCCTTAGCATAGCAACATGGTAGCAAAGGTTTACTGACCAAAGAGGCCAAAATGGAACCACCAATCCATGAGCTGAACCTTCGCTCCACTGTGGTGTTGTTCGCTATCAACTTCAGGCGCATGCTCTGAATAGAAAGGGAGATAAAGAACAAATTGTAGGCTGGTGACCTTAGAGGCATGAGGAAGACAGCAGAAGGAACTCGATGTATTTACCAACATGCAAATGAAAAATGTCAATTTTATTAAATTTGCAGTAATGCTCATCTGCCCTGTACTTCAAGAACAGCCACAGTGGCATAGAACATGTGCAGCCTTTACCTTTTCTCCCAACAGGGAGCAGCAACAAATGCTTAGGGCTAGAAATAGGACAGGCAGAGAGCTATAATAATGCCTACAGTGTATATTGCCATCTCTAGCACTTGATTACTTAAAACATGCACTGGGACTAAAACATAATGTTACTGAACTTAATTCATTTGGTCCTTTTTGGACACCTTTGTTCCTTTTGCTTCCTAAATGCCTTTAGCACTCTTCCTCAGCTGCTGTAAGAAGCAGCAAACAACTACCTTACTTGGTTTCTCACAGTAGTGATGACTTCAGAGCTGCTACAAGTAGAATGCTTTATCTTGAATATGATTATTCAAGAAGTAGCACAAGCTGTATGTGCCCCCAGGTACACAGGTATTTAAAGAAATGACTACAAGTATGTGAAATCACCAGGTTTTATCCACTAGTAGGTTGAGTTGTCAGTAGAATCCAGGAAGACCAATTTCCATGACAAAGTGACTTGAGCAGAATGACTGAATGTGCCTCAAGTTAGTCAGCAACACTTCAGGAGAGAGGCCATCAAGAGAAATGATGACTGTTGCTTAGGGACAATCACAGAACTTAGGGATCACAATTTAAAAGTAGGGGTGGAGAAGTAAAACATCCAGAGAGCAGTTACACCTGCTGGAATTAGTTTTTTGAACATTTTGAGACTTCTTACTTTTCTTGAGCAAAGAAATCTCTTCAGCTATTGGCTTTCTAACAAAGTCAAAGCTCTGATAAATGCTTGTGTACTTTTATGGCAGAACAGCTAAAACGGTAGTGAACTCAATGCAATAATTGAAAGGGTCGATTTACCGGTGGAGTTTTCTGAGACAGCTCTCTGTTCAATCTGTCTGTGAAACTCTGAATTAGGGTGTTTCCTCCCGCTACAATCACGCTGCCATAGAGGCCCTAAAAAGAGAGTAGCAAATCTACATTAACTCTGAAAACAACAGTTTCACAGAACTGATAGCAATGGCATGTAAGTATACTGTAATAACATGTAACAATGCAAATATTACCCCTCCCAGTCCAATTAATTTTTTAATCACTTGAAAACATTTTAAGATAGCTTAAGTTATACAAGGAAGACAGAAGCTATATGATTAATGATTTTAAATTACTTCACAGATTATTTTCTGCTGCAGAGACTCTGAACAACCTGACACAGTTGAAGATGTCCCTGCTCACTGCAGGGGAGCTGGACTAGATGACCTTTAAAGGTTTTTTCCAGGCCAAAACGTTCCATGATACAGGTATCTCCAGTATCTGAGCTGTTCCTTTTCTTACAGCTGGATGTTCCAACCAGAAAGGAAAACCCTGCAGCATTGCAACAGTTTTCAGTCTCACTAACCCTGCAGTTGGTGAACACAACCACAGCCAGGCCTGCTAAGCCTGCCTGACAGAGTAGCAGTTAAGAGGAAAATTTTAAACAACTCCCATGCAGTCCCTATCAAACTGACTGTTTTCAAATTAACACCTGAGAAAGGTGGAACACAGTTTTAAAAAGGAAGTTTCCTTTAAAAAAAATGTTTTCTTCCTCCTACTCTTACAGAAGTTCCATATGGTTGGTTATGTTTTAAAAAATTAAATATGTATCTACCACATCCCAAAACCTGAAGAGAGTATTCAAAGTTATGAGCATAAAACATTCATCTGAAGCCAAGCCAATGTACATGGATGCAGTGCCACTCAATCTAGATGTTAGGTGCTTAAATATGAGCAGCAACACTGATGAAAAGTAAAAAAACCTCTCATTCAGCATTTTGTAAAACAAATTAGTAATTGTACATATCCCTACATACAAGTATGGAATACTTAAAAGAATCATTCTAATGTGTTTATCATTATCCTAGGAAACCCACATATCTTTATCAACAGTGCTCCAGTCCCCCCCCCAAAATCCTATCAGGACAAAAATATCCATGCCTTAAAATAATCCCCATCTGACTAACACTTACCGGCCTGATGTCTATATCACACATTCCAACGCTCGTTGTGACAACGTGGCTCACACCCAACATCGTGTTACCAGATAAACCCTGGAATTAAAATTAGTAAATCTATACATCATCACTTCAAAACAGCAAGCCACAAAAAAAGCCCTAAATGAGTTGAAATTATATACTAGAGAGGAAACTTTTTTTACCTTCCCTTAAAAACACCTGAAGTTTCTAATTTTCCCACTCAACTCCTCACCATCCAATTTTGAGGTGCATTTCGTCCTTCACTTGCCCAACCATAATACAGCCCAGGCAAAATCTATCCCCAGGAGAACCACATAGAGTAAATACATACAAATCAAGGAACTAAGAACATCATGAAAAAGGAAGCCATGTGATAATGTAGCAATTTAAAGTCTGCCAATTACTACATAGGATAGTTTTTTTACCTTTACATTGGAAGGGTCAAACAATCCCTCAGGAATTTTCAGGCGCTCAGCACCAAAGTCACAGTTATAGCCGTTGGGGAACTCGTAATGAACTGTTGGCATCTGTGCTGCTACCCTGGAGCAGGGACATATTGAATTGCTACGTAAAGAAGCTGTTAGGTTACCTAAGTAGCATTACAAAATGATGGTTTTGATTGATAGGACATAAACTTGTAATAATAATGACCTCATTCATCTTGAAATACTAAATAAAAAGGCATCACCTATTTTTGCTTTCAGAAATAAACAGTTTTCAATCTAAAAAGTTTATTCTGTAATAAACCCAGCCAACAGCAATAGACAGACTAAACCACCCCATTGCACAAGTGATAAATAGTTTTACAAGAAGGAAAAAGAGTGACGTACTGTTCATCATAGGTTGAATCTGATACTTGGAGGACAGAAGCTTGAAAATCTTGGATGACACACTATGGGGTTAAGAAGAATATATTTATCAGAAATCCAGTCTTTAATTTGACAGAATTTATAGATCCTGGGTTTTTCAAGATTTTCTAGTTCAAGAGGAAAACCTGATATGCTTGTAAACAGAACTTCTTTATGGGACACCCAGGGGAGTTCGAGAGTGGGAGAAATGACCTACTTACATTACACATGTAGTTGTGCCAGGACCTAGTGACCTGGGGTAACTTCTCTTTTCTCTTCCAATTTGCTGGTGACCCCTCACGAACTGCCTCCTGAGATTGTAGGAAACACAATCATCATTTAACCATTTAAGCCTCTCCCCCAGGCAAATGCTTACTAAATGAAGTTACTTTCCCACCTTGGAAGCAATCATATATGGAGGAATTATCTCTATGTTCATTTCCTGAAACAACTCCCGGCACTGCATAGTAATGAAGTCTCCTGCAAGTGGTGATTTTACAATACCTAGAAGACAAAAGAGAACAAAACTCCCACCAACCTGGAAAGCTTTGAAATAACAAATAAACTCACAGGAAGCTACTTGTCAATGAATACTCTTAGGAGCTTTTTCTCCCCATATTTAAGTAGATACACAGATTCAAAAACAATATGAAAACTGTAAAAGCAGAATTAAAGCTAATTCAACCTTCATACTACACCCTTGCTACCTATGAAATTCTTTACCTTGCTGAAGTACATAGCCATCATGCACTGGAATAGCAGTGGTGTGTGTTGCTCCGCTATCCAAAATAAGACCTGTAGATCTCCCATTAGCAAAACTAGTCCAAATTATTAAGGAAAATCCTGTAACTTTCATTTCAGAAAAAAAACAAAACATTGCCACACAACTACAGCATAACTAGGAATGAGGATCCTGGTATGTTATTCCTTAGCTCTACCAAGGATTTGGTTTCTGGTGCATATTGTGTTTCTACAATGTGTACAACTTCATGGGGAGAAGAGCATTTAACTTCCATCTGTGAACTAGCTTGTGTTTTGGGCATAGAAAGGAGGAACTTCACATCAATGCAAGGTAGCAAGCTCTAGGTATATCCAACTCATTTAGACTATGAAGCTGGAACATTAGCTTAAAATAATTACAAATATTAATTAGAGCTTGAAGCTCCCATGGCCTTAATTACTCTATGTAGTAGTCTGGACAACACCATTTCAGGTCTGTATTATTCTTATCCTTATATACAGCGGGAAAAAGATTAAAAAGACATCACCCCCAAGGAAAACAGATTGGGCAAACTTCAAAACTGAGCTCTCAAGCTTTAAAGTTTGGAAAATAAATTTGTTTACCTCCTCCTCAAATGTTTACAGGAAAGTTAGTTTGAAAGAAGAAAATGCAGACATGCTGTTATAGTAGGAAGTGCTTAGAATAAGTTGACTGTATCTTCCAGGGGGCAGGAAGTGGTGAAGCATTCCAAAGGATACGCAGTTAGAACAGCCGTTTTACACAAGAAAAAAGCAGGGATGTTGTAGTGTTCAAACATCAGCTCGGTCAGTTTCTCACGTTTTGCTCTAGTATTCCACTACAAGAAAACAAAATAATAAACCAAACCACAAATAAGTGACCAAAAGGAAGACACATTTATCTTGAGTATTATTAGGACTCTAAAAAGATACTAACATAAGAAGAAGTAGTTAGAATTATTACAACCACAGTTCTGAATCAAATCAAGATTCTACAGGCAAACTTTAGAAATTTACTTCACTAGAGCCTTTTTAATATCCAGTTCTACAATACATCAATGTTTACCTATCCCACAGAATTAAAAGTGATGTACATTTTTACTGTTACAGTAGAGATTTCTTTATGCATTGACAGTTCTTCCAGTATTAGTCTCTCAAACTCTCTAAACCAAGTAACATATCCATTTTTCAAGGGAAAAAAGCGACACATGAAATGACTTGCTCAGTTCAAATGAAAAAGTACATCCAGATTTTCCTGTTTCCAAGGTATCTTCCTACAGTTCTACTGTACTTGCAATTAAGCCAGGATATACACCAAATATCCAGTGCATTACTGAAAAAGTTTTTTCCAAGCCAATACATGAAACTAAAATTAGGTCTGCAAGATGAATGTTAATGGGAGCCTCTATTCAGACACCCACCCACCCTGAAATTCTGTGATTTCAAAGATAAAGCAACCATTGTAAGTTCACCATTCTCCACCATTCAATACAAGGGAATAATGAAAACTATTTTCCTAAGATTTTATTAAAGAATGCCACAATTGTTGTATGACATGTCTGCCTTTTTTCATTCTGACTTTAAGAGCTGCCCTTCAAAAGCTGAACATTATTAAATTACAGGAACCTAGTCCCCATTTTCATCCAGAAATTCGTTTTATCACCTCACAGGGCCATTGACAGAAACTGAGTCAGAAAAATTAACACTTCTGTCACGTAATATTAGTCAAAATGGAGCAATAGGTTTTCAATTGTATTTTATTATGTATTAAGTCACACTTAACACAACAAGATTCATAGAATGGTTTAGGAAGTGACCTTAAAGATCATCTAGTTCCAAAAACCCCCGCCACAGGCAGGGACACCTTCCACTAGACCTCATCCAGTGAAGCCTTGAACATCCCCATGGAGGGGGCATCCACAACCTCCCTGGGCAGCCCATTCCAGTGTCTCACCACCCTCACTGCAAATTTCTTCCTAATATCTAGTCAAAATCTGCCCTCCTCAAGCTTTAAAGCCATTCCCTCTCATCTAGTCACTGCAAGCCCTTGTAAAAAGTCCCTCCCCAGGTTTCTTGTCGGCCCCCTTCAGGTACCGGAAGGCAGCTAAAAGGTTCTTCCCAAGGCCTTCTTTTCTCCAGGCTGAACAGCACCAACTCACAGCTTGTTCCCGCTAGGGGAGGTACTCCAGCCCTGTGGTCGTTTTCCTGAACGCACTCCAGAGGGGATCCATGCAATATCCAACCATCGCTTTGGTTTTACTCTAGGCACTGAGGTGAGACTTACTAATTTTTTATTTTTACTTCTTTTGGGTAAGTGAAAAACAACAGCACATAGTAAATACTTCCTAATGCAAGTCCTGCAAAGTTTTTTAAAAACTGTTGTTCCTGTAGCTGGCTTTTAACACTCATAACCTACAAGCCAATATCAGACCTGTCCAAGACTAATGTCTGTAGAGTCAGCAAGAAGATACTATCAAGATTTTTCAAAATGCAAAGCTGCTTTTACTCACCGGTGCTTCAGACATAAGGACAGGATGCAAACTTGCTTCAGATTTAATATGCATCTTGTAAGTGTGATCCAAAATTGCCTGAAAACTATCCCAGTCTTCAACTGCAACAACATTGAAGAGAATAGATTCGTTTCTTCTAAGTTATGCTCAGCTGCATAAATACATAAAAGTTTTCCAATACTTGTTTTATGAAGGAGCTCTTTAGTCAAAATCTATCCTCAGTAGTCACACACATACTTTAGGAGCTTTGCAAGATTCTCTTCCTCTGCAATCATATTATGTCAAGAATTATGCCAAAAGCCCACCAACACTGTAAGCCAGCTCTACTTTACACTATTTGTAAACCAGGTATCCGTTCTTACAGCTTCTGTTGCCATACACAGCACCCATTTACATGAAAGCTGTGTTTTTTTGCTATTTAGCAATGCTATTTTAAGGACAGGTAGAAAAAGAGCACCATACTCATTCCATTTTTCAGAGGTGAAATGGCCTCCATGTTTTCCCTTGGAACTCTCAGGGCATTGGTGTCTATGTAGTAAGTCGGGCCCCCTTGTTTGCCTTTGTCACCATCTATCTCCATGAGAGTGCTGCCATTGTCCCTTTCTAGGACCACACCAATGGCTGTTGGAAAATCAACCTGTAAGGTAAAAGGTAAGCAGTATATGAGAACTTTGATGTTTTAGGTGGGGGTTTTGGTTATGAATTCAGAGCTTTCCTTAGACAATACAGTTAGAATAAAAATCAGCATGTTCTGAAAACTCCTAACTAACAAGCCCAACCCAAAGCATAAATTTAAGCCACACTCCCATTGAGTCACACAGGTTCTCACCTTTGGACAGTCCTCGCCGGCATAGCCTGCTCTCACCGTATACGAGCCAATATCAAAAACAAGAGCCCCAACTTCATCTGTAAAGATCATCAATAAAGAAGTAGTGAATGATTATTGCACTCTACTACAATCCTCACCTTTCCTTGCTGTCTGTTTTTCTTGCAAAAGAAAAAAAGTAAAGCATCTTTTTGAAGGGGAGAAAAAAAAAATCTCTGTTCAGAACTCCACTTACTGGAAAGCTATAAGACTGCATATAGGCTTTAAGTTGGTGGTTGCAATACATTCCTTTAGCATAAATAAAAGGGGAATTTTAACAGAAGTAGGAGCACATAGTTGCATCTAAATGGAACACATGATCAAGCTTTCTAAAAGTGATCACTTGACAGTCACATGAAACCAGGTGAGCCCAGACCTCCTGGGAATGGTCATAATTAGAAAGGTGGGTCTCAAACCACCAACTCTGTAAGTGAAGGCTGCCACAGCATGAAGCACCTTCATCCCTGTGGGCCCCGATCGTCACTGAGGTGCTCTGCACATCTTCCAAAACCGCAATCTGAAACAAAACATCTTTAGTCCTCGCGGAAGTCTCTGCATAAGGGCTCTGGGAGGGAACTACACCACAGGTTCAAAAGCACGGGATCTTGTCAAGCCAGCCAGCACCTGAGCAGCACTAACTCAGCTTACGATCATGGTTTAGCTGGTCTCCGGGGGAAGCGCCCCAGCGGAACGGCACCCGGAGGGCCACAAACAAGGCCTGCAGTCGCCTCTTCTTCCTCACGCATACTATCACCCCGCGTGTAAGAAACGGAGGGAACCGAGGAGGCTCCGCCCCGCCCCCGCCGAGATGTGGGTGATCAGGGCCGCGGCTCCTCGCACACGGGGCTTCGGGGAGCGACGGGGAGGCGGGAAGCGCCCGGCGGAGGCTCGTACGCGCCGCCTCACGGGACGGCGCCGAGATCAACGGTCGCGGGGCGGGGGAGGGGAGGGGAGGAGCGTGCGGCCGGGCAAGAGAGGCGCTGCCGGACTCACCTCCCCCATACACGCCGCCGCTCATGGCTGCCGTTGGGCCCGCGCCACCCGGCCCCGGTTGTACGCCGGCTCCTCTCCTCAGCAATCCAGCAACAATAGCGACTTGGCCCAGCACTCCGCCAGCAGCTCAACGTAACCTGCAGGCCGCCGAATTCCCGCCAATAGCAGCGCCTCTGCGGCTCAGCCCGCCCACCCGCCGGACCGCCGCTCGGGCACGAAGGCCAATCGCGACTGGCGGAAGGCGGGTCCATGCCGTGGACAGCCAATCCTGAGGCAGGAAGTGGAGGGCGGGCGAGGGGGCGGGCAAGGGAGCGAGCAAGTGCGGTTGCGGCGCGCGGTAGCAATAGGCAGAGAAAGGTGGCGAGGCAGTGAGGTGCGAGGAACCGGCTGCTGAGGCCTGGGAAGGTAGAGGAGGTGGGCAGCGTTGAGGGGAAGGCTGCTGCGTGTAGTGGAAAGAGGAAACGTATCTCGGGAGCTCTTGAAGGCTCGTGAGGTGGGCTTGTTGCTGCATGAGGGGATATGGAGGAGTGGGATGAGTAGAGAGCCTCTGAAGGAGGACCAGCTGTGGAAAGGAGCTGTAGTTCTTGCAGCTAGGCCTTCTCTGAGCTTTCCTGATACAACTGTTACTGCTCTTCCACTGAGAATAAAACGCGTTTCAGTATAGCTGTATATCTCAGCCTTGGCTTGTGCTTTTTTCACTTGGGGCACTCGTTTGCACTTCAGATCATGAGGTTAGGCACTTCTGGTCTGTTGCTTAGCTGCTAGTTTAGCAGTTGAACTTGTAATTAGGATTTCTGTGATTTTTTTTATCTCCTTCTTTGGCCTCAGTTTGCAGCCAAACTGGGTATTCAGCCAAATAAACAAGAAAGCAGAATCTAAAGTTACAGGAATTAAAGGAAACATTCTGTAATACTGTGGTAGGAATCTCTAAGTGATTAGATTTAGTCAACATAATAGAATGACATTTTACATTTCCCTATGAAGACATACAGCATAGTGAGCAATCAATATAGATGAATTATTGGACAGTAATTAATATAGAAGTGTTCCTTATGTTTCACCATAATACAAAAATTAGAGCTGAGTCTTGCTTCATTCTATTTTGGTAGGGAGTGCAAAACTTCCTACAAAGCTGTGGGTGTTTTCTAAGTTGTGGCTTAAGTTTCAATCATATCTCCTTATTTACAGTAAATGTAATCAGAGAGATAAAATTCACGTTTGTAGTTCATAAAGCTGTTTTGAACAGAACAGATAATTACAAATTTTAGGAACCTATGTGAGTGAAGAAGAAAAGCAGCCCAGATGTGTGTGTGCGTTGATTACAGCTCCCAGCAGTTGCCCTTGAAATCTCATCCCGAACTGAAACACACACAAAAGAAAAAAAATGTAGTAAAATCCAACAGTAAGGGAAAAACAATTTGTGTTTTGTAAAGCACAGTGATGGAGAATATCAGAAGGTTATTTGACATACTCTCGAGGGCTAGGAATTTAATTTGACACACCTTTGCTTTCTTTAATGAGCAAACTTCATACTTTTATTGTGCAATTAAGAAACTTGAAGTTTTTGCACGTTATATAATACAATTCAATTAGATAGCATTAGGAAGATAATTATTGCTGTTTCACTAACTGAACTTTACAAAGCCAGTGCACCTTGATTCTATGTTATGAAGTCTTTTAATGTGTTATCCTGATTTCCAGTATGTGGCACTAATACTCAGAGTTGTTTGAGGAGGAGGAATTAATTGCAGATGGGAAAAGCAGTTTAGAAAACTCGGAATTACAATGCCAGAGGATGTTCATTTAGCTCCTACTTTATTTTGTAGTAATGGTTCATTGTATTCATATGATAATTGACACTCTAAGCCAGATCCTGCTCTCTGCAGAAGAGCTGCTTATGATTCATCTGCAAGCCAGAAACAAACACAGCATTCTGCTGCTTTATTTTTCTGCAGTGTTTCTTCAACACAGAAGAATTCCTGGTGAGGCCATCGGAAAATGTGTGCCAGGGTAGAGGAGCCCTCTGGCTGTGTGAGGCTTGGAGAGAGGGTGTGCCTCTGACTCACCTTTACTGCTCCAGTGTCTGATTGGGACTGATAGTAAGACCTTCAACAAAAAGCCCACTGGAAATCAGGTTGATACCTAAGAGCCTCAGGATTTGACAAGCATAAGGAAATAAAACCCCATCAATATAATCCTCAAGAAGTCTGGAAGGTATGGGGGAGGAGATTCAGGCAGACAACTGCCTAGGTATTTTCTCTGCATTGCATTTTTATAGGCATTCACCCCAATGGAAAGTGTGTAGAGCATCATTGCTGTGGTTGGGTAATACTTTACAGTGACTTTGCTTTACAGCAGTACAGATAACTCAACAGAGTTTAATGTACAAGAGAAATAGACTGTGGGCACCTTTTTTCGGCAGAGTCCATCCTTAAAGAGGCAACAATTTGAGATTATTTCCGTGAAATCCTGTGCATCCTCCTATGTTTGCATAAGACCAGGTGAAAGCTAGACTTTTGCCCCCATTGTCCATAAACATATCCTAATACTTTTGTGGGGTTTGAATATTTTTCCTTAGTTTTCTCAAAAGCAAGGGTTATAAAATTAAAGTAGATAAAAACATGAATGTATTTTATCTAGGTTCCTCTCTTGGTACAAATGGTCATTGTATCTTGGCAGGAGCTGTAGGTGTAGTGCAAAGTATGTGCTTTTTGTGGGATTATCACATACTGATGTCCTGTGTTGGGCATTGGATATAATCACTCTAGAGCCAGATGCTAGCATGAATTGTTCACAGGAAAACTTAAAAGGGAAGAATCATTTTCAAACGGGCATTAATGAAGACACCAAATGATGATGCTTACTAGACAGCAAGTTCATTTCATCAATGATAATCTGCAGAATCTGAAGCTTCCCGATTATTGCTTTGAGGTTTTCAAAACTTCATTAAGATGTAATTGTCTTAAGCAAGTGCATTCACCATTTTTGTAATACAAAGTAATGTAGAACAGAAAGGGCTATATATCCGAACTGAACCTATTGCTTTTGAGTAGTGCCATACAACTGCCAGTCACTCTCCCAGTCCACAGTGCCAGCATTTGGATGTGGCAGCAGACTATCATAGTATCAGTCAGGGTTGGAAGGGACCACAAGGATCATCTAGTTCCAACCCCCCTGCCATGGCAGGGACACCTCACACTAGATCAGGCTGGCCAGAGCCTCATCCAGCCTGGGTTTTAAACACTTCCAGGGATAGGGCCTCAACCACCTCCCTGGACAACCCATTCCAGGGCTTCACCACTCTCACGGTGAAGAACTTCTTCCTCACGTCCAGCCTGAATCTCCCCACCTCCAGCTTCATTCCATTCCCCCTAGTCCTATCACTACCTGAGATCCTGAGAAGCTGTGGCAGTTTAGGCTGGGGTGCTGGCCCGGATGGCACTGCACAGACCACACCTGGGAGGTCCCAAGGGGTGGGCCCAGCCCAGGGGGGTGGTCACGGGAAACCAGGTATTCCATTCCCCATAATGCCCTGCTCCCCTGTAAAACATCAGCGCGGGGTCTGCACTTCCTCTTTCATCCCCCACCGGTGCCTAGGTAAAATGGCGTGAGCTGCCTCCTTTGGGCCTGCCCAGGCCCAAGGCTGGGTTGGGGGGGGGGGCGGAGAAAGAGCCCTGGGGGGAGTTTGGGTGTACCCCCAGGTGGTGATGGGATCTCTCTCTCTTTGTCACAGTGCTTGTGGTTCTCTGTAAAACTTTCATTGTTGTTTTATTTGGTTGGGGTTTTTTTCCATTTAAACTTTCCATCACTTTTGCAATTCGTTTGTCTGAGTCGTTATTTCTGCCCGTGGTGGGAGGATTGCTCTCCCAAACCACGACAGAAGTCCCTCCCCAGCCTTCTTGTAGGCCCCCTTCAGATACTGGAAGGCCGCAATGAGGTCACCTTGGAGCCTTCTCCAGACTGAACAGCCCCAACTCTTTCAGTCTGTACTCACAGGAGAGGTGCTCCAGCCCTCTGCTCATCCTCGTGGCCCTGCTCTGGACATGTTCCAGCACACCCATGTCCCTCTTGTAGGACTGACTAGCTGTGACAATGGGTTACTCATGATGTTTGTGTCCCTCCTTGTTTCCTGATTGCAAAATGCACGTTAAAGGTTTTAGTTTTCTTATTTCCAGAAGAGGTCTTACATATTTATGTGAACTGAAAAAGCATCTGTAGATGAGAAAGCAAAATCATAACTGATGCTCATTTATTCAAGAACTTTGCATGATCTCTCAACTTCCCTCTTTCTTTGCTAAAGTACTTGGGCACTTTGTCAATTTTAGAACTTCCCTTCCATACAGGGATCTTGTAAGTGTTATCCTCCTCCTGCAGATAACGAGCTGGAGCACAAACTAAATGCTAAACCTTACTAAGGGGCTCAATGTTGCCACATCTGACCTTTAGGTTCTTACCTCAGACTGGAATCCAAGCACTGAATTATGTTTCATGTAAAATGTTCTAATGACAGGCATCTTAAACCTGGATTTATGAAACTGCAACAACTGCACAGGATGTTTGGGCCTTGTGGTTGAAAATGCTGAGGAGAGGAAATACCTCTGCAATTTGTTCGTGACTCCAGCAGGGCAGTCAGGGGAATATGTGTTCCAAAATCTTCTTTTGGAGCTGTTGTGTTCAACTTGTCCTTTTGTAAAAGACCCGTGACTCACTTTTAGATCGTGACTGAAGGAAGAGGTAATGGCGCTTGCCGTTAATATACAGTCAAACTTTCCATCACCAGTAGATGGCCTGACTTGTGTTTGGAGAGGGGTTAAAAAATAGAGTATTCATGCTGAGATTGCAGCCAACTGTCTGGAATTATAGCAGCTACAATGCACTGGGGAACTGAGAAAAAAAAAACCAAAAAACAAAACATAATATTAGTGCTGCTTTATTGTTCTGAACTGTAAGTGTTTCCTGTGAAGCCAAACTGCAGCACTCTGGACCACCTTCCTTGCTTAGTTCAGGCATAGTATGAATTCATAGAGCTGTGAATTTAGGTGTGAAAGTGGTACAATGGCATTTATTTTGAGGTAAGAGGTCTGCAGGGCTAAGCACACAGTATCACAGTATCACCAAGGTTGGTAGAGACCTCGAAGATCATCGAGTCCAACCTGTCACCACAGACCCCCATGATTAGACCATGGCACCAAGTGCCACATCCAATCCCCTCTTGAACACCTCCAGGGACGGTGATTCTACCACTTCCCCAGGCAGTCCAATCCAATGGCGATTGACTCTCTCGGTGAAGAACCTTCTCCTCACCTTGAGCCTAAACTTCCCCTGGGAGAGCTTGAGACTGTATCCCCTTGTTCTGGTGCTGGTTGCTAGAGAGTCCAAGCCATGAGCTGACAGCTTAGCCAGCAGTTTGCTGTGGGGGAAGTTTAGGGCTGAAGGTGAGGAGAAAGTTCTTCCCAGAGAGAGTCGTTGGCCATTGGGATGTGCTGCCCAGGGAGGTGGTGGAGTCACCATCCCTGGAGGTGTTCAAGAGGGGATTGGATGTGGCACTTGGGGCCATGGTCTAGTCATGAGGTCTGTGGTGCCAGGTTGGATTTGATGATCTTTGAGGTCTCTTCCAAACTTTGTGATACTGTGATAATGATGCCAGACTCAGCAGGCTGTGAAATGTAATATCCTGTAGTTTTATCTCCTCCTTGTCTGGCCTATCATCTGTAACACTTTCTCCAATACCTTCAAAAGTCAAACAGAAGTCATCACATTCCTTGACCTCGCTGCAAAACAAACCACCCAGCAGCACAAAGGGTAAAATGATGACTCAGTTCATGGTAGTCAACATGTTACACACTGAAACAGCAGCTGCTAAGCTGCACATAAACTGCACTGTTCAGCTGTTAGGTTCAGGTCACTGTCATGGTTTAACCTCAGCTGGCAACTCAGCCCCACCCAGCCACTGGCTCACTTGTGTGTGGTGGGACGAGGAGAACTGGGAAGACGAAGTGAGGAAACTCGTGGGTTGAGATACAAGCGGCGTAATAAGCAAAGCAAACAAGGAATTCATTCCCTGTTTCCATTCAGCAGGCAGAGGATCACCCACCTCCAGGGAAGCAGAGCTCCATCACATGTAATGGCTACTTGCAAAGATAAGTGACAGATGTCCCCCTGCCTTCTGCTCTCACCTTTATAAGCTGAGCATGACATCACATGGGATGGAGTACCATAGGATTGCCAAGGTGGGAAGGGACCTCAAGGCTCAGCCAGTTCCCACTGCCTGCCATGGGCTGGGACACCTCACACCACAGCAGGTTGCTCACAGCCACCTCCAGCCTGGCTGCAAACACCTCCAGGCAGAAGGCTTCCACCACCTCCCTGGGCAGCCTGTGCCAGGCTCTCACCACCATCCTGGGGAACAACTTCTTCCTCACAGCCAATCTCAATCTCCCCACTTCTAGTTCTGCTCCAACCCCCCAGTCCTATCCCTCCCTGACACCCTCAAAAGTCTCTCCCCAGCTTTCTTGGAGCCCCCTGCAGACACTGGAAAGCCACAAGAAGGTCTCCAGGGAGCCTCCTCCTCTCCAGACTGAACAACACAGAGCTGCAGCTGTGGTCTCAGCAGAGTGGAGCAGAGGGGCAGAATCCCCTCCCTGGCCCTGCTGTGACTTAGAGAAAGACACAAGAGACTCAGTAAGTTTCTTGTATTATGCTTCTATTTAGGCGCCTGACACAGGTAGAATCATTTCAAAAGACCTGTGTGTCTTCCGAGGTTTTTGGACAAACCTTTATACAAAAAGTATCTGTCTGAAGTCACAGAGGTATGTCAATATTTCACAGAAGAGTCCAGATGTTTCCTATCTACACATAGGTCATCTACCTAAAAATAACAAAAACATACATATCATCCAGATGTCCTTTATCTTACACAAAAGATCATCTTGTCTAAGACTAACAGAAGTAAATACTGAAGAATCCTGCTATTCCTTATCTATGTACAAGGCTGTCTGCCAACTTCTCTCCCCTTTCCTGCATTCCAGCATTTCAGCTAACGAGAGAAAGTTTATTAACACTGTTATTCTGTTAAAGAAGAGTTTTCTGTTTATCAATTCCCCCCTTTCTTACAGCAAATAGTATTTCCATACTATATTTTCTTAAAATAATGTCCTGTTTCCAGCTCATGCCTGAGTTTATCAATTTTATACTTGTGGTAGGATTCCATACCACTCTTTCCAGTACACATAATTATCTTATCCAACAGTTAGAGAGATTAGTTTACAAAGCCAATTCTTGACTACCATTTAAATACATATTCCCTTCCCATCCCTCAGTAGTATCAACCAACAAACAAATCACAATTATCGATATAACTTGAGCTTCAGGGGTCCCTGGGATTCGAGTTTCCATTCTCTCGCTGAGGTCTTCTGACCCTGGTGTGGTGAATCCAAGCAGCTTGTTCCTTAATTTGATGGCTGTGAAGGATGTCAGTAACACTTGATATGGTCCGGTCCACTTGGGCTCTAGGGGGTTCTCTGAAAGAGATCTGACATAGACATAATCTCCAGGTTCCACATCATGGACTGGTCTGTCTAACCCTCTCACATTGGTTCCAATCACCTGTTTATTAACAATGCTCAGGTTCTTATAAATCTGCTGAACATACTTGTTCAACATTTCCTCTCTGAATTGTCCTGGTTCTGAAGGGTCCATAGTTCCTACTACATAAGTCTTCCAAACAGGATTTCAAATGGGCTCAACCCTTCCTTTATTCTTTGCTTAGTTCGAATTCGCAACAGGGCAATTGGCAATGCTTGTGGCCAAGGAAGGTTTGCTTCCTGCCCAATTTTTACTATCTGATTTTTAATTAAATGGTTCATTTTCTCCACTTGCCCACTTGAACGTGGATTGTAGGGGTGTGGAGTTGCCAATCAATCCCTAAGATTTTGCTCACTTGTTGTACCACCTTGCCACAAAATGAGGTCCCTGTCTGAGGAAATAGCGGCAGGTACCCCAAAGCGAGGTATTATCTCCTGTAACACTGTCTTAGTGACCTCCTGTGCTTTGTTTGTGCGGCAGGGAAACGCTTCTGGCCAACCAGAGAAGGTGTCAGTGAGTACCAACAGGTACCTGTATCCCCCCTTCTTGGGAGCTCAGTAAAATCAATTTGCCATTGTTGTCCTGGATAATTTCCTTTGCTAATTTGTCCCAGTCTAACTCCTCTTCTTACCTTGGGGTTAGCCTTAAGACACACCTCACATTGGCGGGTTACCTGTTCTACCGTGGCGTATAACTTCCGTGCTATACATTCCTGAACCAATTTTCGATACAGAGCTTCTGCTCCCCAATGAGTCTTTGCATGTTCCATCTGAACAAAAGCCCAGAGAAGGTTAGTGGGAATGATTAACTTCCCATCCGGTGTCCTGGCCCAGCCCTTTCCTATCCTATTCCCTAAAAGGTCTTTAATTAATTTCTGATCCTCTGTGCTATACACAGGTTCTGGCTCTTTTTGCTCAATTGTCAGTTTACCATCTGGGATCAAAACAAACTCTGCCACCTTCCTCCCCTCCCTGGCCACCCTTTTAGCTGTTTCATCTGCCAGTCTGTTGCCTCTTTCTTGACCAGTATTCCCTTTTGGTGTGCTTTGCAGTGCATTATGGCTACTTTGCTTGGCTTTTGCACTGCTTCTAGCAGTCTGAGTATTTCTTCTGCATGTTTAATACCTTTTCCTTGAGATGTCAACAGTCCTCTTTCTTTCCAATGGCTCCATGGCATGTACCCCCAAAGGCATACTTGGAGTCAGTCCATATGTTTGCACTTTTCCCTTGGGAAAGCTCAAGGGCTCTGGTGAGTGCGATTATCTCTGCCTTTTGAGCGGAGGTGTTAATTGGTAGGGCTTTTGCCTCGATTACCTCTTCTCCTGTAGTTACAGCATACCCAGCTTTTCTTTCTCCCTGGATCACAAAACTGCTTCCATCAGTGTACCAGTTATGGTCTGCCTTTTCCAGGGGTTCTTCCTTCAGGTCAGGTCTGCTGGAATAAGTGGCCTCAATTGTTTCCAAACAATCGTGGATAACTGTTCTCCATCACCTCCCTGGAGGAAAGAGGCTGGATTGACAAAATTAGCAACTTTAATTTCTACATCATCCTGTTCCACTAGGATGGCTTGGTATTTAAGAAATCGTTGTGGAGACAGCCAGTGTCCTCCCTTGGCTTCTAAAACAGCAGAGATGTGTGTGATACCAGGACTGTGATCTTCTGTCCCATTGTGAATTTGCGAGACTCTTGAATGTTAATTGCAACTGCTGCCACAGCCCTGAGGCATCCTGGCCATCCCCTGCTTACCTCATCCAGCTGTTTAGAGAGGTATGCCACCGCCCTTCGGTAGGGTCCTAAGGTTTGTGCTAGGACTCCCAGTGCTATCCCTTGGCTTTCATGGGAATACAATAAAAAAGTTTAGTGACATCAGGTAGGCCTAGTGCTGGTGCCCTCATCAATTCTTTTTTAAGGTTCGGAAAGCTTGTTCAGCTTCCCCATTCCATTGCAAGTGCTTATCAGTCTCTTTCAATAATTCATAGAGGGGTTTCACAAGCAGGCCATAATTATAAATCCACAACCGGCACCACCCTGTCATTCCCAAAAAGGTTCGGAGTGCCTTTACTGTCTTTGGAAGTGGAATAGAACAGATGGCCTCCTTTCTTTCAGGGCCCAGCACTCGTTGTCCTGCTGTTAATTCATATCCCAAGTAGATTACTTGCTGCTGTACTATTTGGGCCTTCTGTGGGGAAACTCGGTACCCATTAAGTCCCAGGAAATTCAGCATACTCACAGTCCATCTTTCACATTCTGTCCTGGTCTGGGTGGCCAGCAGGATGTCATCTACATACTGTAGCAGGACTCCATTGCCTTCTGGTTTGTCCCACTTTTCTAATTCTTTTGCAAGCTGATTTCCAAAGATAGTAGGGCTGTTCTTAAATCCTTGGGGCAAGACGGTCCAAGTTAATTGACACTTTCGGTTAGTTCCTGGTTCTCCCACTCAAAGGCAAACAGTGGCTGGCTCTCAGGGGCCAGGGGTAAACAGAAAAAGGCATCTTTTAGATCCAAGACGGTAAACCATTCTAATTCTGTTCTTAATTGAGTCAAGAGGGTATATGGGTTTGCGACCACCGGATGGATATCCTTTGTTATTTTATTTATAGCTCTTGCACTAACCGATACCCTCCAGCTGGTTTCCTTATAGGTAGGATTGGAGTATTGTAAGCTGATTGACACTCTGTTAGCAGCCCATACTTTAAGAATTTTTCTACAATAGGCAAAACTCCTTCCCTATCTTCTTTCTTTAAAGGATATTGTTTTAGTCTAACTGGTTGAGCTCCAGGCTTAAGATCTATTATCACAGGTAGGGCATTTTTAGCCCTCCCAGGCTGCTCAGTGTCCCAGACCCCAGGATATACTTGATCTTTTATGCTTTCTATTATTCTGTTTTTCTCTCGTTGAGGCTCATTAATGCAAGACTTAAAACTTCAATCAACTGTTCTTCCCTTACTCTAAATTCTACCTTCCCTTTATTAATTTAATTTCAGCTCCCAATGCTTCTAACAAATCCCTTCCCAGCAATGACTTTGGGGCATTTGGCATATATAAAAACTTATGTAAGCCCCAAGTTTTACCATATTTATATTAAGAGGTTTAAAAAAATATGCCTTCTCAGTTTGACCTGTAGCCCCTACCACAGAAACATAGCTCTCATCCAAAGGCACCAGTGCTTGATTTAAGACTGAAAAGGTTGCTCCCGTGTCCACGAAATTCCAGTTTATTTTCTTGTTCCCCTAGCTTCATTATAACCAGAGGATCTGCTAGGTATTTATAGTCTCCTCCGTCCTCCCTAATCATCCTCTTCTAATTGTGCCTGTATCCTATTTTTTTTTTCCTCTCTGGGCATTCCCTTTTCCAGTGTCCCTTCTTTTTGCAGATCGCACACTGATCTTTTTCCAACCGTACTCTGTTAGTCCTTTGAGTCTCCTTACTTTCCTGTAATGCTGCTACCAACATTCTCTTCTCTTTCCTCCTATTTTCTTCTTCCTGTTAGAGAATACTCTCCACGCTACATCCAAAGTGCCTCTAAATCCCTTCCCTGAGGGGGTGACAACTTTTGCAACTTCTTTCTGATATCACTAGCAGATTGCCCAATAAATAGTGATACCAGTTGTTGTATACCTACTTCTGATCCGGGTCAAGAGAGGTGTTTTTCCTCATGACTTCCCTCAGCTTATCTAAGAATTCTGAGGTGATTCACCTGGTCCTTGTCTGACTGAGTATAACACAGACCAGTTAATTGCTTTGGAATGGCTTTTTCTATTCCCCTGGCTACAAACTCCCGGTATTCCTCCAATCTGGTCCTTGCAGGGCATTATTTGTATTCCATTCTGGATTTTGAAGTGGAAATACATCTCCAACGTTTGCCCCCCCTCCCCGAGTTTGAATTCTCTCTGTTGCTAGTTCCAATCCATGCTTTTCAATTAATTGTTTCTCTGTTTCAGTCATTTGTTCTAATAATAACTGGATATCGTCCCAGTCTGGATTGTGCTGCCTAACCATGAATCGAAATATGTAGCCGTCCCTGTTGGATCATTACGATAATTTTTAGCCTTTTCTCTCCAACTATCCAAATCCTGACTTGTAAAAGGCACCTTAATCCAGACTGGGTCCCCTTCAGGCCCCACTGCTTGTCGCAGGGAGCTTGAATGAATGCCTGGGAAGCTGGGGCATTTGCTTGCTGTCCTCGGGTCCTTCTTGCCACTGGGCTTCCCTGAGCATAGGTCTGGGGACTGACTCCAGTATCACTATCTGAATGCTGCCACTCCCAGAACTTCCTACATTATTTTCCGAACCCTCTGTCACTACCTCTTGCAATTTTCCTGGAGATTGATAAAATTCAGGCAGGTCTTTTATTCCTCATGTTTAAGACACCTCTGCCCTATGCTACACGCAGAGCAACACCTTTTCAATTGTGTCTGCCTCTTATTCTTGGCCTTATTCTCTTTTTCAAGAGCCAAAACCATTGGATCAGAGGGAGCTCTGATACCACAGTCCCTTTGAAACTCAGGATGCTCTCGGAGATAGAAAACATATCAGCATATATTGTCTCATCCCATTGCCTTTCTCTTCTTGAAAACAACATTAGTTGCAGTAAAGTATCATACTCCAGACTCCCATGTACAGGCCATTTCTCTCCACCATCTAATTTATATAATGGCCACCACCGGGTACAAATTTAATTAAAGTCTTTTGATTTGTTGACCCTCCTGGGGGGGCCTCCAATTTCCTTCCAGTGGGCAATTATACAACCAAGTGGGCTATGTTTTGGGATCTCACTACTTTGTCTCCCTCCCATTTTACACAATACAACACAGTACTGTCTTTTGCAACACACAGAACACAAAAAAAATACAGATACTAATACAACTACAACGATAATGACCGGTCCTTAACACACAGTTATTGGCCACACACACTCGGCCACACACACTCAGCCACACATTCAAAACATAAACAATATTTCCAGTACTTTATGCTTTCTAGGGACCCTCTTGGCCCCTCACAGACTTAAACAATACTTATAATTCCTTTGGGACCCCCTGGTCCCACGCTACAAACAATGTTCATAAACAATGCCTATAGTTACCTTTGGGACCCCCCTGGTCCCACGCTACAAACAATGTTCATAAACAATGCCTATAGTTACCTTTGGGACCCCCCTGGTCCCACACTACAAACAATGTTCATAAACAATGCCTAGAGTTACCTTTGGGACCCCCCTGGTCCCACACTACAAACAATGTTCATAAACAATGCTTATAGTTACCTCTGAGACCCCCTGGTCCCAGCCCAAGAGCTCTTTTACCTAGGGGTGCAATAAATGCCTCTCTCCCGCGTAGGGCGTCCCCTCACGACTTACGGAGTTACCCCTTCTATAGAAGCATACCTTCTCTTTGCTGGCAGTCTTGTCTGTCCCTGCAGCGATCTGATGAGTAGCGGAGCTCTCCTCGAGAATATCTCGGAGGGCCCTGAGAGGTCCTGCTGCTCAGCAGGTCCTGCAGCCAAACAGAGTCGTCCTGCCGCGGTCGCCAAATTGACTTAGAGAAAGACACAAGAGACTCAGTAAGTTTCTTGTATTATGCTTCTATTTAGGCGCCTGACACAGGTAGAATCATTTCAAAAGACCTGTGTGTCTTCCGAGGTTTTGGACAAACCTTTATACAAAAAGTTATCTGTCTGAAGTCACAGAGGTATGTCAATATTTCACAGAAAGAGTCCAGATGTTTCCTATCTACACATAGGTCATCTACCTAAAAATAACAAAAACATACATATCATCCAGATGTCCTTTATCTTACACAAAAGATCATCTTGTCTAAGACTAACAGAAGTAAATTACTGAAGAATCCTGCTATTCCTTATCTATGTACAAGGCTGTCTGCCAACTTCTCTCCCCCTTTCCTGCATTCCAGCATTTCAGCTAACGAGAGAAAGTTTATTAACACTGTTATTCTGTTAAAAGAAGAGTTTTCTGTTTATCAGCTGGCCATGCTTCTCTTGCTGCAGCCCAGGCTCTGCTTGGCTCTCTGGGCTGCAAGTGCTCACTGCTGGCTCTTGCTGAGCTTCTCCTCCCCCAGCACCCCCAAGTCCTTTTCAGGGCTGCTCTCCAGCCAGCCCCTGCCCAGCCTATAGCAGTGCCTGGATTGCCCTGCCTAGCTGCAGGACCTTGTCCTTGGCCTTGTTGACCTCATGAGGTTGTCCGGGCCCAGCTCTGCAGCCTGTCCAGGTCCCTCTGGATGGATCCTTCCCTCCAGCTGTCAGCTGCACCACACAGCTTGGTGTCAAATTCAAACTCCTTTAGATGATTTAAGCAGTGCTAATGCTGTAACTCAGAGCTCTTCCTCCTGTGCCTTTCTTGTAGTGGATGTTTAATTGAACATGGTGGGACAAAAAGGTCTAGAAAAAGTGGAAAACCTTTAAGATCACTGAGCCAAACCTAACTCTACCAATCTGGTGCTAAACCTTAGCATCACATTCACATGTTTCTGAAAACACCTCCGGGATGGGGTTTCAACCACCTCCTTCTTCAGCCTCTTCTAGTGTGCTCGAGTCAAGAAGTTTCTTCCCTAGCCAGCCAACCCTCCAGTGTGAGAAATAGGTTTTATATTGGCTTTCGCAAGGGCAATTACTGGGGCCTGGGGCTCGATCGTTGGGCTGATTTGGTTGATTATGGTCTGTATTGTGAGAGAAAGGTGAGGTGCAACATGTCTAAAGACTGGCCAGGTCAAAGTGCAGGTATTGTCTCAGTCCTGATGGAGAGGGGTGGGAGCGTGCTGGGAATATGTATGTTTGAATATGAATATGTATGTTTGCCGCCTAGATAGTTCAACTTGTGTTGTTCAGGTGCGCCTCTAGCAATTCGCTATGCGCCCAGCGCTGTGTTGCCTTTATTTTATAATAAACTGGTTATAAATTTTAGCAGTGAGCTCGTTTCTCACAATTTGGTGACCCGTACGTGATTACCCTGTCTGTAACGGCTTTCGGGACCCTTCAGAAGGGGGGCGCCCCCGCCGATTTCGGCGGCCCGGAAGGAGGACCCTGAAAGCCTCTCGGAGCACGGGTAAACGATCCAGCCGCCATTATAAGATAAAGGCAAGGGAAGGAGCTCCCTTTGCCGCGGCTGCCTGTAATTCTTGTGCACGAAGACCCGGGCAAGAAAGGGCTGTAAGTATTGTCCGGTTGGGCGGTTATTGAGGTCGGTGAGAGTGTGTGTGTGTGTGTGTGAGACGTGGGCTGGACAGTCCGGACCCACGAAGCGAGTGCGGAGTCCTTCTAACTGCGTTTCCAATATCCGCGAGGGACTTGGCCAGTGAGGGACGAGGCGGTTGGTGACGGAAAGCGTGGACCTCGGGAATGGGGCAAGGGTCAGGTGCAGACCAGCCCCGGGAAACATGGGAGCAACAAGGGTACCCAGGGATATACCCCCGGACAGTCCTCTGGGGTTAAGGATAATGGAGGAAAGCCTAGAGAGAGAAAAGTAGATTGCGGGAGATGGAGGAAGGCCTAGAAGGAGAAAAGTAATCGGAAGATATCTTAAGGTTATTTTTAATGCTAAAATGTTCATAAAAGTAGAAGGAGGGTTATTTTTTAAATGTTAAAATGTTCAGTAGGTCCAGGAGCTGAACGTAGGGTCAGCTGCGGGACGCCCTGGCCACCAGCTGGCAGCCGGCTGGCCCGGGACAAGGCAGAACTGAGCCACAGTCCTGTCACGGCTGGAGGAGGAACCGGGAGTGCGGCCGCAACCGTGGCCGCACCCGGCAGTTGCTACAGGAGTTGGATCGGCTCCGGGCGGCCTGGAGCTGGGCCGCGGCTGCGACGCTGCGGAGGAGGCAGGGGCTGCGCGTAGAGCAGCCGGGGCTGCAAGGCCAGTATCCGTGTTTGCACCAGCACCTGCGGTAGTGTGGCGGGCAAGGCGCTGGCACAGACCGCGGGCGAAGCAGGAGCTGCAGTGGCTGAGCCGTGCCCACCAGGGACTGGTGAAGGATCAGGCCCAGGAGGTGGCCAGGCTCAGGTCGGAGAAGGAGGTTCCTCGTGTTACCAAGGTTCCTAGAGGGAGTGTGGAGAGCGAGTTTTAGGGGCAAAGGGGGAAAGGTTTAAAGTCCTGGTAGCTAAGGATGTTACTGAGCGAGGTGGGAGATTGGGCTAGGGTAGAGATAGTTCAATTGGACATAAGGGTAGTTCTGGAAAACATTAAGGATGAGGCAGAGATTAACCCAGAAGTCGGGGCTAGTGAAGAAATAGAGGGGGTTAGGTGTAGATAACCTGTTGATCTCGAGAAAAGGGCAGTTGGGGTTGGAAGGAGGGAGGAATGTGTCTCTTCAAGCCCAAGGCAAGGATTGTTGGGATATTGTGGATTGCGGATAGTCAGTTGGTTTTTTTGCAGAAGAATTTGTGGGTGTGATGGATGGAGCTCAATCAGGTGATGCAAGGATCCAGGCCGTTCGGCGAGTTGTGCCTGGGTAGGGTCCCGGCTACGGGGTCCCGAATTTCTCTGTGCGTGGGGGTTCCAGGATTCTGGGTGGTAGTCAGGTGGTCTTCACAGCCCTGGAGAATTTGGGCTGTGAAGGGGTCAGCGTTGTTTCTACGGTCTAGGGCTGCGGAGACTGCTCGTCCGTAGGGATCGGCGCGCCAGCGCTGCGTCCCTGGTCCGGTGTCCGGTGGTGAGGACCCGGTCGGCAGTTTTTGGTAACCTGCGGTCCGGTTTCTAGAGGGGCCTGCCGGGGGGCCCGCGTCGCGGTGGCATTCGCGGGTTTTACGTCCCGGTTTCGGGTGTCCCGGTGGTGAGGGACCCGGTCGGGAGTTTTTCGTATCCTGCGGTCGGTTCCGTGTGGGGCTTGAACTGCGGGGGCCCGTGGCGCGGTACGCCGCGGGTTTGACGTCCCGGTTTCTAAGGGGGAACCTCTGTTTGAGGGACCTGGTTCGGGAAGGTTTTTTTTCGTGGTTTCAGGCTTCCGCAGGAGGGCAGGGACCTGGGCTGCGGCGTGTGAGGGTTTTTTTTGCGGTTTGACTTTGTAAGGGATCGGCACAGTGAGGGGGGTCGGTCGTTTGCAGGGAGCGGCACCGGCGCTGCGGAAGAACGTAGCATTGGTATTGGGTAGCCAGGAGATCCTGGTGGTTTGGTGTCTAGCGGCTCGGGCCGGCGCTTCCAACTGCCGCCGCTCGGTTTTGATCCCCGGTCAGTGATTAGAGAGCGCGTTAGGGATCATACGACAGTATTGGGTTGATGACGAGTTGAGAAAAGGAATATCAAAGGGAAACAAAGGTTTATCTTTTTGATTGGATTTGCCAAATTCTAAAAAAGTGGTTTAGTAGGGAAGAAGCTGTATGCTGCTGTCTGGATTAGGGCTTCACGCCCTACCCCTGTTCCCATATTTACATTGCCAAGTGAGAATAAGGACAAAGACAAGGAAAAGGCAGACAGGCTGGCATGAGAATATGGGAGAGGCAGAATCGGGTTGGGGGGACACCAGGAAATCAAAGGCCTAATCAAGATCCTAAGTGGGACCATCAACAGCTTCAGGGGAGACAGAACATGGGAGACCTGAGAAAGCTGTGCCCAGAAATTTTGATAAAGCCTCCTATGGAGTGGATGGTAGGATTAAGAGAAGATTACAGGTATATGCTGGGATAGATCCCAATTCTGCAGCTGGGGTGATACTTCTTAGGACGCCGTTTGTGTCAAAATCATGGGCAGATATTAGCAATTGAAAAGATCTAGGTTGGCAAGACAGAGGTTTAGAGGAGTTACTACGTGAAGCTCAGAAGGTGTTTGTAAGGAGGGATGAAGAGAAGCAGAAGGACTGCTGGTAACTGCTGTGAGGGAAGGTCAGAAATAAGGCAGCTGCTCGGATTTCTGGGGTACTGTCGATTATGGATAGAGGGGTAAGAAAAGGTACATGAGGAATTGGCCTTCAATATAAAATAAAAAGAATGTATTGGATCCCTGTTTTAAATTTGCCCGAAATGGACAAACCATTTGACATCTAACCAGACAGCATCTGGGGTGTTGACCCAGGACTGGACTGGAAGTGAAAATCCTGTTGGGTATTGTTCCTGCAACTAGGTGATGACCAATTTGCTTACAAGCTCTAGTAGCAGCGGCCTTATTAGAGGGAGGCCAGAAAGCAACTTTTAATTTTGTTCTTGTCTCAGATCCCACCTTGGGATTCCCGATCTGTAAAATTAAAGCTGGGGTAAAGTGTTAAAAAACTTGAAGGAGAGTCACTAATTTCCCTCTGGGAAGGATGTTTTCTTGTTTTTGTTAACAACAGATACAGCTGTCCATGCTGCAGAACAAGGGTGGACACATGTTTCGTGAGTGAAAGGGACCACTTCAGGAGTGTGCCTCTGAGCCTGACTGACTGCACAGGAAAGGCAAAACTTGCTTCAGCGTGAATCATGGAACACCTGTAACACCTCAGTCTGAAGGCTCTGGAGCTCGTGCGAATTTCATTGCAAGGAAACATCAAGGAAACCCCCATTTCATTCTGTGTATAAAACATCCTGGGACTTGATGTCATTGGGGATGGGTAAGTGTAAATGTTGTAAATGGTATTTGTTGATCGGAGTGTTTTATCCTGACTGAACTGGAAGGAGTCCAATCAAAATCTAAGACCATGTCCCCAGGTGTGGATAAAGTCTCCTCCAACATTAATAATGGTAAAGAGGTTGAATTAGTAATCGGGCCTACTAAAGTGATGGTAAATTTTTCTGCTGCATTGTGATTTTCTGCTATATATTTTTGCTAGATTGTATGAATGTAAGCACAGGTGTGACAAAAGCTTGACAACTGTTCACTCAAATGAGTTAGCTTTAGATTCTTATGTGCTGAGAGTGTGTGTGGTTATAAATGTTGCTATTGTAGTTATGGAATTAGGTTACCTGTGAGTCAAAAGCTTTACTTCTTGATTATCAATGTAAATTGCTTGGTGGGACATTGCTGTAATTGTTGTTTGTATTAATAAGTTGCAACTAGATGGTTATAATTTGAAGTGATTAGGACAGAGGAGAGCACCAAAAACTGTGTTCAGCTAGTGGCCACCCAGAGACTGCAATACAGACGGCTGAAAGGACCGGTGCCTCCCCCACTGAACGGACTGTGGTACCCAAATGGAGTACATAAAGATGGTCTGAGATAGTTCCAGTATCGAATAGGAGTGGTAATGGTCCTTGCCTGAAAACATCACAAACTAGAAACAGTCGGGGTTTGATTGGTACAGCCTCCCTGGACAAGGAAAGGACTGGTCCCAGCAGAGCATTGGTGGGGATTGAAGGCAAGACCGGTAGACCTCTGTGATTGCCACGAAGAAGTCTGAACCATGGCTGTGGGCAGCAACCCCTAGGCCGTGTGAGTGGAGTTGCAAGTCAAACCGGACTCCTAATTCCCAGGATTAACCACTCGGAGGGAGAAAGTGTCACCCAGACACTGGTATATATGCCATACCCATCCCTGTTATGGTAACCTAGCAAAGTAAAAGAGGAAATATTTCAGGCAAGGAACATCATTTTATCCCATTCCTTTTACCAGGAAGTTGAAATTGAATCCTTTTGCTTGTTAATAGAATTGTTCCCAAGTTTAGGTTATTATGGCTCACCAAGTAGTAGAAAAAGAGGAGGGATGTGAGAAATAGGTTTTATATTTGGCTTTCGCAAGGGCAATTACTGGGGACCTGGGGCTCGATCGTTGGCTGATTGGTTGATTATGGTCTGTATTGTGAGAGAAAGGTGAGGTGCCAACATGTCTAAAGACTGGCCAGGTCAAAAGTGCAGGTATTGTCTCAGTCCTGATAGAGAGGGGTGGGAGCGTGCTGGGGAATATGTATGTTTGAATATGAATATGTATGTTTGCCGCCTAGATAAGTTCCACTCGTGTTGTTCAGGTGCGCCTCTAGCAAATTCGCTATGCGCCCAGCGCTGTGTTGCCTTTATTTTATAATAAACTGGTTATAAATTTTAGCAGTGAGCTCGTTTCTCACACCAGGTTCACCTCAAGTTCTCTTCCTCTTGCCCTGTCACTTGTTGCTTGGCAGAAGGGACCAACCCCCACCTCACTCCAACCCCCTTTCAAAGAGCTGTAGAGAGTAGTAAGATCTTCCCTCATCCTCCTCTTCCACAGACTAAACCATCCTGGTTCCCTCAGGCACTCCTCACCAGCCCTGTTCTCCAGACCCTTCAGAGCTTTGTTGCCCTTCTCTGGACCTGCTCCAGCCCCTCAGTGTCTTTTTTATTTATATGTAGTGAGGGCCCCAAAACTGTCCTCAAGCTGTGGCCTCACCTGTGCTGAGTACAAGAGGACAATCTCTTCCCTGGTCCTCCTGGTCACACTACTCCTGGTCCAGGTCAGGATGGCTATCAGAAAATGAATATGGAGTGACTAAAGATTAGTAGATTGAATAAAAGTCTATACTCAGGAGCCATCAGGCGTAAAACTTTCCTAAGAGCCTTCTATGCCCATTTTCCTCAGCTCCATCACCAGGGATCATAGCTCAGCATGGGGAATATTGTTTCACTGATTAACCAGCAAATGACTGTCCTGTTGTTGTGGTCCTTCAGAGTCCGGCACTGCCTGCCTGCTGGCCACTGCCTCTGAGTTCAAGATGTTAATGTTGACCTTGGCATGAAAATGTGCTTCAAAGCAGCACAACAGCATGTGCCTGTATGCACATTAGTAAGACCATATGCTCCCTAACCAAAAGCACTCCTGGCTAAATGAGGAAGCTATAGGAAAGCTGTTTATCAGGAAGGCCAGAGCATAGGATCATAGAACCAATAAGGTTGGAAAAGACCTCAGAGATCATCAAGTCCAACCTGTCACCCAACACCTCCTGACTAACTAAACCATGGCCCCAAGTGCCACATCCAATCCCCTCTTGAACACCTCCAGGGATGGTGACTCCACCACCTCCCTGGGCAGCACATTCCAATGGGCAATCTGTCTTGCTGGGAAGAACTTTCTCCTCACCTGCAGCCTAAACCTGCCCTGGCACAGCTTGAGACTGTGTCCTCTTGTTCTGGGGCTGGTTGCCTGGGAGAAGAGACCAACCCCCACCTGGCTATGACCTCCCTGCAGGGAGTTGTAGAGAGCAATAAGGTCTCCCCTGAGCCTCCTCTCCTCCAGGCTGTGCTGTGCTCCAGACCCCTCCCCAGCTTTGTTGCCCTTTTCTGGACACCTTCCAGCAAGTCAAACATCCTTCCTACACTGAGGAGCCCAGAACTGGACACAGGACTCAAGGTGTGGCCTAACCAGTGCTGAGCACAGGGCACAATGCCCTCCCTGCTCCTGCTGGCCACACTGTTCCTGATGCAGGCCAGGATGCCATTGGCCTTCTTGGCCCCCTGGGCACACTGCTGGCTCGTGTTCAAATGTTACACCTTGGTTCCCTTTACCTACAGCTCATGGTTTCAATCTCTAGGTCTTGCCATGCTTCAGAACACAGAGGAGTGTTTAGACATCCCAAATAGATACACCTCCAGGGATAGCTCACAGCTCTAGTAGCACCAAAGGAAAAGACATTCTCTATTTCCTGGAGGCTTCAGTTTTTATTTCTGTGTTAAACCCTGCATTTGACTCACATGCTTCAGTCTTGGCTGCACTGCTCTAACCTTACTTGTGTAATACAGTATTCACTCCAGACAAGCTTTTCATTTCCAAAATACAAGCCAGAGCCCTTTAACCTCACTGCTGTCTAAAGTAGAGAGCTCTAAAAGTTCTCAGCATTTGATATGGTCTGGAAATAGAATTCTGCAGTCCCCCTCGATTGTTTTCCAATCTTATAAAAATCACAGAATCATGGAAGTGTTGAGGTTGGAAGGGACCCTTCCCTCCTATTCTGGATGCTCTCAGAGACGTTCCCCGACCCAAACGACTCCGCGGCTCTGCGGCCAGGCTCAGCAAACGCCGGCCGCGCAGGCGCAGAACCCGGCGCCTCCGGTCGCTGCTTCCCGCTCCACGCTGCGGGGTAGCCGGAGCCGCGGCGGAGCAGCTGAGGGTCCACGGGGTGCGCTCGTAGCGGGGCTCCGGCCACGGCGGGTCCCGGCTGTGGGACTCGGCAGCCGCAGCCTCCCCGTGCGGACCCGGGGGCCGCAGGACCGCAGCCGCCCGGCTGGCAGCGGCGCCTCTGAAGCACCGCCGGCAGCACTGGGGGTGTGGGCCGGCAGGAAGGGCGGAAGTGGCGTCATGACGCCGCGCCGGATAGCGCCATGGCTGCTGCGGGCTGCACGGACTCCCTCGCGGAAGCAAGGGCGGAAGTGACGTCTGACGGCGCCCCCGGCGGCGCCGTGCCAGGAGGCTTTGGGTGTTTCATGGCTGCCTTCAGCTCTCTGGCCAAAACAGTTCCTTGTCTGCACCCGAGCACACGAGATCCCTGCTGCTGATTCACTGGTAGGGCATTCTCAGTCTGTCGCCAAGAGACTTCTTCAGTGCCAGGCTGAACACCGTGCCCCAAGATGCCTGCCCCGAGAGCACGCCAGAGCCTGCGTGCAGAATCCCTGCCTGCTCCAGAGGCAGCATTGCCCTTGCTGACACCATTGCCCTTGCTGACACCATTGCCCTTGCCACTGCTTGCTGACACCATTGCCAGCGAGACAGCAACGGCAACCCCCAGCCAAAACGCGCTGAGCTGATGCCAGTGCGGGAAGCTGCTTGGGAAGCTGGAGGCAGCAGTGCAAGGAAAGCACAGCAGAGCTGAGCGCCTGCAGCTGGCGAGACACAGGGATGGAGCCACAGCTCCAGACAGCTCTGCCTGTGGAGCTGCACCGTGAATATCTGCCACGGGGCGGCAGGCCCCGCACCGGCTGCTGCTCTTGACAGGGTGTGACAGCAACGGCCACTGAGTCTCAGCAGACCCTGAGGAAGATGTCCTTATGATGGATACTGCTTGGAGTGCTGAACTGGAGACTGACATGTCCTACCTGTCATTAGCCTGAATTCACCAAACGTTGCTGTTGGAACCAAGAGGCTACCCTTGATAGCAAATATTTTATCCAGTCTTTTATTGCAGCCCTGGGGTACACAGGAATCTCTCCCAAAGTGTGCACCCCCATGGACACCCCCGTGGATGCATGGACACAGAGGTTCTTACAGATATGAACAGACACAGGCTCCAGTTTCCCCAGAAACCGTTATCCTATCCCCACCTGTCCCTGGTGCTCATACCTATTCAGAGCTATTGGAACCTCATAGTCCCTTGAGGTTATCTGGTGTCCATGGTCCTTTTCACCTCCAAATGGGCAGGGCCTGCATCTTCTCCCACCCCTGTCCTTGGGCTGTCAGTCAGCTGCTTGCCTTATCAAGGCTTTGTCTCTCAGCTCCCCTCCTTAGTTCTTCTGTCAAGCAAAGCTCTCAGCTGGTGACCAGCTCCACAAGTTCCCCAGTCTGCAGAGGCTGAGCCTTGCACAGTTCAGTTACCTCCCTTGGAATCACACAGCTACAAAATTCAGCACTTTCCTGATAAATACCAACATATTTTATGTTTCCCTCTTTCAGAGTGGTCAATGGAGTGGAGGAGCAGTCCAGTGCAGTGCAGACATTGACAGTGACAGAACCTTCAGCCACTCAGGAGCCCTTTTCAAGCTGCTCCTGGAGGTGCACACATCCATAGTGAGGATGGGAAATCCTTGACTGGGCCAGTTCAGCATGGGCTTCATGCAGCACCCCTGTGCTTGAGCCAAGGTAGGGAAAGCACTGAGGCAGCCAGGGGAAACAGGTCCCAGCACAGCCAAGTCTGTTTGCCCTCTTCCAGGCACAGGCCTTGCTGCCTGCAGTGCCCAAGGCCTCTCAGCAGCTGTCAAGCCTTGAGATGGGCAGTTTCAGGTTTGGCTGTCTCTGCAGCACATTTCAAGGTAACAGAGCCCAAGGAAGTAGAGCAGAGTCACCTTTGGTGTCCCTTCTGCTAATGCAGGCACTTGGGGTGCTAAAACTGCCTCCCCTGACACAGAGGTTGTGACCAAATGCTGTGTCTAGGCAGCCAGGAGCAGCCCCTTGGCCTGCAAGCAGCTGCCCACAAGGACTCCAGAAATGGCTTTGGTTGCCTCCAAGTGCCCACCCATCACAGGCCTGTCCTGCCTGCCAGGGGCAGCTTGGTGGTCCTGGTGGCACCAGCAGCATGGGGCTCACGTGTGCCCGTGTCATCCCAGCATGGAGGGAGGTGGGCTTGGTCCCCAAAGGTCTGGGGACCCCCTGGGCAGCTGGCAGGGCACGTGGCTGGGCTGCTGGTAGCAGGTACTGCCAGTGCCAGCATTCACCAAGGCTTCTCAGACTGCATCCTCAAGCTGGGGGCAGACATGGCCACGTGTGAGGAGGAGGATGGCATCGAGCTGCACGGAGTCTGTGGGTGAGTTTGGCACCATGCTGGGATAGCCTGCAGGTGCCAACCCATAGAGGCACTATCTGCATCCTTCCTTCCTTCCTTCCACCTATCCATCCCTCCATCATCCATTCCTTTTCTGCCTTCCTTCCTCCTTGCTTCCTTCATCCATCGTTTGTTCCATCGATCCTGCATCCCTCTGTCCATCCATCCATCCTTCCCTTCCCTCCCTCCCTCCATCACCCCCTCCATTCCTCCTTCCATGATTGCATCCCTCCCTCCCTCCCTCCCTCCACCTGTCGCCTCCCCATCCTCTGCCAACAGCTCCAGCTCCATCACTCACCCACCCCCCTGTCTCTGCCAATCCATTTGTTTCTCTTTCCCATCCACCACACTGATTTCTGTTTTCCAGAGCCAGGCTCTGTCTCATCCTTGCCCTGGCTTTGGGCACAGGTGGAGTTTGCCCATGCTGGTTTCCCCTTGCTCTGGTTCCCCGGCTGGAGGCAGCTGGGGGTGCTGGCACAGCCACCCCAGGGGCAGGAGGAGCTGATCAGAGCGGGAAGGGTCCCCCTGGGGGAGGTGTCCCCAGCTGGCGCCTGGGCAGCGCCGCAGCATTGCAGGGTGCCGGCAGCGAGGCCTGCTCTGCCTGCTCTTGCCTGGTGTGGCTCCGAGGGTGGCCTGTAGGTGTTGCCCTCGGTGTGTAGCCCCTGCTTGGTTTTCTCAGTGTTGGATTTCATAGCCAGGATGGTTTGCACGATTCACAGATGAGCCAAACCCTTGCAATAGCTCAGGATGACATTTCTGAGATGTATCCAAGATGAGGGTCAGCATCTCCCTTGTGGCTGTAATAAAGAGCATCTTCATGCTTGTCACCTGTTGCACCACTGGCTTTAGTGGCTGGAAGTTACAACTGGGATTTATCAGCGGCTCAAAACTGAAATCAAATGCTCTAAAGACAAGGTGTGATTAAAAGGCTATCTTCAGGCTTCTGTTACCTGCAGAGGCCGGGCTGATTGCTGGGCACCAGGCACGCACACAGACACTGCTGGGTCCCCCCTCAGTGCTTACAGGCACCAGGCAGGAAGGATCCATTTCCCATTCCCATCTGCCTGCGGCCTGCTTTCAGTGGATTTGAGGACACTGGTGCCTTTCATTGTGTCATTTGCACAGTCTGATGCCTCTTGCTTGCTGGTGTCCTTCCAGGGAGGCACTTGCGTGATTCAGAGGCGTGTTGCCCCAGGGCCGGATGCAGGCCAAGCCCCCTAGATGGAGGGATGTGCTGGGAGGTCTCAGGTCTCTGGAGAAGCTGAAACAATAAATCCACAGGAAGAGGAAGGTATTTACCCAGAGGTGTTACAGGTTGCCTCAGACCAGGATTTCCCAGTGTATGAAACTCTCCTGGCAAAGCAGGTACTGGGGAGGGCTTTCCTGGAGGGTTTCATAGGGGTTCACCTTCTCTTTGAAATGGGTGGAATTCTTCTTAACAAGCCAAGGGCAAAGGATCAGCTCCTGAAGGGATGTTTCCCATCACGTTTTAGTGATCAGTTTCCTTAGGGCCCTGTATTTTAGATACATTTTGTCTAAGCTCTGATGTAAGATGGGGTCCCCTTTATCTGATGGCATCTCTAAGGGAGCTGCCAAGCTGGGAGTTATTTCTTTGAATAAGACTCTTGCTCCCCCCTGGGCTTTGTTGGTGGGACAGGGAAAAGCTTCAGGCTTTCCTGCCCCTTCTTACCTCTCTGGAAGGAGATGTCTTGTGAGTTTTGGATGATAGATTTAGCACCTTTAGTAACTGGCATCGTTTTGACTCTTGTTTCACAGTTAAAGGCTCTGCTCCCGGCTGTGTGCTTCTGTTACTCTGTTCCATTCACCCCCTCTGCTGTCCAGCTGCAGCTCTGCACAGCTCTCAGGCTTTCTCCTCTGACAGCTCCAAGGCTCCTGTCAGGGTCATTCATTCGGATCCAGGCTTCTGTTTCTTTCCCTTTTTACAAAGTTGCTCCCAGCAAAGTGTTCTGCAGTGGCTCAGGAACGAGTCCATAGGTGACACAGTGACTGCCCCCAGCCGCTCCTGGCCGTCTGTGTCCTTTGGCTCTGGTTTTGCCTGTTTGTGTGCAACGCAGTGGGGGCAGAGGCCTCTCGGCTCCCAGCCTCCTTTCCCCATGGGGCATTTTGCTCCCAATGAAACACAATGTCTGTACTGCAAGAGGGCAGCTTTAGCTTTCTGCCTTTGCTGTTGTTCCACTTGCTCTGCCAGCACCTTGCTGAAGATGGTTTCAGGGCTGGTTTCAGTTCTTGCACAGCTGCATTCTTCATCCTGACTCTGTTTCTCCAGTGCAATAGCAAAGGAAGCATCTTCTGGATTCAGGACGTTCTGGTAGGCATGAGGGTGAATGATTGTTGTTAGTCTGATCTACAGCCCTTGGGGTTTGTATAAGGCTGTATGCTGAGTGTGGCTGCTTTAAATAGCTTGTTACTTCTCTCTGGGGAGTGAAGTGCAGAACCCCATCCACAACAGGCCTTGCAGTACCTGAGGAGGGCTACATCATGTCAAAGAGTTTCCTTTGCTGCCTGTTGGCTAGAGGTATTTCTGTGGGTTTGTGTCTCAGTCCCTTTCCAATCCATGCTCCACTTGCTCCCATTCTTCACATCCTTCCCTCCTGTCCCTTCTGCTCCTGGGCAGAGCTCACTGTGGTGGTTTGGGCCTTAACTGGAAGTTAGAGCTCAGGTGGGGGCAAGGCTGAGAATCTCTCCCCACTCCCCCCCTCTTCCCTCCAACAGAGAGGGGAGAAAAGGAAAGAGCAAATCCACCAAACAATAATTGGAGTCGGCTTGGAAGTAGAGGCAAAGAGTTGTCTTTAAGCAATATATATATATATATATATATATAACAATAACAGAAAAGGTCACAAGGGCAAGGAACAAGATGGATGGGAGGGGGACAAAAACAAGAGAATAATCAAACCAGCCTGTCTCTGAGGAAGCGTGGAGGCAGCAGGTCCCCCACGTGGCTAGGAGCAGGAGGGCAGCTGCAGTAGCTCTCGTCCAGCAGAGGCAGGAGCCAGAAAAGCCGGGGCCCACAGCTATGAGGTCCTGCTTTTTATACCCTAGCTGGGCAGGAAGGGGGGAGCAGAACAGACTCAGCTTCCCAGTGAAAAATGCCCTGCAGGGAGTGAAAGTACCTGCAAGCCCTCCCCCTGCTTTGTTCTTTTGTTCCCACCACACCACCCCCCTGCCTGGGCAGAGCTCACCCCCTGCTGCAGCTGTTCATTCCCATCTTGGCTCCAGACAAATTTGTATTGTTATGGCAAAGCTCAAAATGCTGTCCCAGCCCCCACTGGCATCTCTGCTGCTGCTCTCCACAGCTCCCTGCAAGGAGCCTGGGGCCAGGTGGGGGTTGGTCTCTTCTCTTCTGCCAAGGAAGAGTCCCAACAAGCAACGGGACAGGAGCAAGCAGCCTCAGGTTGCACCAGGGGAGGTTTAGTTTGCTGATGACACCAATAAAGGTGAAGTGCAAGGTCCTGCACCTGGTTTGGGGCAGCCCTTGATACCAGTCCAGGCTGGGGGATGATGAGCTTGAGAGCAGCCCTGCAAAGAAGAGCTTGGGGGTGCTGGTGGGTGAGCAGCTGGGCATGTGCCAGCAATGGGCACTTGCAGCCCAGAGGGCAGGTGGCAGCCTGGGCTGCATCCAAAGCAGCGTGGCCAGAGCTGGAGTGAGAAGATCCTGCTAATGTGCTGTGCTCTGGGGAGAGCTCACCTGCAGAGCTGTGGGGCCCTCGACACCAGAAGGACATGGAGCTCCTGGAGCAGTTCCACAAAGATGATCAGAGGGCTGGAGAAGCTCTGCTATGGGGACAGGCTGAGACAGTTGGAGCTGTTCAGCCTGGAGAGAAGAAGGCTTGGGGGAGGCCTTAGAGCTGCAGTTCACTTTCTGCAGGGGACCTACAGGCAGGCTGGGGAGGGTCTGTTCAGAAGGGCTGTGGAGATAGGACAAGGGGCAGTGGTTTGAAACTGGAGCAGGGCAGAGTTAGGTTGGACATCAGGAGAAGTTCTGCACAGTGAGGGTGGTGAAATACTGGAACAGGCTGCCCAGAGAGGTGGCTGAGGCCCCATCCCTGGAGACATTCAAGGTCAAACTTGCTGGGGCCCTGGGCAGCCTGCTGTAGTTGGAGATGTCCCTGCTGACTGCAGGGGGGTTGGACAAGGTGACCTCCGAGGGTCCCTTCCAGCCTGGTGCATTCCACGGTCCTATCATTTCTGTCTCTCCCTGCCAGGTGCTGGAGTGCTGCTGGTTCCATGTGGAGTGCCTGCAGGGGAAGCTCCCCGGGCATGGGGGAGCGATGGCAGGGGCCACTCCTCCAGCTGGGTGTCTCAGCTGGTGTCTGCAGCAGCCCTCCTCAGCCAGGGAGGGATCCCGTGGGCCCCCGGGAATGGAGGGGAACAGAGGAGGAGGGGAGGAGAGGAGCTGCTGCGAGGCCACGTTCAGATCCCTCCTGGTCCCACTGCCCTCAGCACCGGACAGGGCCAGGGGCTGGAGCAGGACAGGCCAGCCCCCCCGGCTGCGCCGTGGTGCCAGCACACAATGGACATCACCGAGCCCGGCGACCACGCCCTGACAAGTCCCGCCCCCCTTGGCACTGCAGCCAATCAGCAGCGCCGCTCTGCCTCTCTGCCTCAGCCTGTTGCCTGGACACCGAGTGCGAGGGACAGGAGGAGGAGGAAGAAGGAGGAGGAGGAGAGAGCTCAGTATCCCGGGACAGCTGAGTCGAGGCCACCGAGCGTGGCCACATCGTGCGCAGCATGCGGAGGCTGAAGGAGCTGGAGGAGGGGCTGGCGCCGGCAGCCAAGAGGCGCCGGCTGGGGCTGGGTGAGGAAGGGGCTCCGGGCTCGCCCAAGCAGGTGTGGCAGCAGATGGCAGAGTCTGAGCCTGCCAGTCGTGGCAAGGGGAGCAGCCCTGGGGGAAGCATCTGCAGCCCTGGGTCAAGGCTGCCCCACCACGGCAGCCCCAAGGAGGAGCTGACCAGCAAGCAGGGTAGGTAGAGAGGGCCGAGGGGCTGCTGGTGCTCCTGAGCCCTGTGGCTCACCGCCCCTCTCCCTGCAGGCGGTGACCAAGCCCCGGCAGCAGGAGGGGACGGGTCCCCGTGCCCCAGAAGCTGCCCTCCCCCGCGGGGCGCCTGTCCCTGCGGTGGGAGCGGCTCTGCGGGGTCGGTGCCGGGCTGCACAACCTGGGGCTCAGCTGCTTCCTCAACGCCACGCTGCAGTGCCTGACCCACACGGCGCCGCTCGCCAACTACCTGCTCTCCGAGGAGCACGGCCGCAGCTGTGAGTGGGAGCCTCGGCCAGGCGGGAGGCAGTGCCAGGCTGGCAGTGCCAGGGTGCCCGTGGGGAGCAGGAGCTGCCTGCCTGTGCTGTGCTCAGCACCTCTGCACATGGCCCTGGCAGGGGCTGCGAGTGTTGGGCTGTGCCCTCTCTGTCCCTGCTGCCCCTGTCTCCACCAGAGGCTGTTCCTGTGTTCTCCTGGCCCTAGCAGTGCTCCCAGCTCTGCACCCTGGGACCGGGGAGGCGCTGCCTCTGCTTGCAGCCAGGGCAGGGCAGAGGAGGCTGCCTGGGGCAGCAGCTGCTGTGGGAGGGTCGGAGCTGGGACCAAGGGGCCTCAGGATCACAGCCCTGTCTGTAGGGCTGTGCTGGGATCTGCCCTCCTCCTGAGAGTACCTGTGGCTGTTTTCCATCCCCATGGATGCTGTCTCCTCTGGGGGGGAAGGGGTGTTGCAGTGGTACTGTGAGTGGGATGGCATCAGCCAGGTGATGTCTGCTGGCCCCTGTGTACCCGGGATGCCCCAGAGCTGTGCTGCAGCACAGAGCTCCTAGGGACCACTGTGCATAGCTGAGCTCTGTTGGAACAGAGATCCCTGCTCCCTCTGTCCTGCCTCCATCTCTCCTGGCTTTGTCCTTGACGTCCTGTCCTCTGCTCTGCTGCTCCAGGTCGCCAAGAAGGCTTCTGCATGCTGTGCATGCTGCAGACCATGTGGGGCAGGCATTTGCCAGCAGTGGGCAGGCCATAAAGCCGGTGTCCTTCATCCGGAACCTCAAGAGTAGGGAGGCTGCCCTGCCCTGCCCTGCCCTGCCCGCCCTACCCTGCCCTGCCCTGCCCTGCCCTGCCCTGCCCTGCCCTGCCCTGCAGGGGAGCAGGGACTGACGCTGGAGCAGAGCCTGTGGGATGGGGGCAGGTCTTGGCAGACAGCTCTCCTGAGATGGCTCAGTGAGCCTGCCGGGGGCTGGGGCTGCGGGGGCTTCTCCGTGGCCGTGAGCCTGACAGCAGGTTTGGGCTGCGTGGGAGCAGGAGGGAGGGAGGGGCTGCAGCTGCTGCAGCAGATGCTGAGGCTGGCTGCTGCCCCTCCTGCAGACATCGCCCAGCACCTCTGCTTGCGGAAGCAGGAGGATGCCCACGAGTTCCTGCGCTACAGCATCGACGCCATGCAGCAGGCCTGCTGGAACGGCTGTGCCCAGTATGTGTGGCCCTGCTGCCCTGTGCCCTCACCAGTGCCCCGTGCCCGTGGGAGGGGGGAACCTGTGCCCCAGGTTGAACTCCTGGAGGGAGGCACTGACCGCAGGGGCCGCACTGGATGGCCCAGCTCTCTGCCCCTCTGTGCCACAGTCCACCTTCTCCCGGCTCCTCTGCCCCAGCATAGCTGTGGCCCTGTCCCCCAATCCTGAGGCTGCTCTGGGTCTGGATCCTGTGCCAGCTGCTCAACCCGGGTGCAGCTGGCTCGGGTGCAGCTCTGTGGCTGTGGGTGAGCAGCTTTCCTCTGGGCCCTGCGCTGCCTGTGTCTGCAGCGCGCAGCTCTGCTCCGGCCGGCAGCTTCTGCTCCTGCTGGAGGAAGGTGCCCCTGGCCTGGTGCCAGCCCTTGAGCTGTGGCACCGGGAGAGCAGCCTGGCAGAGGCTGCGACTTCCCTCTGCCTCTGGAGCTCTGCAGCCTGTCTGCTGGCCAGAGCGCACCGGGGAGCTGTCCTGAGGACTCGGGGAGGGGCCCTCGGGGGTGGCCGTGGTGGAGGGGCGGTGTGAGACCTGCTGCTCCTGTGCCTAGTTGGATGGCCAGAGCCAGGCCCCGACACTGGTTCAGCAGATCTTCGGCGGTTCCCTGCGGTCCCGTGGTGAGTGTTGGCTGCCAGCTCCTGGGCCTGGGACTCTCAGGGCTGCCTCGCAGGAGGAATCATTTGGGAGCACTGCTGAGTGTGTGCAAAAGGTCCCCAGCTGCAGCTGCTGGGGTTGTGTTCCTGGCGGTGACAGCTCTCGCTGGGTCCCAGCTGCAGCCAAGAGCCCCTGCTGCCACACTGGCTGTGCCAGGGCAGCCTTCCCCCCGGGCCGGCTGTGACCCCTGGTGCTGGCATCCCGGAGCCCAGACCCAGAGAGGGGAAGCCTGGTGCCGCCTGTGCTGTGCTGGGTGGGTGCAGGGCCATGCCAGGCTGTGCTCAGTGCTCTTTCTCTGGCAGTGACGTGCTTGGAGTGCAAGAGCACCTCGGACACCTACGAGCCTTACCTGGACCTGGCGCTGGAGATCGGGGTACGGCGGCAGGGTGGGGGCTGGGGAGGGGCTCTGCTCTCCTGGGGCTGTTCCTGCAGCTGCACCATCGCTGCCCTCAGGGCTCCTGACCCTGCCGGTGCCAAGGCACAGCACAGGGAAGAGGGAAGCCGCTGCCGTTGTTGAGCTGCCTTCTCTGTCCTGGCAGGGCAGTGCCCGGCCTGGGCGTGAGCTCCGTGGTGCTGGGCCCCTGCAGCTGCCCCTCGTGGTGCTGGGCAGTGCCCAGCTGGTGGGGCTCAGGGGTTTGCTGCAGCCTGTGGCCCTGTGCCACGCTCTGTGTGATCTCCCGGGGCTGTGGCGTGGACAGGCCACTCGTGGCCTGACCTCTCCTCTGTGCTCGCAGGAGGCCACGAGCGTGGTGCAGGCGCTGGGGCAGTTCGTGAAGGCAGAGCTGCTGTGCGGGAGAACGCCTACAGGTGTGCCAGGTGAGTGTGGGGGCTGCGGGCGGCGGGGGCGCTGTGCTGGGGCAAGCGGGTGTGCCCCCTGCTGGCTGCGGGAGGGCTTCTCTACCTGCGCCACGGCTCAGCCCTGAGGGACGTGGCCGTGGGAGCCTGCCGGAAGGCTGCCTCCCGTCGTGAGGAGGCGCTGGGCCAGCAGCCGTGGCCGTGAGCGGGGGCGGGAGCAGTGCCTGCTGCCAGCAGGGTCAGTGCCGTGGGTTTGCTGCCCGGCCAGGGCTGGCAGGCAGCTGGCTGGCGAGCAGCTTGAAGAGCTGGAGCTCTTCCTGTGCAGCTGCCAGCAGGAGGTGTCGGCCAGCAAACGCTTCAGCATCCACCGCGCCGCCAACGTCCTCACAGTGGCACTGAAGCGCTTTGCCCCCTGCGGCGGAGGAAGATCACAAAGGTGAGTGCTTGCAGCCCAGAGCTGAGGCTGTCTCCTGGCCCGAGGTCCTGCTGCCCAGAGCAGGCTGGGAGCTGCTCCTGTGCCCGCGTGAGCTCTGTGCGCTCCCGCAGCCCTTCCCCCGCTGTGCGGTGCAGGCGCAGTTTGGCTCCTCCTGCCGCCTTCCTCAGCACCACCTCTGCACAAGGAGGCTGAGTGCCCTTCCCTCGAGAGGTGGCCCTGCTGGGAGAGCTGTGCTGCTCTTGCCCCAGCACAAAAGCCATGCCCTGTGCGGCTCCTGAGCCCCCCTGTCTCTGCAGGACGTGCGGTACCCCATGCTGCTGAACCTCCGCCCCTACATGTCTGCGCGGCACAGGGGCCCCGTCCTGTACAGCCTCTATGCGGTGCTGGTGCACTCTGGGCACAGCTGCCACGCAGGGCACTACTACTGCTACGTGAAGGTGAGCCCGGGGAGCTGTGGTGCCACCCCCTCAGGGCTGGGGGGCTGGGGGGTCCCTGTGGGCCCAGCAAGGAGGGTGCTCAGCAGATGTGCCTGGTGGGGAGCACTGGCTGCGGGCTACAGGCTGTGCTGTGCCGCAGGAGGGTGAAGGTTCAGCTCTGGCAGAGCCCCTGGCCTGCCCTGGGCCTCCTCTGCCTTGTGGGAGAGGAGCTCTGCCCACGGGCGCTGCTCCTGCTGCTCCTGCTGCCAGGAAGGTCCCTGGGCACAGCCCAGCCCTGTTTTCTCTGCCCCTGCTGCAGGCCAGCGATGGGCAGTGGTATCTAGCGGACGACGAGCGGTCGAGTCCGCAGACACCCAAGAGTCCTGCAGCAGCAGCAGGCCACCTGCTGTTCTACCAGAGGTGAGTGTCTGGTGCCTGCTGGCCCCTCTGCCCCCTGCTGGCCCCCTCTGCCCCCTGCTCCCAGCATTTGGGACAGGCTGGCACAGGGCTGGCTGTGGGCAGAGCTTGGCCCGGGAGCCCCAATGCCCTGTGCATGCCCTGGCTCGG
>JAAWVA010001279.1:0-11628 GCA_015227895.2 Colaptes auratus | reverse complement strand
GGAAAAACTTTCTCCTCACCTTTACCACAAAATTTCATTCCCAAAACAATTTCCCTCTCTTCTCACTTCCTCAGGCTGGGAGATACTGACTTGCTTCTGCTTGACCTTGGCTGCATTGTTTTGGCTAAGTCTAACATCCCCCTGCTCCTTTCTCTTCTCCCTTTCATGCAGGGGGTGAAGGGAGGAGGGCAAGGAGGGAGAAGCTAGCAGTTTCCCTGGGTCCTTGGCCAGGGGGGTCCTTGTGCTGTTTTTGAATTGTAAACATCTGTAAATATTTTCAATATTTAGCTGCCAAACAGAGAGGCACTTGGGGGTGATGATTGACAGCTGCCTAAGCATGAGCCAGCAGTGTGCCCAGGTGGCCAAGAAGGCCAATGGCATCCTGGTCTGCATCAGGAACAGTGTGGCCAGCAGGAGCAGGGAGGTCATTGTGCCCTGTGCTCAGCACTGGTTAGGCCACACCTTGAGTCCTGTGCCCAGGTCTGGGCCACTCAGGTTAGGAAGGACATTGAGACACTTGAACGTGTCCAGAGAAGGGCAACAAAGCTGGGGAGGGGTTTGGAGCACAGCACTGTGAGGAGAGGCTGAGTGAGCTGGGGTTGCTTAGCCTGGAGAAGAGGAGGCTGAGGGGAGACCTCATTGCTCTCTACAACTCCCTGAAAGGTGGTTGTAGCCAGGAAGGGGTTGGCCCTTCTTCTCTAGCAAGCAGCCCAGACAAGAGGACACAGTCCTCAAGCTTGCCAGGGGAAGTTTTATGGCTCGAGGTGGAGAGGAAGTTCTTCACTGAGAGAGTCATTCATCATTGGAATGTGCTGCCCAGGGAGGTGCTGGAGTCACCGTCCCTGGAGGTGTTCAAGAGGGGATTGAATGTGGCACTTGGTGCCATGGTCTAGTCATGAGGTCTGTGGTGCCAGGTTGGACTCGATGATCTTTGAGGTCTCTTCCAACCTTGGTGATTCTGTGATACTGTGTAATATTGTGTATTTGTTCTTCATTGCATTCCATTGCAGTGTGTAGTTTTGCTTGTAAATACAGCTTTCATTTGTTTCCAACTCAGCTGGTCTGGCATTTTTAATATTGGGGGGCAATTTTCAACCCACCACACATGTACAACAGCCTCTGAGAGTGTCCCCTGCTTTGTGCATTGTCCTGCAGTCCCATTTCCCATGCCAGCAAACTGCATTTTTCCTCAAGAAGGAAAGTAGAAGAGAGTAAGCAGGTGAAGTGGCTCAATCAAAGAGAGAGATTGGCCATTGGGATGTGCTGCCCAGGGAGGTGGTGGAGTCACCATCCCTGGAGGTGTTTAGGAAGAGCCTGGATGAGGCCCTTGGTGCCATGGTTGAGTTGATCAGATGGTGCTGGGTGATAGGTTGGACTTGATGATCTCAAAGCTCTTTTCCAACCTGGTTGACTCTATTCTACTCTACCCTGCAGACCCTTCTTTCATACTTCTTGTGTCTCTGAGGGAGGGTGGCCCCATGCAGTTTGCTGGCAAGTGGAGCCTCTGCTCCTGTGTCAGGATGACATCACTTCCATGGGAGCAGGGGAACTCCAGTGTATGAAAGCACAGGACAGGAAGGCTGCCTTGCCTCTGGCAGAGAGGCTGCCAATGACATGAAGTGATGCTGTGTACTCTTAAGGTGCATATAAGATATAGATCATTCTAGCTGTGGCTCAGTGCTGCTGTCTGGGTTTCTGAAATGGCAAGTTTTCTGTGGGTGCTTTCTCTTGGCTTTTTCTCTGCATTTGTCTTCCTTCTGCTTGAGTGCTGCTGCTTGCTGCCTGAGGGATACCTGCTGTCAGCAAACGAAGAGAGAGATGCTGATGGCTGCAGTTAACAGAACAGAGCCTGCTCACTGCTGAAGTCTGAGTTCATATTTCTATCAAATCCTCCAACTTTAAAATGGAGGTTGGTGATGATTTAGTTCATTCCTTATGGTATCAAAACGTGGTGACAGCCTAAAAAAGAAAAATAACACAGTGCTTCGGGGAGCAAACCCAGAGTACAGCACTTTTAATGGTTTTAATTACATTACAGCACTCTTGGTCTTTTGCCTAAGTATTCACTCCTCATATTTTTTCTTTTGTTAGTAGTCAGTTGACAAGGGGAAGCTCTTATTCCATCTTCAGACTATTATGTTCAGCTTTGTAAATTCCAGTTGGAAACGTTTTACTTATTAGGGCTATATGAAGAGTTGCTAAGTGGCTCTTCAGTGGCTTCAGCTTTTCAAAGACCCCTTTGGTTAATGGAACAGGGCATAACTCCTCTGCTTTGTCTGTGCTCCCACACTCACCTTCCAGGGTAGCAACTTCTTACCTTCTTCACACTACCACAGCAGGGGAGAGACATGACATCAGGATCTATGCAAGGAAATCCTGCAAAGTGAAACATATGTTTATGAGCAGTGGTGAGCAAGAGCTGGAGCAGCCCAACACACGTGGGCTTTCGGGGCTTGCATGTCTCAGTACAGGGCCAACTGCATCCAGCTCCGGGCCCCTCAGTTTAAGGAGGACATTGAGGCACTTGAATGTGTCCAGGGAAGGGCAACGAGGCTGGGGAGAGGCCTGGAGCACAGCCCTGTGAGGAGAGGCTGAGGGAGCTGGGGTTGCTGAGCCTGCAGAAGAGGAGGCTCAGGGGAGACCTTCTTGCTCTCTCCAACTCCCTGAAGGGAGGGTTGTAGCCAGGTGGGGGTTGGTCTCTTCTGCCAGGCAAGCAGCACCAGAACAAGAGGACACAGTCTCAAGCTGTGCCAGGGGAGGTTTAGGCTGGAGGTGAGGAGAAAGTTCTTCCCAGAAAGAGTAATTGGCTATTGGGATGTGCTGCCCAGGGAGGTGGTGGAGTCACCATGCCTGGAGGTGTTCAGGAGGGGATTGGGCATGGTGCTTGAAACCATGGTTTAGTTAGCCCTGAGGTGTTGGGTGATAGGTTGGACTTGATGGTCTCTGAGGTCTTTTTCCAACCTTACTGATTCTATGATAACACCTCTGCCCAGTCTGTGCTGATCCAGGTAGCATCTGTTTGCTTGAGACCCTGGCATAAGCATAGGGCAGAGAGAAGAGATTTGAACAGGACCCTAGCTGAGTTAAAAGGTCCACTTGTGCACAGGGCTGTTCCTTGAAGCCGTGGTTTTACACTGCTGTTGTCCTCTCAAGGGAATGTTTTGAGCTGGTATGAAACTTTCAGTCAGCTCCTGTTGGGACCTTCAAACTGTCTTCTGTCCCTACAGCCCACATAAACCCACCACGGGCCCAAGGGAGCCCTGGCAAATATTCAAGCAGGACTGACAGCTCGGGCAACGTATCTGTGGCATGGAGCTCACAAGGAAAGGAGCTTCTCTGTTGTATGGTTTTAGGTGAAATCAGCTTAGAATCAACCAAAGGGGGCTGAGGAGGAGGAGTTTGCCTTTTGGAAGACAGCCCTGCCACTCTGCCCCCCCCAGCACGAAACAGTGCTCTGTGGCTGACCCGCAGCCAGGGCAGTGCTGAGTAAGGTGCAAATTATGAGGCAAGGCTTGTGTGTAGAAGTCTTTAAAGATATTTTCTATCCATCTCCTCTTTATTAACTGAATCCTTGACAGAGAAAAAGGAGTAAATTGTAGGAGCAAACACTTTCTCTTTTTTTCCCTTTTTTTTTTTTAACCCCCTCCATCTTCACAGCTGCTTATTATGCTCCTTATTGTGGAGCATAAGAGGTGGTGGAGTCCCCATCCCTGGAGGTGTTTAGGAAGAGACTGGATGAGGCACCTGGGGCCATGGTTGAGTTGATTAGCTGGTGTTGGGTGATAGATTGCACTCTATGATCTCAAAGGTCTCTTCCAGCCTGGTTAACTCTATTCTATGGGGCCCCATCCCTGGGGGTGTTTAAGCCCAGGCTGGATGAGGCTGTGGCCAGCCTGCTCTAGTGTGGGGTGTCCCTGCCCATGGCAGGGGGGTTGGAACTAGCTGATCCTTGTGGTCCCTTCCAACCCTGACTGCTACTATGATGCTATGCTTCGGTTGGCCAGGACTGCTTCCTGATCTGGAGCTCAGCAACAATAAGTGATTTTGAAATAGCCTTTGAAAACATCCATGTATGTTTTCCATGGGTTTAGTCTTCAGTATAAAACATGGGGCAGACTTCCAGGAAACTGGATCTGTGCCACAGCTGAAAGTTGCTGCCACTGACCTCACGATATTAAGGGATTGCCTTGACTCGCTTGAACTCGCCCAGTGCAATGAAACTAGGTGATGGCTAGACTAGATTAGACTAGACCAGACCAGGTTGGAAAAGACCTTTGAGGTCATTGAGTCCAACCTATCACCCAACACCATCTAGTCAACTAAACCATGGCACCAAGCACCCCATTCAGGCTCTTCCTAAACACCTCCAGGGATGGTGACTCCACCACCTCCCTGGGCAGCACATCCCAATGGCCAAGCTCTCTTGCTGGGAAGAACTTCTTCCTAACACCCATCCTAAACCTCTCCTGGTGCAGCTTGAGACTGTGTCCTCTTGTTCTGGTGCTGCTTGCCTGGGAGAAGAGACCAACCCCCACCTGGCTACAACTTCCCTTCAGGGAGCTGTAGAGCACAAGAAGGTCTCCCCTGGGCCTCCTCTTCTCCAGACTGAGCAGCCCCGTTGCTTAGCTCTGGGATCTTCAATGATTTTCTCCTGGCAGTACAGTGCCTGTTGTTATTTGCTGTTTTGCCAAGTAGTGCAGCAGCTTTGTGAAGTGCAGCACAGGCTGAGAGCCTGGGGGTTGTTTTGCCGGAGGACAAAAGATGAAGGGCGATGAGATACATTGTCCAGAAGGCAGAGGCTGTAACAAAGAGAACAGCAATTAAAATTGTTCCCTGTGGCTGTGAGGGAAAGGTCAACAGGAATTGAGCTTAATTTGAAGAAAGGAAGATTTGGGTTCCACGTTACAAAGCAACTCTCCAGCTATGAGGTTGATGAAACACAGCCTGCTGAGGGAGGCTGTGGCGCTCCCCCTATTCTCGCCTTCAAGTGCAGGTGAGAATAACATCTGTCAGGGGTCACAGAGAGCAGATCTGCAGTGAGGGACTTGGAGGTGTTAGCTGATGAGAAACTCAACATAAGCCAACAATGTCTGCTTGCAGCCATAAAGCCAACTGTACCTTAGGCCGCATCAAAAGAGAGATGGTTGGCAGGGCAAGGGAGGCGATTCTCCACTCTGGGGAGCTCCCACCTGGAGCAATGCACCCAAATCTGAGGCCCTCAACAAAGAGGGACATGGACCTGTTGGAGAGAGTCAAGAATAGAACAGAACTAACCAGGTTGGAAAATATCTTCAAAGATCATCGAGTCCAACCTATCACCCAACACCATCTAATCAACTCAACCACGGCACCAAGTGCCTCATCCAGGCTCTTCTTAAACGCTTCCAGTTGTGGTGAGAGGAAAGCCATGAAGATGATCAGTGAGCTGGAGCACCTCTCCTGTAAAAACAGGTTCAGAGAGTTGGAGTTTTTCAGTAAGAAGAGATAGGTCTAGGAAGACTTTACAACAGCCTTTCAGTACTTCAAAGGGGCCTAAAAGAAACCTGGAAGGGCTTTATACAAGGGCATGTAGTGATAGGACAAGGGCTAATGGCTTTAAACTAAGCAAGGAGGGATTTAGATTAGATGTAAGGAAGATTTCTCACTGTGAGGGCGAGTGAAACACTAGAACAGACTGCCCAGAGAGGTTGTGGAGTCTCCTTCTCTGGACACATTCAAAACCCATCTGGTCCCCAAGAAGGCCAATGGCATCCTGGCCTGCATCAGGAACAGTGTGGGCAGCAGGAGCAGGGAGGTCATTCTGCCCCTGTGCTCAGCACTGGTTAGGCCACACCTTGAGTCCTGTGTCCAGTTCTGGGCCCCTCATGTTAGGAAAGATGTTGAGCTGCTGGAAGGTGTCCAGAGAAGGGCAACAAAGCTGGGGAGGGGTTTGGAGCACAGCCCTGTGAGGAGAGGCTGAGGGAGCTGGGGTTGCTTAGCCTGGAGAAGAGGAGGCTCAGGGGAGACCTTCTTGCTGTCTACAACTGCCTGAAGGGAGGTTGTAGCCAGGTGGGGGTTGGTCTCTTCTCCCTGGCAACCAGCACCAGAACAAGAGGACACAGTCTCAAGCTACACCAGGGGAGGTTTAGGCTGGAGGTCGGGAATCCCCTTCTCTGGAGATTCCAAGCCCACCTGGAGATTGTGATCCTGGGCAGCCTGCTGTGGGTGTCCCTTCTTTAGGAGGAAGTTGTATTAGATGATCTTCAGAGACCCTTTCCACCCCCCCTCACCACCCACCCCCCCATGCTGTGCTGTTGTGCTGCATGAACTGAGTGTGAGCACAGTGACCATAGTGCAGCACAGCCCAGTGCAGGCTCCAATGGAACTCATCCCCTTGCCCTAGCTTGGGGAGCAGGATAAGACTCCTCTGGGAGGGGAAGGTTGATGATGTGCTGAGTGCCAGCTCCCTGAGAGAAGGGTGAGGACACTGGCAGGGAAAAGCCTTGGTTCCACACACGAGCAAAGGGCATCCAGCTCATGCTCTGCAGCCAACAGAGCAGTAACCTCCCTTCACCTTCCTCACCCAGGGCACCTCCACCCACAGCTTGCTCTCTGCCTACACATCCTGCAGGTGAGGACCACTTCCTCCTCCCAGTCTGGCTAACTCCAGCTCTAAGTCAAGCTCTAAGATAATGATCTCAAAGGTCTCTTCCAGCCTGGGTAATTCTGCTCTGTAAGACAACAAAGCTCCCCAGGACAGTCCCCACCACCATGTTTGCAGCCATCCCAGAGCCAGGGGCAAGACCCTCACCAGCCAAGACACCACCCAGAGGAGCTCAGCCCCAGTGAGGAGCCCCAGCCAGCACCCGTGGATGATATTGGAGCAGTCATCAATCCTGGCCCTAACAACCGGGGGGCCAGCAGGCCCCCCGGCCTTTTGTCACCACCACCAACACCCAGTGTGCACCAGGGGCACTCACCAGGGATGAGAGGAGGATCCTCAGCCCAGAAGGGCTCAGCTTGGGGCTGCTGCCTTGCCTGGTGGGGATTAAATAGGGGAGTGGGTGGGGAGGGCCAAGTGGCCACACCTGGGATGGGAGGAGACTCCACCAGAGCCCAGGTGCTGTGGGTTTGAGGGGGAAAAGGGGGAAAATGGGGCAGGTGAGGGACTTCTAGGGTGTCAGGTAATGACAGGAGTAGGGGGAGTGGAAAACAACCTAGAAATGGGTAGATTCAGATTGGATGTTAGGAAGAAGTTCTTCCCCATGAGGGTGGTGAGAGACTGGCACAGGCTGCCCAGGGAGGTGGTGGAAACCTCATCCCTGGAGGTGTTTAAGGGAAGGCTGGATGTGACTCTAGGCAACCTGATCTAGTGTGGGTGTCCCTGCCCATGGCAGTGGGTTGGAACTGGATGATTCTTGAGGTCCCTCCAACCCCACCAATTCCCATGATTCTATGCTTCTAAAACAATTTTGCAGATTAGGCTGTCTGTTAGGAAGAAATTCTTCCCAGCAAGAGAGATTGGCCACTGGATGTGCTGCCCAGGGAGGTGGTGGAGTCACCATCCCTGGAGGTGTTTAGGAAGAGCCTGGCTGAGGCTGAAAGTAGGTGATCTTTTGGAATCTTCCCAATGCAAACCATTGCATGATTCTAATTCTATGATGATCTCCTTATTGCCCCAGCATGAAGTGAACCAGCTGAAGCTCTCATTTGTTGTTTATGGCATTTTGTGCATGCAACAGCTGGAAGCCCTGGGTGAGTTGCTACTGCTGGCCCCTGGCAGGCTGGCTTTGAATCATGGAATCATAGAATCATAGAGTCAATAGGTTGGAACAGACCTCAAAGATCACCAAGCCCAACCTGTCACCCAGCACCTCATGATTAACTAAACCATGGCTTCAAGTGTCACATCCAATCCCCTCTTGAACACCTCCAGGGATGGGGACTCCACCACCTCCCTGGGCAGCACATTCCAATGGCCAAGCTCTCTTCCTGGGAAGAGCTTTCTCCTCACCTCCAGCCTAAACTTCCCCTGGCACAGCTTGAGACTGTGTCCTCTTGTTCTGGTGCTGCTTGCCTGGCAGAAGAGACCAACCCCCACCTGGCTACAACCTCCCTTCAGGGAGTTGTAGACAGCAAGAAGGTCTCCCCTGAGCCTCCTCTTCTGCAGGTTAAGCAACCCCAGCTCCCTCAGCCTCTCCTCACAGGGCTGTGCTCCAGGCCTCTCCCCAGCCTCCTTGCCCTTCTCTGGACACGATGCATATGAGAGGTGAAGTCCTCCAAAGTGCTGCCTTTCAGCTATCCCAGCCCTGCTGGCCTGGATGTCCCAGTGGGTTGTGCCTCCTCTCAATGCTCAGAGCATCCCTTTGGGTGTGTATCCCACCCAGGTCATAGCTCAGGCTGTTCAATGCTGCAGTGGGGCCAAGTTAACTGTTTCAGTCATGGCCACTTGCCTGAGCTGTAGCCAGGCTCCCTGGTTTGAACAAAGCACCATCCACCTCGCCCAGGGCAGAGCTAAACACTCAGAGTGAAAGCTTCAAGCCCTGGATTCTGCATGAAGTGAAACCAGAGCACGCAGTCTGCTCTGCTGGATGTAGCCCACTTGAAAGCCTTGTCCAGCAGCTCCTCAAGCCAGCACCCACCACAACGCTTGGTGAGATGATCTCCTCCAGTCTCCTGTTCGGGGGGCACAAGGAATCCCTGGGGATGCAGACTGCTGAGTCTGGCAGAGCATTTCAGCTGGGGACTGTCTATTCTTTCTCTGGTCTCTTCCTTGAGGAGTGCATCGGGCAAGAAAGTAGCTCAGTCAAGAGAGGCTGATTTCTCTGTGACCAGCTCCTTCTTGCCCACCTCAGCCACCTGTGAGGTAAAGCCCTCAGGTATGGCAACATAGGGCCAGCTCTTGCTCAGACTTACAGGAAATCTCTCCTGCTTTCCCTGGGAGCAGAATGAGAGCTATTATTATGCTGCCTGGGGCAGGTTTCTCTCTTTCAGTGTAAAAACTTTCTGGAACCACAGCTTGTGTACCGACACAAGTGCTAATGAACCTAGGAGTTACTTCCAATGACCACTGAAAGGAAATACTTGTGACACTGAAAAGCTGAAATCTCCCTATTCCCTGCAGCAGGAAAAGCACCAGAAGCAGATTTCCTGGTCAGGCACTGCCCTGTTTACAGCAATGAACTCCCTGCAATTATCCAAATCCCAATGAGCTACTCACTCTGGAAACCAGATCCCACTAAACACTAGCTGGCTGCAACGACTGGGGAATCAAACTTGAGGCCAGCCTCCAGTACACAGCTCTCAGGCATGGAAGTGCCCTCTACCATGCTTCCAGTATGCAAACAGGATAGAATAGAATAGAATAGAATAGAATAGAATAGAATAGAATAGAATAGAATAGAATAGAATTAACCAGGTTGGAAAAGACCTTAAAGATCATTGAGTCCAACCTATCACCCAACACCATCTGATCAACTAAACCATGGCACCAAGTGCCCCATCCAGGCTCCTCTTAAACACTTCCAGTGATGGTGACTCCACCATTCCAATGGCCAATCTCTCTTTCTATGAAGAACTTCTTCCAAACACCCAGCCTAAACCTCCCCTGTCACAGCTTGAGACTGTGTCCTCTTGCTCTGGTGCTGCTTGCCGGGGAGAAGAGACCAACCCCCACCTGGCTACAACCTCCCTTCAGGTAGAATGCAAGAAGGTCTCCCCTGAGCCTCCTCTTCTCCAGGCTAAGCAACCCCAGCTCCCTCAGCCTCTCCTCACAGGGCTGTGCTCCCTCCCCAGCTTTGTTGCCCTTCTCTGGACACCTTCCAGCAGCTCAACATCTTTCCTAACCTGAGGGGCCCAGAACTGGACACAGGACTCAAGGTGTGGCCTAACCAGTGCTGAGCACAGGGGCAGAATGACCTCCCTGCTCCTGCTGGCCACACTGTTCCTGATGCAGGCCAGGATGTTGGTCCATGTACATAAAGGCTGAATTTAAACCATGAGGGCTCAGATGTTCATCTGGGAGTTAATGGTGCCCAGGTGTTTGTAGGATGTGGACTTTGTACGTCCCAGGAACTCCTCATGGCTTAGTTCATCTGGAAGCTGAATTTCACCCCAAAGGATGCCCCAGAATACCCTGTTTGAGCCACAGCAGCAGCAAGGCAGAACAATTTAGCTCACTGAGGAGGTCACTCCAAGGGGCAAATGTGCCTAACCTCTGGAAGCAATTGCTGGCACCCAAATAAAGGGGCTGAAGCAGTGATTTGAGCAGGCAGCAGTGCCTGAAAGGAACAAAGTCCAGGCAGGAGACCCAAAGGGTGAAAGAGGCTCCGAGGGAATTCCAGGCTCCATAATGTCTCTGTTGAGAGGACTGATGGTCGCACATCCAGTGCAGCGCCTGCGTGGAGCTGATCTCAAAAGGGCCTTTGTTGGGAGGGCTTTGCACAGCAGCTGTGTATTTAAAAAGTTTTCATTATTAAAACATTTTGCAAAGACTTCTTGCAGAAGTGCCCTGCTCTGTAGAGAGAGGCTTGGCAGGCCAGGAGACCCCCACGGCAGGCCCAGGTTTCGGTAGGTCCTGCCGGCGCTGACGCAGCGCGGCGGCCAACGACGGAGCCCTGCCAGCCCCGAGCGCAAACTGCAGCTCATTGTCAGCTAATTCTGCGCTGGGTGCTCCGATTGGTCTGGCCACAGGGAGCCATCTACAGAGCATTTTGATCTTGTAATTTTCTGTAGTGCCTCCATGCCTCGTTTTAGAGCGGAGCACATCACATCCTGCTTTTCAAGCTTCCAAATCTATTTTGGACCCGTCCGCAGACCGGGCAGCGCGAAGAGCTCGCTGCAGCTGATGTCCCGTGCTGCCAGCAGCTATACTCTGAAGTGTATTTCTTTCTTGCATTCCTTTGTACACTTTGATCTACCCTCCTGCAGCAAAAGCACATTTTTAGCAGCTCAACTTAACTGGGAAGTGAAATCAGAAACCCAATCAGAATACTTTCTGCATTTTATCAAATGCGATTTAACTTTCCTCTGGTACAGATCTACACTTCTGTAACCCTTTGTAACTCCTCCCCACCTCTTTTCCCCACACCCTGCTGGCTCTGGTTCATTTCACCTCTAAGATTTTCCAAACTTGTAATGTCAAAAAAGCAAATGCTAGCCCATGCAACAGCTTTTCAATCCTGACTGCCATGGGCCACTGGGTTTTCCAGAGAGGCCAGCCCTGCTGCTGGGATGAGACCAGACCCATTGTATGCTGTAATAGGAACTAACAGGAAAAACAATAGCACCAGTAATAAGAAAATTTGGGTCAGATCTACCCTCCCAGCTAGACTCCTGTGGCCCTAGATATTTATTCCATGTTCTGTTCCAGAGCTAAGTGTGGAAAGCCTTAATGTGTGCACGGAACTCCAGACAGCGTTTGGACGACCCGGCCACCGCTGCCGAGGTACGGCCCTCTGATTCCACACCCCTGCTCTGCTACCATCTTCTCTGCAAAGGGTTTCTCCACAAGGACAGGTTTTGCCTCTGCAAACTGGAAATGAGAAGGAGACATCTCAACCTCCTGTGCCTCTGCCCAGTCCCTCCCGTGCACATTCAGGCATGCAACCTGCCATTCCCCTGGAATCCTTTCAAGCCACTGAATCAACA
>JAAWVA010001278.1:0-11630 GCA_015227895.2 Colaptes auratus | reverse complement strand
AATGGAATGAATGGAATAGACCAGGTTGGAAAAGACCTTCAAGATCAGGTCCAACCTATCACCCAACACCGTCTAATCAACTAAACATGACACCAAGTGCCTCATCCAGTTTCTTCTTAAACACCTCCAGTGTGACTCCACCACCTCCCTGGGCTGCCCATTCCAATGGCAAATCACTCTTTCTGTGAAGAACTTCTTCCTAATATCCAGCCTAAACCTCCCCTGGTTCATCTTGAGACTGTGTCCTCTTGTTCTGTTGGTGCATTCAGCTGACTTATTTACTTGCTAATTAAGACAGTTCACTGGCTGTACCTTCGCAAGCCAGGGAATCAATTTAAGCTATTATAACTCATGTTAAATTCAAGGGTATAATGTACTTGATAAATGAATGTGTTTTATTATGTGCCCTAGCTGCTACAACAGCAAAGCTTTCATCATTGGAGAGAGCCTAAATCACAGTAGGAAAACTAAAGATTTGTATTCATCAGGGAACATCTTCCTCGTTTTGTATATTCGTATAAAGCCAGGAAGTCTTCAACAAACTGTAGTGTACCAGAAGCCAAAAATCAAACATGAAAAGAACTTCACTCAAAGCCACATTCAAAAAAATCTAAAGCAAAAACTAAAAGAATTGGATGCAGATACAATTCTTAATGTATCAATAGACCACTGCCTCGCTAATATTTCTACAAAACAAAGCTATATACATTAAGAACAGAACTTCAAGGCAAAGCACAGAAGACTGCACAGAACCTGTAGGTCCAGCATCCAAGTTTGAAACCATTCTGGAGAGCAGCATGATTTAACAGCTGTTACACAGCCACAGCTTCAAGTCCAGAGACAGCTGGAGACAAGGTTTTGGCACAGTGTACTCTGACTTAATCAGGAAAATTCATACTGCTCTCCATCTCAGCTCCTCATCACCATGGAGAGCCAATCATGTTGAAGACCATGAAGAGGTTTGTATCTGAGTTATCCATCTGTTTTCCAAATAAATCAAGTAAGAGAAACTACATTTGATAGAAAAGTTCAGGAAAATGTTAGTCAAGTTTTACTGAACTGTGGAAATACTCAGTAGTATGGCAGAAGGGATAGCTGTCTATATCTAATTAGTATCTTAGTAGGAAAGGGCAAAAGAACTTTCAGATACTATTGGTGCCATGGTTTAGTCATGAGGTCTGTGGTGACAGGTTCGACTTGATGATCTTTGAGGTCTCTTCCAACCATGGTGATTCTGTGATTCTGTGATTTTGAATTGCATTACTATAATGCTTCTTTCCTTTCAAAACATAACTCCAGAATGCTTCTTGAACTATTCAGAGGCAAGCCAGATTAGACCCAGCAGGTAGAGAACTCTTGCTTATAATTCATTGTCATGAAAATTCTGGTCTCATTTTGGTTTACAGCTTATACTGGAATGAAGCCATGGGAGTGCAGACATTGCCTCTGGCAATCACTGATCTAACACATTAGGATGGGACACTCCAAAGGTCTTTTAACAGACACCTGATAGTAAGCACGGCCTGCAGGAGGAAGGCCTTTCAGCACCATCTGAGTTCCTAGACACCTTTTTTTTTCCTTCCATGCAGATTACCTAGAAAATTGTACCTACAAAGTAATTGGCAGGCCCACCTTTGCACGCAAACGTGGAAACAAGACTAAGAAAATGCTCTGAAAGGAAAAAATTTATATGATAAGCCTCCCCATTGTAAAAATTACTTCAGGTGTATATATCACAGAATCACAGAATCACCAAAGTTGGAAGAGACCTCAAAGATCATCAAGTCCAACCTGTCACCACAGACCTCATGACTACTAAACCATGGCACCAAGTGCCACATCCAATCCCCTCTTGAGCACCTCCAGGAATGGTGATTCCACCACCTCCCTGGGAAGCACATTCCAATGGCTAACAACTCTCTCTGTGAACTTTCTCCTGAGAGCTATAACACTGTATATGTGTACGTGTGCACCTGCACTCCTACCAAATCAGACATCCTGCACTGTGTGCATGCTTCATTTGAGAAAAGAGAAGGGCTTGCACTGGCTCCTCTTTCATTTCCACAGGTGGCCATAAAGACATAAATATGTGCAGACTGTAGTATCTTTCTTCCCTTATTTAAAATTTGGAATATTCTGATTAGTACATGCTAGGACGTACAAGGGATTGATGTAAAGTTCCTATTTCTAGCAGTGAATCAACTCTTCAGTGTGATATGGGTACCTATTAATTATGTAGTGCTCCCATTTTACAAAATCTGTTTTCAGACTCCAACTGGAATACTGATTAATTATACAGCACATGTTACAGGCTTTGCTGCTCTCCAGCCTGCGTATGACGAGCCACAGTTATTCGCCATGGTTATATTTATATCCCATTTATCACAGAACCACAGTATCACCACGGTTGGAAGAGACCTAAACAATCATCAAGTCCAACCTATCATCACCGACCCCATGACTAAACCATGGCACCAAGTGCCATGTCCAATCCCCTCTTGAACACCTCCAGGGATGGGGACTCCACCACCTCCCTGGGCAGCACATTCCAAATCCTAACAACTCTCTCAGTGAAAGAACTTTCTCCTCACCTCAAGCCTAAACTTCCCCTGGCGCAGCTTGAGACTGTGTCCCCTTGTTCTGGTGCTGGTTGCTAGAGAGAAAAGGCCAACTCCCTCCTGGCTACAACCACCCTTCAGGTAGTTGTAGAGAGCAATGAGGTCTCCCCTGAGACTCCTCTTCTCCAGGCTAAACAATCCCAGCTCCCTCAGCCTCTCCTCATAGGGCTTGTGCTCAAGGCCTTTCCCCAGCCTCGTTGCCCTTCTCTGGACATGTTCAAGTGTCTCAATGTCCTTCTTAATCTGAGGGACCCAGAATTGGACACAGGACTCAAGGTGTGGCCTAACCAGTGCAGAGTACAGGGGCACAATGACCTCCCTGCTCCTGCTGGTCACACTGATGCAGGCCAAGATGCCATTGGCCTTCTTGGCCACCTGGGCACACTGATGGCGCATGTTTAGCTGGCTGTCAATCAGCACCCCCAGGCCCCTCTCTGTTTGGCAGCTCTCCAGCCACTCTGACCCCAGCCTGTAGCACTGACTGGGGTTGTTGTGGCCAAAGTGCAGCACCTGGCACTTGGATTTGTTGAATGCCATCCTGTTGGACTCTGCCCATCTGTTCAGCCTGTCAAGGACCCTGTCTGCAGAGCCCTTCTACCCTCTAACAGATCAGCAACTGCTCCCAACTTGGTGTCATCTGAAAATTTGTTGATGACTGACTAAATTCCCTCATCCAGATCACCAATGAAGATATTAAAGAGGATGGGGCCCCGTACTGGGCACTGACTATTTATATTGCTTAACTCTTAGCTCTCCCCACACTGTGTTATAAATCCTTAAGGCTCAGCTACAGGATCCTTAACCAGGGTTCCTGAAAGTGCAGAGGGTCAGCGCCTGGCTGATATCTGAGCTTGAAACCGGAACTAAGAGTGGAGGACTTCACAGTTCAGGAATATATGAAAAGGATAGTAAGACACATGCCTCACCACAGAGGCAGAAGGAAGTGTCATCATTGAGTAGCTAAGGGAGCTGGGATTTTTTAGCCTGGAGAAGAGGAGGCTGAGGGGAGACCTTACTGCTGTCTACAACTACCTGAAGGGTGGTTGTAGTCAGGTGGGGGTTGGTCTCTTCTTCCAGGCAACCAGTTCCAGAACAAGAGGACACAGTCACAAGCTGTGCCAGGGGAGGTTTAGGCTTGATGTGAGGAGGAAGTTCTTCACAGAGAGAGTAATTGGCCATTGGAATGTGCTGCCCAGGGAGGTGGTGGAGTCACCGTCCCTGGAGGTGTTCAAGAGGGGATTGGACGTGGCACTTGGTGCCATGGTTTAGTAGTCATGAAGTCTTGGGTGCCAGGTTGGACTTGATGATCTTTGACGTCTTTTCCAGCCTTATTGATTCTATGATTCTATGCTTGTCAGGCCAAACCCAGGCTTCAAGCCTAGATTAACTTTACCACATAAATATATTCTGGGCAGGTAACTTAATTATGGCACCTTCCATCTGTATTCAGTGTAATCATTGCTTGACATTATATGTTTCTCATTTGAAATCTCAAGTCTACTTATATTGCCACAACCGACAGTATTTTAATGAGCCACTTGTTATTTGCAAAGATACTGCTCTCTGTTCAAAACAGCAAGGAAAATTTCAGCTTTCACTGGCTAGCAAGAGATTTCCCCATTGTTATAATGGGATTTGATCACTGCTTAATGAGCAGGCTGTCCTTTGCCTGTTTGTATTTTAAAAAAAAAAGAAAAAAGTGTAGAATAGAATAGAATAGAATAGAATAGTATAGAACAGAACAGAACAGAACAGAATAGACCTGCATTCACTACTGTGGACACTGACCAAAGAGAGATGGTTTCTATCATTGTTTAGTAGAATAGAATAGAATAGAATAGAATAGAATAGAATACAATACAATACAATACAATAAATCAGGTTGGAAGAGACCTTCAAGATCATCGCATCACCTATCAACCAACACCATCTAGACAACTAAACCATGGCACCCAGCACCCCATCCAGTCTCCTTCTAAACACTTACAGTGATGGCAACTCAATCACCTCCCTGGGCAGCCCATTCCAATGGCCAACCACTCTCTCTATGAAGAATTTCTTCCTAGCATCCAGCCTAAACCTCCCCTGGTGCAGCTTGAGACTTGTCTTCTTGTGCTGGTGCTGGTTGCCTGGGAGAACAGACCACCCCCCACCTGTCTGCAACCTCCCTTCAGGTAGTTGTAGAGAGAAATAAGGTCTCCCCTGAGCCTCCTCTTCTCCAGGCTAAGCAACCCGAACTCCCTCAGCCTCTCCTCAGAGGGCTATGCTCCAAACCCCTCACCAACTTTGTTGCCCTTCTCTGGACACATTCCAGCAAGTAAACATCTTTCCTATACTGAGGGGCCCAGAACTGGACACAGGACTCCAGGTGTGGCCTAACCAGTGCTGAGTACAGGGGGTCAATGACCTCCCTGCTCCTGCTGGCCACACTGTTCCTGATACAGGCCAGGATGCCACTGGCCCTCCTGGCCACCTGGGCACACTGCTGGCTCAGGTTCAGCCTACTATCGACCAGTACCCCCAGGTCCCTTTCTGCCTGGTTGTTCTCCAGCCACTCTGACCCTAGCCTGCATGGGGTTGTTGTGGCCAATGTGTAGAAGCCAGCACTTGGATGTGTTAAATCTCATACCGCTGGATTCTGTCCATCTGTCCAGCCTGTCAAGGTCACTCTGCAGAGCTCTCCCACCCTCTAACAGATCAACACCTGCCCCCAGCTTGGTGTCATCTGCAAATTTACTGATGATGGACTCAATGCCCTCATCCAGATCATCAATGAAGATATTAAAGAGCATGTCTTTCAATAGATTCAAGCGCACCCTAGATCAATTAAAGTAATACACATTGTAACTTCTGCCACTTCAGTTTTACTTGGCACTTTTGTGCCAAGTATCTATTCATACAAGATATTTTGCTTCAGGTAAGGAAGAGGACTGAGATGTTTCAGCTATCTAATTGTTATTTCTTAAATCAAAACAATCTAGTTGCTGAGATCTTGCTGCTCCAGTTCTTTACCAACATTGATCTTTGAGATGGATAATAAAGAAGTCAGGTTATGAATGCCAGCAGAAGCAACAGAGTTTGACTGTTTAGTTAACAAGGAGCAAGCCTACCACTTAATATACTTTTAAGTGACACATATGGCATGTAAAAAAATTAGAGTAATAGTTAGTTTGTTGGCAACACGTAACGTGAGCATACAAAAACCCATGTTTTTTAATTGTAATCATTCTTCCACTCCTTAACAGATTTAATGTCATGGACAGAGCTCCACTTAGCCATAATGTTACATGGGAAATACAGTTTTCCAAATAATTCTTCTATGTTGGTGGATAAAATTAATTGCATTACTTGTCACCCAATGAAAGGGAGAGTAGAGATTTGTACAAAGACATCAGTTAAATCAGTACTGTAACTTAGATGAGTCCAACATCAGTAAATTTGCAGATGACACCAAGCTGGGGGCATGTATTGATCTGTTAGAGGGTAGGAGGGCTCTGCAGAGGGACCTTGACAGGCTGGACAGATGAGCAGAGCCCAAGGGCATGAGATTGAACACATCTAAGTGCCGGGTTATACACTTTGGCCACAACAACCCCATGCAGAGCTACAGGCTGGGGTCAGAGTGGCTGGAGAGCGGCCAAGCAAAGAGGGACCTGGGGGTACTGGTTGACAGCCAGCTGAACATGAGCTAGCAGTGTGCCCAGGCAGCCAAGAGGGCCAATGGCATCCTGGCCTGCATCAGGAACAGTGTGGCCAGCAGGAGCAGGGAAGTCATTGTGCCCCTGTACTCAGCACTGGTTAGGCCACACCTTGAGTCCTGTGTCAAGTTCTGGGCCCCTCAGATTAAGAAGGACATTGAGACACTTGAACATGCTGCACCAGGGGAAGTTTAGGCTTGAGGTGAGGAGAAAGTTCTTCACAGAGAGAGTTGTTAGCCATTTGGAGATGGTGGAGTCACCATTCCTGGAGTTGTTCAAGAGGGGATTGGATGTGGCACTTGAAGCCATGGTTTAGTTAGTCATGAGGTGTTAGGTACTAGGTAATAGGTTGGACTTGATGATCTCTGAGGTCTTTTCCAACCTTATTGATTCTATGATTCTATGATTCTATGTCCAGAGAAGGGCAACGAGGCTGGGGAGAGGCCTTGAGCACAAGCCCTATGTGGAGAGGCTGAGGGAGCTGGGGTTGTTTAGCCTGGAGAAGAGGAGGCTCAGGGCAGACCTTATTGCTCTCTACAACTCCCTGAAGGGAGGTTGTAGCCAAGTGGGGTTTGGTCTCTTCTCTCAGTCAACCTGTGACAGATCAAGAGGACACAGTCTCAACCTGTACCAGGGGAGGTTTAGGCTGGATGTTAGGAAGAATTTCTTCCCAGAAAGAGTGATTGGCCATTGGAATGTGCTGCCCAGGGAGGTGGTGGAGTCACCGTCACTGGAAGTGTTTAAGAAGTGACTGGGTGAGGCACTTGGTGCCATGGTTTAGTTGATTAGATGGTGTTGGGTGATGGGTTGGACTCGATGATCTTGAAGGATTTTTCCAACCTGGCTAATTCTGTATTCTGAAGAGCTCTTCAGACAGGTAGTTCCTTTTCACATATCAGTTTCCATTTTCTTATTTTCTCTGCTTTCCAACTTAACTTTGGCAGAGATTAAATTTTACTAGTTCTGGGATCTAAATGGCTTTCTGTTCCAGTTATACATCTGGAATATTTACAATTGCTCCCTCAGAGATCTTCTGACAGGTTCTCAGAATATTTGTCCCTCGACTAGTTGTTAAGTCAATCTAAATTGCAGTATGTTCTTATTTTAGCTTTCCAGCTAAGTCTGTGTCATAAGGTTACAAAGCATCACTGAATGAGCTGAAATTCTATGTCCCAATTCTTAATTTCATAGGCTTTGCACATTTTAAAGTTTGGAATACTTGTTTCATTGTGTTCCTAACAAGAATACATTTAAATTCCATTAGGAGACAACCAAATTCTTTGTGAAAACAGAGACCTATTAGAGCTGTTCCTTGCTTTCAGTGAGGTATTAGTGTAAAATTAAGCACTTCTGGGCAAGACTGAAATTCCCTTCTCCCCTTCATTTCAGATGCTCTTTTTACTTTCTAAGGGCATTTCTGGCATCCTTTTCATAAACTGTGGGCATGAATGTGAAATATTAATTGATCAATTTTCAGTCCAAATGGACAGGTTATCAGAAGCTTGTGGACTTTTACATTATGCCCCAAACATTAAAAGCCTTTCAGAGACTGATCTTTCAAACTCTTAATTGTGCAATCAAGTTTAATGGAGTTGCTCAGACACTTGAAATTAAGCATCCTTTAGTACCATGCTGAACTAGACTCTAACTCTTCTTTATTGCCCACAATTAGTGAAGCCTGATTTTTTAATTTTCATTTTATCCATCCTGTCACACAAACATACCCATAAAACCCAATCTGTTATCAACATTCATACATACAATAACCCTCAGATGGCATCACCTGAGCCTGAAGTAGATAATAAATCATAGAATCATAGAATCAATAAGGTTGGAAAAGACCTCAAAGATCATCAAGTCCAACCTGTCACCCAAGACCTCGTCACTACTAATCCATGACACCAAGTGCCACATCCAATCCCCTCTTGAACAGCTCCAGGGATGGGGACTCCACCACCTCCCTGGGGAGCACAGTCCAATGGCTAACAACACTCTCTTTGTGAAGAACTTTCTCCTCACCTCCAGCCTAAACTTCCCCTGGTGCAGCTTGAGACTGTGTCCTCTTGTTCTGGTGCTGGTTGCCTGGGAGAAGAGACCAACCTGGCTACAACCTCCCTTCAGGGAGTTGTAGACAGCAATAAGGTCTCCCCTGAGCTTCCTCTTCTCCAGGCTAAACAACCCCAGCTCCCTCAGCCTCTCCGCATAGGGCTTGTGCTTGAGGCCTCTTCCCAGCCTCGTTGCCCTTCTCTGGACATGTTCAAGAGTCTCAATGTCCTTCTTAATCTGAGGGGCCCAGAACTGGACACAGGACTCAAGGTGTGGCCTAACCAGTGCTGAGTACAGGGGCACAATGACTGCCCTGCTCCTGCTGGTCACACTATTCTTGATGCAGGCCAGGATGCCATTGGCCTTCTTGGCCGCCTGGGCACACTGCTGCCTCATGTTCAGCTGGCTGTCAATCAGTACCCCCAGGTCCCTTTCTGTTTGGCAGCTCTACAGCCACTCCACCCCCAGCTTGTAGCTCCGCCTGGGGTTGTTGTGGCCAAAGCGCAGCACCCGGCACTTAGACTTGTTGAATGCTGCCAGGGATAAAGCAAGATGGTTACAACAATGATTTTGGGTTTGAAGCACTTTAAGACTTTTTACAATATAGCAAGTACAAAGAGAAAAAAAAAAGGCAAATGAATACTGCTTTAGACTTACTTCTGGAGCTATCAAAGAAATCTCTGACATCATTAAACACACGATACCCTAGCTGAAGAGGTGTGTAATGAAGATGCAATGTTTGATGACAACATGCTTCATATTTGTGAAAATCTTACATAAAACATTAACTTGCATAAAGGCATGACACTGAAAATCTGTGTAAGTAATCAATTTCTGATAGATCTCTAGGAGTTATGACAGTGGAAGGCATCTGAATTTTGAAGGAGGTATTCAGTGTCTTGGAGATCACCTTATAATTGCCTGGCATAAAAAACATCATGTATCTGAGCAATCAGTGGGGCTTTAAATTCATCTCTGCATTTTGCAGAAAGTCGGGGATGATGTTTAAGGATGGCTTGCATCTGACAAAAGCTAATCTACCTTTATTCCCTCCCACATACTACTTAATCTCTCCAGGTTCTTCTCAAAGTTCACAGACAAAGTTCATACCCACCGACACACGTGGAGTCACACCGCTGCCTCTCTTCGCACTCCATCTGCTGCATTTGTTATTTCTGACCACACTTTCTGCCATACTGCCTCCCATTTGGGTCTATTTGCCTGTAAAATTAAAAATGCTCATAACTGAGCTCACCTCAGAAATTAAGAGTGAGTCTTGGCTGCTTTCCTGTTCTACTTGTGTCTGTGTTTCTGCCAGGAGATGCGAGGTACAAATGCCATCAGGATAGTTTCTTCTGTGGTATAATGTAAGATTGTAATCATGGCTTTACACTAGACATTCCGCAGAGTTAAGTGATTGTTCATTAATGAACACTCAGGGAGTCAAAAATGGGAGACCAGCCAGATCCCTCAGTAGCTGAGGGCAGAACTCTCTCCTAGCCCATTGCTCCTCCCAAATGCAGCATTCAGGGAGCAGCAAGCAAATAAATAATCTATTTCCTGATGCCATCATTAATCAGTAGAAGTGATCCAAATAGGGTAATCTTTACACTGGTTTTAATATTACTGTATTAAAATCATACCAGTAAAATCAAATGACATGCAGGGTACTGCCTTTAAATAGTTACCATGACAATACTTATTAGATGTTCTATGCCAAAACAAAATGCTTCAGGTTGCTTTGAAAATGTGAAGAAAGCTTCAAATGGTTCAGTTTTGGCCTAATTCTGTCACTGCAAGTATGACAGAAAGTAGGCAGAGCTTTGATAGTTCATTTTTTCTCAGTCAACTTTGTTGCAGCAGTATTTTCCCAAAATAAGATGCTTTGTTTGTGCCTCACATTAAAAAAGAGATGGAAGGGAATGAGTGTATATCATTAGGGACACAGAAGCAGAAGTCAAAATAGCATTTAAAAGAGGGAAGAAGAAGAAAGAGCACAGCAGTAGCTGAGAGAAAAGAAGTATTTTTATTACACAGCGATGTAAGGAAAATAGAAAATCCTCTATAAAGGCAGGATATCCTTTGACTTATGTTATGAAAGGGAATTCAAATGGGAACAGGTTCAAAGAAGCCCCACCACAATGATTATGAGAATGGACAATATTTGAGAACAGTTTATATATAAAGATTAAATTGCTTTCATCTGCTTAGCCTTGTAAAGCAACCAGTGGAAAGGGATATGATAAGCTTTTATAAATACATTAATAGGAGTATTTGAGAGGGAGGAGAATTATCTGAATTAAAGGATAATAAATAGTACAGAAACAAAATCAGCTGTCGAGAAATTGGCCAGGAATACGTTTGCACAGAAAAGCAGAAGTTTTATTGTCATGCACCAGATTGATTACCCCACGATCCTATGACCTTTTCCAACAGGGAAATGATGTTTCAAGTTGAGTTTAGAATGGCAAAGGTCCCCCCCCAGCTCATTAACAGCTCTACCAAAACTATGTTTTTCTGAACAGGATACTGGTTTAGCAGCTGTGCAGCCATGCAAGCATTCTGCATCTTTGGCCTCATTTTGATATGAGATCAGTTTTTTCCTGTCTGATTGAAATTCATACATTTGGTAAGGAAAGCTACCTGCCTGACAGGTAGTTGCTTTAACAGGGAGTCTAACTGTTCTTAGGAACGGCACATTCAAGGAAATCTATAGAAGCCCTGCCAAGCTAAATGGGTATGCAGCAGCTTGCTCTGCGTTTTTCCAATAATAGTTTTGTACAAAGTCTGAAGCTGTTTGTTTAATGATCACCACTGGCATTGTTCATGTGAGAGAATAAAAGTCCTAGGTGATCCTAATCTCACCAAACAGATCTCTTGTTTAGTCCTGAATCTGATTCCTCAGAGCAGCAGCAACCAGGGCAAATGGTGGCTGTGGTGGGTTGAATTTCCCTCCTCATCCACCCCCCCCCACCCCACCCAACATCAAGTTTGCCAGACCTGCTCAGTTGGAAGCAAAGGAAAGCTGTATTTACAGGCAAAACTACAATCTGCAATGGAATGCAATGAATATGTACAAACTATACAGGAGTTACAATATTTACAGATATTGCCAATTAACAAACAACAGGAGAACTCCCCTGGTGAAGAGACCAGGGAAGCTGCCTCTCTGCCCACACAAACCCTGTCCAAAAGGGAGAAAGGAATAGAGAAAGTTGCTGTTAGACTTAACCAAAACAATGCAGCCAAGGCCAAGTAGAAGCAGGTT
>JAAWVA010001277.1:0-11645 GCA_015227895.2 Colaptes auratus | reverse complement strand
CTGCAGCAAGTGGAGCTTGCCATTGCCATGGGAACAAGCCCATTGAGTAGCAGAAGCAGCACCTGTCAGCATTTCTGTGCTTATCTCCCAAGGGCATCCTCCAGCTCTCACAGCACAATGGAATGAGCAATGGCCACATCCTTTGCATTTCTGGATTGGGTCTTTTTACCACTTCCCCCAAAGCAAACAGTGAGCACTCAAATGGAGCTGGTTGCGGGGGTTGGGCAAAGCCAGGCAATGGTGTGGTTCAAATCTCAGGACCAGACCCATGAAACACATTCAAGAGAAAGACAATCCCTTTTGAAGCTGGTTGCAGTCATGGGGTGTTAGGTCTTGGTTAGCAGCTGGATCGACCGATGCTGATGTAATCAGATTTGTGTTACTGTTGCTTTGCTGTTGCCTTGTACTGCAAGATGCATACAAAAGATGCTGAGCCTTCCATTGATGCTTTGTTGAAGAAAAAGGGGGGAGATGTTGGGGCCTGGGCTGTCTTGAAGCGTTAGCATAAGCAACTCACTCAGAATGACACAAGCAGCTAGTTTAGCATGTGCTCTATGGTAGCTGTGCTCAGGATGTGTATTCTGATAGCCTTGCCAAGGAACATGAGCTGCTGTCCTGATACAACAGCCACTGGGAAAGTTAGCAATAAGAAGACATCGTCACACAGCAGGGGAGGTGAATCTGGGATTGTGATCCAAGCTGTGCAAATGTCAACAACCAACAGGATTGATCAAAAGGGCACATGGACAGCTTGTGAGGATGCAGAACAGCCAATCAGATTGCAGAATAGTGCGAGCGTGCAATATAAATGTAAAGCTGAGAGATAATGAAGTTGAATGATTTATGCATCATATTGGTGTTGTGTCATTCCTGCTCCCACATGGGCTTGGAGGACCCTGGCACCTGGATATTGTAAATATTGTAGCTGTTGAAAATGGAAAAGGCAGAGAGCTTTCTTTTGCAACCTGCTGCATCAGAAGGAGAGCACTGACAGTGGAGAAACACTGAGAAATAAACAATCCTTTTTTTCTCACTTGTCATTTACTGCACTGTTCTCTTAAAAATCCCTTATTAATCCTAATCCCTTTTAAACTTTACTTAAATTGCCCTTTAACAAAGGATTCTCTTCTTTTGATATTATTTCTCTTCTGTAGCTGTGGTATTAGAAAGGAAAACCTCAACTGTTCCTATTTTACTGCCAGTGTCATACCAATTTTCTTGCTTATGCACCAATACTAGTACCACCCTCTCCCTGTTTTGGTCATGTGAACCGGAAGGGCTACCCCTTGCATATGGTGTCATTAAAGACAAGAGCTGGTGTAATATAGAATAGAATAGAATAGAATAGAATAGAATAGAATAGAATAGAATAGACCAAGTTGGAGAGACCTTCAAGATCATTGTGTCCAACCTGTCATCCAACCCCCACCTAATCACTAAACCATGCAATCAATCACCCTATAGTGTCTACTCTTAAACACATCCAATGATGGTGACTCCACCACCTCCCTGGGCAGCACATTCCAATGGGCAATCACTCTCTCTACGAAGAATTTCTTCCTAACATCCAGTCTAAACCTCCCCTGGTGCAGCTTGAGACTGTGTCCTCTTTACTAGTGCTGGTTGCCTGGGAGAAGAGCACAACCCCCACCTGGCTATAACCTCCCTTCAGGTAGTTGAAGAGAGCAATAAGGTCTCCCCTGTGCCTCCTCTTCTCCAGGCTAAGCAACCCCAGCTCCCTCAGCCTTTTCTCATAGGGCTTGTGCTCCAAGCCCCTCACCAACTTTGTTGCCCTTCTCTGGACACATTCCAGCAAGTCAACATCTTTTCTAAACTGAACACAGGACTCAAGGTGTGGCCTAACCAGTGCAGTGTACAGGGGGAGAATCACCTCCCTGCCCCTACTGGCCACACCATTCTTAATGCAGGCCAGGATGCCACTGGGCCTCTTGGCTGTCTGGGCACAGTGCTGGCTCATGTTCAGCCTACCATCAATCAGTGTCCCCAGGTCCCTCTCTGCCTGGCCACTCTCCAGCCACTCTGAACCCAGCCTGTAGCACTGCATGGGATTGCTGTGGCCAATGTGCAGATATATATTGGCTGTTAGGTTTGACTGATACCCCTGTGTCATCCTGGTTTGAAACATCCTTGCTGGACAGTAGTCTAGGCTGTGACTGGAATTTCAGGCATAATGTGATACTCTATTCTGATTGTCCCCTGGTGCTCGCTCTGGTGAGGCCCAGCTCAAGTGTTGTGTCTAGTTTTGGGCACCTCAATCCAAGAGAGATATGGAGGTGCTGGAGCCAGTGCAGAGGAGGGCAGGGAAGCTGGGGAAGGGCTTGGAGAATAAATTCTGATCAAGAGTGACTGATGGAGGCTGAGGGAAGACCTTGTGGCTCTCTACAGGTGCCTGAAAGGACACTATAGAGAAACGTTGATGTTGGTCTCACAAGTAGTAAGCAATACAGCAAGAGGGAACAGCCTCAAGCTGCAACAGGGGAGGCTTGGACTGGACAGTATGAAATATTCTTTGTCACTGGAAGAGTGGTCAGGGACTGGAATGTGCTGCCCAGGGAGGTGGTGGAGTCCCCAACCCTGGATGTGTTTAAAGGTGGTTTGGATGTGATGCTTGGAGGTACAATTCATGGGTGACCCTTGTAGAGTAGGGTCCTGGGCTGGACTTGGAGATCTTGAGAGTCTTGCACAACCTGAATGTTTCTGTGAGTCTGTGACACTTCTACCAATTTCTAAGACTGCTAGTGATTCTATTTGCTGTTTTTAGCCAGTAGTTTATTGTCCCTGTGCTGATATGTAGCATCTTACATATGCTTCACTTGCTGAAACTTCATCTTCTGTTCAGCCTGCTAGGGCTGTTCTTGGAGGGGTTTTACACTTCAGAGGCTGTGTAGACTTAATTTGTCTTCTAAAAGCTGTTTGTGCTTTCATCCCAGCCATTGAAGGGAAAGAGATGAAGGCATGGGCTAGTGTAAGAGAGGCTGCATTAGGGATGGCCAAGGGCTCTGGCAAGGCTGAGTGGCCAACAGGACCAAGATCTTGTCCCCTGGCTCTGGCAGTTGCCTCTGCCATCAAGGCCCTGTGAGGAGAAACTTGGCTTTGGGGCTTTGAGGTTCTTCTAGTCCAAGGGCAGCGGTCAGGGCTTGGCCTTTCTGCTTCACACACCAAAGGCAAGTTTTTCTGCCCTGTACTTTGCCTTTGTCTCCCTGCACTCCTGGCCTCTAACAAGCTGCTCTAAGGAGTCCCTGGGGAGCCTTTGGCAGTAATAAGCCTCAGTGAGGCCAATCAGTGCTTCAGGGGACTTTGGAGTTTTCTTCTGCCTTGGACTTGTTGAGAGGCTTCTTGGCAGTACCTTGGCAGAGTCTCCTGGCAGTACCTAAGGATGATGTAATCAGCCCCACATACTCCATGGGGCTCATTAAATACTGCTGAACCTCTCATTCTTGCCAAGGTTTCTGCAGCTAATTGGAGAGGTTTTTAGTGCTCAAAGTACCTGGTAGAAATTATTTTTAAAGGAACATTTCATTATTTTTCAGCAGGAGTTGTCTCTTTGCAAGCAAACCACAGCAATCCTATCAAGGTCCTACCCTGGTCACTGCTCATCCTCACTCCCCACTGCCCCCAGCAGAGCCCAGAGCCACAGGTGAAGGACAGGATCTGCCTTGCCAGGGGCTGGGGGTCAGGCCTTGGCCCTTTGGATCAAGGAAACCCCTCCAGGTATGCTCAGCAGCAGAGCCACCTTGAGCTGCTTGTCCTGACCTCTCAGCACTGCCTAAGTTCTCTGCTCTCCCCACATCCTGGAGATGCTTCAGTGCCTTCAGTAGTGTTTCCCTTGCATCCACTGTCTCCTTCTGCTCTGGGGACCCTGGGGAGCCTTTCCCAGTATGCTTCACTGGGACCCATTAAGAGTAGAAGAAAGTTCAGAGTTTGTATCTGACTTTGACTTCTGGAGAGGTTTCATCAGCTTCTCAGTCTCTGAGGTTCATGGACTTGGCACCAAAGCCACCAGAGGGCTCCTTTAAAATACCTGGGCTGGTTCGGTTGTGCTGAGCCAGGCCAGGCTCCTGGGCTGGAAGGAGCTGCTGGCAAGCAGGCAGCACTGCAGGAGACAGCTCTGGGCAGGAGCAGCTCCTCTGCACAGCACAACAGGGCTGAGGACACTGCCAGAGGATCTCAGGGAGATGAAGAAGGCAGAAAGAGCTTGATGTTGTCCAGGACTGGGAGGGTGACTGAGAGCTCACTGGAGGAGAAGTCACTGCAGTCACCGACACAGTGAGGCTGTGGGTGCTGGACACTGCAGCTGTAGCTACTGGAGGCATCTCCATTTCAGCAGCTGATGCTCAGCTGACGGCTCCTGGAGTGTGCACACAGAAGGAGGACCAAAGCCCTTCAGTTCCATCCTGTGAGCAGCAGTGAGCAGAGCTGGGGAAGGAGAAGGCTTCACCCACCCCCAGCCCCTCTGCCTTTCTCTCTTCCCCTCACTGTCTCTGTAACACTGCAGGGCTGGTCCTTGTTTCTCCACCTCTTCATGGGACTCTTGTATTCTGGGATTGGGCTGCTGGTCACTTTCTGCTCTGACACCAGAGGACTCTTCATGGCAATTCGGTGTTCTTGCTGCATTTGAAGCTGTGAAGAACTCTGACATGGGTTGGTAGTGATGGGACTGAGCTGATGCATTCATCATGCAGCTCAGGGAGGGAGCTTACAATGAGGCTGAGAAGTGTGCCCTAACTTGTCACTGCCTTTCCCTCCTTGCACAGGTCTTCATGGCCAGAGGCAGCAGATGGCCAACAGCAGCTCCATCACCCACTTCCTCCTCCTGCCATTCCCAGGCACAAGGCAGCTGCAGCTGCTGCACTTCTGCCTCTTCCTGGCCATCTACCTGGCTGCCCTGCTGGGCAATGGCCTCATCATCACCACCATAGCCTGGGACCACCACCTCCACACCCCCATGTACTTCTTCCTCCTCAACCTCGCCCTCCTCGACCTGGGATTCATTTCCACCACTGTGCCCAAACCCATCGACAATTCCCTGAGGGACACCAGGGACATCTCTTATGCAGGATGTGTTGCTCAGGTCTTCTTTTTAGTATTCTTAATGTCAGCAGAGTATTTTCTCCTCACCACCATGTCCTACGATCGCTACGTTGCCATCTGCAGACCCCTGCACTATGAGACCCTCCTGGGCAGCAGAGTTTGTGTCCACATGGCAGCAGCTGCCTGGGCCTCTGGGGTTCTCTATGCTCTGCTACACACAGCCAATACATTTTCCCTGCCCCTCTGCCAGGGCAATGTTGTGGACCAGTTCTTCTGTGAAATCCCCCAGATCCTCAAGCTCTCCTGCTCCACATCCTACCTCAGGGAGATTTGGCTTATTGTGGCCAGTGTCTGCTTAGTCTTTGTCTGTTTTGCATTGATTGTGGTGTCCTATGTGCAGATCTTCAGGGCAGTGCTGAGGATCCCCTCTCAGCAGGGACGCCACAAAGCCTTTGCCACCTGCCTCCCTCACCTGGCTGTGGTCTCCCTATTTGTCAACACTGTAATCTTTGCCTACCTGAAGCCCTCTTCTATCTCATCCCCATCCCTTGATGTGGTGGTATCAGTTATGTACTCAGTGGTGCCTCCAGCAGTGAACCCTCTCATCTACAGCCTGAGGAACCAGGAGCTCAAGGCTGCCCTGAGGAAAATGACCACCGGATTCTTTCAGAAGCAAATAAACTCTTCGTCCTCTCCTGCAGAGCAGTTCTGATGTCACTCACAGTCTGGTTTCTATCTGTTTGGCTGCTGCTGGTGCTGTCACCCTTGTGAGAATGTTGTTTCCCCACCAGTGTCTGTCTTCAGGCCATTTCTGATTCACTGTTGGCCTGTCTGATGTGACCCAGAGGCTGCAGAGAGGAGCAGCTCTGCTCCCTGGGTGTGCAACATGCAAGGAAAAAATTCTTCCCATCTTGAAGTTCATGACAGAGACAGAGGAGTCTGGTAAAACTTCATTTGAATAAAGGGAGAGTCCACAGGACAACTCCCTGTGGGGTCTCTCTCATTGCTGAAGGCACAGCTCCCCTTTCATCCTACATTTCTGGCTGCAGATTTCCTTCTCCCTTTCCCCACTGGCTCAGGTGCTCAGGATTTAGCCTTTCCCCAAACCCCTCCTCCATGTCCCCCTTCACACAAACCCTTCCTGCTTCATGCATCCTATCTTCATTTAAATTAGGTTGTGCACTTCTCTGGGTGGGGAATTTAATATTCAGTAATCTGTTAAGCCTGTGCTCTGGCCTAAAAGTTCAGCAGTTCAGGCTGTGGTCAGTGTCTGCTATCTTGGGACAGACCTCTACTGATTTACAGTGAGGTTCAAGGGAAGGGACTAAGCAGAGGCCCCTTTGTGATATACATACACATGGAGAAGGTGAACTGTCTGGCTTCTCCCTTTCCCTTCCAACTCCCTCTTAGCCAATTCTTTCTTTTGTAAGGACACTCCCTCCTTTTGATCCCATCAATCCCTCCTCTTTTTGCTTTAATAATTGTCTTTACAAAATTCATTCCTCATTAACTTAATCCTTTCCTCTTGGCTCATTTCTGATCTTGGTCTTATTTGCAGATACATCATACTGCTCTTTTTTGTAGCCTTTTTGGCTCCCTTGATATGGCTACAGCCTGCACCTGCCTGACTGCAGGATGGATAAGCCATACAAACCAGGGCATCAGACATGGTAGAAAGATTAGAGCTGCTGTTGCACAAAGGGAGAAGAATGACACTCGTCTTACCCATGGCCCACCAGGCAACCAAGACAATGTGTCCCATTCCAGTCCTTGCCAGGTTTGGACTGGTCCATGAGCCATTTTCCTGCTGTGGGTGGCTATATTTATTGCTGCCTCCCTGTTGTCCTCAATCTCTAGGCACCAGTCAGAGGTATTAAACTTTCCACATCCACCTTCTTCCTCAGCTAATAGACAGTCTGGAGAGTCCATTTGGGTGCATTGCCTCTGACACCTGGGTTTGGTGTTTGGCTAATAGTACCAGGCCCCAGGCAGTCTCATTGTTGTTGAGTTCCACCACAGCCTGGAATGGAATTCTTCTGTTCAGCATAGATTGGAGTTCCATGTCCCCAACTACCATCTTGAGCCCAGGTCGCAGGTCCATAGGTCTCTCTTCTTCTTTGGGGCAGCCACTCATCATCACCCCACACCTGAGCACCTCCAGCTTTGAAAGATCTTTTCTCTCCCTCAGTGTCTTCAAAAATGGGGATCCCCAATTCATTGCTTTACTGAAGAGGCAACAAGAAAAATCCCAGCTGGATGCACAAATAATTTTTTGTCTATACCCTTAGTTGCAGGAGGGAATACAAAAAGGAACAGGACAGCAGCTGTAGTCAACAAGTGGCTTAGAGGCTGCTGCAGTCAGAAGAATTTTGGGTTTTTCGATCTTGAAAAACTTTCTACTGCAGCAGGTCAGCTGGCAACAGATGGAGTACATCTGTCCCAGAGGGGGGAAGGTCACAGTACATGAGAATGGCCTGTCCCCCAAAGGGAAAAAGATTCTGGGAAGGGAATTAGCAGGCCTCATTGACAGGGCTTTAAACTAGCTTCAAAGGGGGAAGGGGCTGAAACCAGTCCCCCCAGACAGGAGTCTGAGGGTGGTAAGCTGGAGTCAGCAGCCCAGATGAAGTGCATGTATACTAATGCACGAAGCATGGGCAACAAACAAGAGGAGCTGGAAGCCTTGTTGCAGCAGGAAAGATATGATGTAGTTGCCATCACAGAGACGTGATGGGACAATTCACATGACTGGAGTGCTGCAATTGATGGCTACAGGCTCTTCAGGAGAGACAGGCAAGGAAGAAGGGGTGGAGGGGTGGCCCTGTACATCAGAGAGGCACTTGATGCCGTTGAGCTAGAGATCAGGGACAATTGGGTTGAGTGCTTGTGGGGAGAATTAGAGGGAAGACCTGCATGGCAGACTCCTGGTTGAGTCTGTTATAGACCACCCCAACCAGGAGGAAGATGTCGATGAGACATTCTATAGGCAGCTAAGGCTGTCTCAAGATCGCCTGACCTCGTTCTCATGGGTGACTTCAACCTGCCGATATCTGCTGGGATCTCACACAGCGAGAGGAGGCAGTCTAGGAGGTTCTTAGAGTGCATGGAGGACAGCTTCTTATCCCAGGTGCTGCGTGAACCTACCAGGGGTGAGGCTCTGCTTGACCTCCTCTTAACCACTAGGGAAGGGCTGGTGGGTGATGTGGTGGTCGGAGGGTGTTTAGGCACCAGTGACCAGGAGATAACTGAATTTTCAGTACTCAGTCAAGCTAAGAGGGGCAGCAAGAAAACCTCCAATCTAGACTTCCAGAGGGCAGACTTCAGGTTACTCAAGGAATTAACTCAGAAGGTTCCTTGGGAAACAGCCCTTAAAAACAAAGAGGTCCAGGAGAGCTGGAGCTGCTTCAAGGCAGAACTCTTGAAGGCGCAGGAACAGGCTGTGCCAACATGCCGGAAAATGAGCCGCCGGGGCAGACAGCCAGCCTGGATGGGCAATGAACTTCTAAAGGAACTAAGGGAAAAAAAGAGGGTATATCATCTTTGGAAGAAAGGGGAGGCAATCCATGAATGTTTAGGGATGTTGCTAGGTCTGTAGGAAGAAAATTAGGGAGGCAAAAGCCATTTGGAGCTTAGACTGGCCTCTGCTGTGAAGGGACATAAAAAGTCCTTCTATAAATACTTCAATAGCAAGAGGAAGGGTAAGGAGAACCTCCACTCCTTGGTGGGCACGGAGGGGAACGTTGTAACAAAGGATGAAGAAAAGGCAGAGGTACTTAACACTTCTTTACTTCAATTTTTACTAGCAGGACTGAACATCTCCAGACAGCTGGCCTGCAGAGCTGGCAGATGGAGCCAGGGAGCTGCATAGTTTCCCGCTGCTCCAGGAGGCAGTTAGAGATCTTCTGAGCCGCTTGGCCCCCCACAAGGCCATGGGACCGGAAGGGATCCATCCTAGGGTGCTGAGAGAGCTGGCAGATGAGCTGGCCAAGCCGCTCTCCATCATTTTTCAACAGTCCTGGCTCACTGGAGAGGTCCCAGAAGACTGGAAGCTGGCCAGCGTGGTGCCCATCCACAAGAAGGCCGGTTGGATGAGCCAGGGATTCTAGGCCTGTCAGCCTGACCTTAGTGCCAGGCAAGATTATGGAACAGCTCATCCTGAGTGCGATCACACAGCACTTACAGGATGGCCAGAGGCTCAGGCCCAGCCAGCATGGCTTTAGGAAGGGCAGGTCCTGCCTGACCAACCTGATCTCCTTCTATGATGAGGTGACCCGCCTGGTTGATGTGGGGAGGCCTGTGGATGTGGTCTACCTGGACCTCAGCAAGGCCTTTGACACCGTCCCCCACAGCAAACTCCTGGCCAAGCTGGCAGCCCATGGCTTGGATGGGAGCACACTGCGTTTGTTAGGAACTGGCTGGAGGGCCGAGCCCAGAGAGTGTTGTGAATGGTGCCACATCCAGCTGGCAACCAGTCACTAGTGGTGTGCCCAGGGATCAGTGCTGGGCCCCATGCTCTTCAACATCGTTATTGATGATCTGGATGAGGGCATTGAGTCCATCATCAGTAAATTTGCAGATGACACCAAGCTGGGAGCAGATGTTGGTCAGTTAGAGGGTCAAAAGGCCCTGCAGAGGGACCTCGACCGGCTGGACAGATGGGCAGAGTCCAATGGGATGACATTCAACAAGTCCAAGTGCCATCCTCCTCCAAACTGACTTTTCTCTGCAGGAGTCTCCCATGGTGAATGTGAGAGAGTGACCCTTGGCACCAAACTGAACCTGTTGACATCTCTGTTCCCTTTGCTGATTCCATCCATTCATTCCAGTGTCTCAGATTCTCCTCCTGCCTCAGCAGAACTCATTGTGCTGCTTTCCCTCTGAGGGAGTGCCTTTGGGATTGGATTGGATTTGCCCAAGGCATTGCCACTCATGGCCAGGAAGGGCAACAATTTCCTTTGTATGGAGGTGCAGAGGCCTAGGGGAGATGCAAACACCCCCATGGTGTAGGGAGGTAGCTGCAGCCCTGTGGAGAAGGGTTGGGGATATTGGATCAAAGAATCCTGGAATGGTTTGGATTGGAAGAGGTGAAGAGAGCATCAAGTGCAACACCCTGACCATGGCCAGGGACATCTCCCACTAGGTTGGGTTGCTGAAATGCCTGACTTTGGAGACTTCCAGGGATGGACATCCCCTTCTCTGGGCAACCTGTTCCAGTGCCCTGCCACCCTCCTTGCAAGCCATTTCTTCCTTCTATCCAATCTCAGTCTCCTCTTCCAGTTCAAATCCACTGCCCCTTGTCCACCCACTGCAGCACTTGGTCAAAAGTCTCTTTCTTGTCCTATGAGCACCACCTCTCTCCACTGCAAAGAGCTTGGAGAGTGCCCAGAGATCTCCCCAGATGTGCTTGGGGAGGCCTCAGGCACATGACCAGTAGATAGAGGTGAAGGGTTCAACGGTGTGAAGAGTGAGGACAGGAGCAGAGTAGCCTGAGAGTGCTTGGGGAGTGTTTGAGACATGGAGAAGCTTTTCTGCACAGTGACAAAGTGCAGAGAAAGAAACAAAGCCACAAATGCAGCTGGGAGCTCCAGGCTGGAGATGAGGAGAAAGAAATGTCACTGCAAGACATCCCCCAGCAGCAGCCTGGAGCACTCCAAGGCTTGGAGTTTCAAGGAACAGCCAGGGAGGATGGAGAGAGAGCAGCAAAGGAAGGTGGCAGCAAGGTGGGGCAGCTGGCTGGGTGACTACAGCCTGCAGGGAAAGAGGCTCAGCTGATGCAGCAGCAGAGGACAGCCTGAGGGGCAGATGACAGAGGGCTGTGGGAGAGCTGAAAGGCTCCTGGCAGGGCCAAGCTCTTCATGCCTTTGCTTCTGGCTGTGGTCTGTGCCACTGCTGCCTCTGTGGAGACAACTCCTCCTTCCAGCCCTGGGGCCTCATTGCCTCCTTGTCCATCCTCAGGAGCCTGGGAGGGATTGTGCCATAGGCCTGCCCTTGACATTGGTCCTTTCTACATCCCACTGCTCCAGGAAGAGCCCTGACGGGTGAGTGAGGGACAGGATCTGCCTGTCCAGGAGCCAGGGCTCAGGGCTTGACCCTTTGCATTATGAAACACCTCCAGGTTGCTCCAGCATCAGAGACATCTTCCTCTGCTTGTCCTGACCTCTCAGCACTGCCTCCAGTTCTCTGCTCCAACCACAGCCTGCAGACACTTCCCCAGCAGTGTCCTCACTAGGACCCATCAACAGAGAAGAAACTTCAGAGTTGGAAAGTGACTTCAACTTCTGGAGAGGTTTCATCATCTCCTCTCAGTCTCTGATGTTTACCTGGCACCAAAGCCACAAGAGGGTCATTAAATGCCCCTGGGTTGGTCCTCTGCTGCTCAGCTGGGCTGAGCTCTGTGGCTGGAGGGAGCTGCTGGAAAGTAGGCAGCAGAGAAAAGTGTCAGCTGTGCCAGGAGCAGCTCCTCTGCTCTGCACAGCAGGGCTGAGGGCATGCCAGTGGATCTCAGGGAGATGATGAAGGCAAAGAGAGCTTGGAGGTGTGCAGGAGGTGACTGAGAGCTGACAGGAGGAGAAGTCACTGCAGTCACTGACAGGGTG
>JAAWVA010001276.1:0-11646 GCA_015227895.2 Colaptes auratus | reverse complement strand
AAAGGGCTGTTTTATTTCCCTCAAAGCTCAACACCCAACACATTGTCTTGCAGAGTGCCTGGGTGATTTTGTGGTGGTGAGGCTTTTTTTTCCATGCAATAACGAGAAATAAAGGCCTTCTGAATATCAGCAAATCAAAAAGAGCTCTTTCTCCCCACCTAAATCATTCCCTTTTTTGGTTGTTGTTGTTGTTGTTGTTTTGGTAGCCTTTTCAAACATTATTGCCAGCATGATTGGATTCTCAGCCATCCCTCTGCTCAGCATTGCTAGATAAAATGAGGCAACAGAATGTACTGAACTTTTAAACAGGCATCTCAGTGGGAGCTGGCTTTATTCTTTGTAAAATAGCTTGGTTTGAAAACAACAACAACAGCAACAGCAACAAACCCACCAATAAAAAACCCCTCTGTTTTTAAAAGGAACAGTTTGCCTTCCTGTATCTGAAGGGGGCTACAAGAAGGCTGGGGAGGGACTTCTCAGGATCTCAGGTAGTGATAGGACTAGGGGGAATGGAATGAAGCTGGAGGTAGGGAGATTCAGGCTGGACGTGAGGAGGAAGTTCTTCCCCACGAGAGTGGTGAGGCCTGGAATGGGTTGTCCAGGGAGGTGTTGAGGCCCGTCCCTGGAGGTGTTTAAGCCCAGGCTGGATGAGGCTCTGGCCAGCCTGCTCTAGTGTAGAGTGTCCCTGCCCATGGCAGGGGGGTTGGAACTAGATGATCCTTGTGGTCCCTTCCAACCCTGACTGAAACTATGAAACTATGTTCTGTTCTAATCTCAAGTGATAGGGATGGGTATTTGTTGTTTGTGTTATGCCATTGATAGGGATGGGAATTTATTGTTTGTGTTATGCCATTGTCTGGGGATCCAGCTGAGCAGTGCCTGCTGCTTCAAGACACAGCTTATGCACGTGGGGGGAAATGGGCTTTGCCCTCCTGCACCCTTTGGCCAGGTGAGGGGCAGAAATGGGGCCCTGTCCCTGGAGGTGTCTTCATTGAAAGAGTGTTCAGGCACTGGAACAGGCTGCCCAGGGAGGGGGTGGAGTCACCACCCTGCGGTGGCACTTTGCGACGTGGTGGTGGTGGGTTGATGGTTGGACTTGATGACCTTAGAGGTCTTTTCCAACCATAATGGATCTATGAATCCATGAATTATTATGCTCTCTGGTGAGTGGGAAAATGATGGAGAAACACCAGGTCTGGTGTTGGGTTTGATTTCTTTGCATGTGATTTTGCTTCACTGGCCACAGAAACTTCGAGGCTCTTTCTAAGGATGTGGGACACCAGATGCCTTCTGGGCTGGTTAGTGTCACCAAACATTTGTGCTATTAAATCTTCTTGGAACGGGGAAATTTGGTCTAAAATGAGGGTTTCCTGGTGTCACTGATCCTACTTTTCTCAAGCAGCTTCACAGCATGCTTATCAACCAGGATGGTTTATGTTCTGTCTTCTCTTCTTGGTAGCTTTGAGTTTTGTTAGTTGAGAGTGATCCAAACAATGGCCTCCTGGTGCAAGTGCCCTCTCCTCAGGCTCTCCTTCCCTCTCATGTCAGTAATGAACTGCTCCCTGGAGCAGGGATGGGCACACAAGGTCTCACCTCCTGTACCCCTTCCCTGCTCACCCAGGGACAGTCCTGCTGCTCTCACACTCTGCATGGCTACTGAACCTTTTTACAGCAACTGGAGCTCTTTCCAAGTGATGGTTTGCTTGCTGACCAGCCTCACCTGGGTTGTGGGGCGTGCACAGATCTGCCCTTTACCTGATCCTGGAAATCCTGGGCTCCCACAGGACCTGTTCTACTTTTTAAAGCTAAACCCCCCCCCAAAAAAAAAAGCCCTGAGAGAGAGGAGCTGAGTGCATGGTCTCCATTACATGTTATGGGTCTCTTGCTTCGACCATGAAGCAACCCTTTTCCCTCCACCCATCCTCGAGTGCACAGTTTGCAGCCCAAACTATTTGACAAATCTGACCCAGACTTGCTAATAGCTTCAGGGTGACCCAAACCACATATCTGACGAATTCAACTGAAAAGTCTTCCTTTACTGAAGTCCAAACATAGAGGGGAAGCTGGTGGCTGTGGCAGCAGGGAGGGAGACAGGAAAAGAAAGCTGGTGGAAAATGCTAGGGAGGCTGAAATGGAATCCTGATGTGCTGCAGGGCTGGCAGAGGTCTTAGGAGAAGGGGTGTCCCTGGTGGAGGACCTGACCTTCAGTTTGCACATGCTGGTTGGGGACCCCCCAGGTCCTGGCTCTGGGGGCATCCCTCCACCCCCCACAGCAGTCTCATGAAACAACTCTGTACTTCCCTTGGTTAGAATTCCCCTTCCTCCCTCCCTCCCTCCCTCCCTTCCCTCCCTTCCCTCCCTTCCTCCCTTCCCTCCCCTTCCCTCCCTTCCTTCCTCCCTTCCTCCCTTCCTCCCTTCCTCCCTTCATCCCTTCCTCCCTTCCTCCCTTCCTCCCCCTCTTCCTTTTCCTTCCTTCCTTCCTTCCTTCCTTCCTTCCTTCTTCCTCCTTCCTTCCTTCCTTCCTTCCTTCCTTCCTTCCTTTCCTTCCTTCCTTCCCTCCCTCCCTTCCTCCCTCCCTTTCCTCCCTCCCTCCTCTCCCTCCTCTCCCTCCTCTCCCCTCCTCTCCCTCCTCTCCCTCCTCTCCCTCCTCTCCCTCCTCTCCCTTCCTTCCCTTCCTTCCTTTCATGGTGGAAGGCTTTCTGTTTTTTTTTTTCTTCTTCTTCATTTTTTACTAGCCCTTGAAAGCAACATTTTTTCATTCCTGCTGCTGTGAGGTCAGAGGGACACTGGTGAGAAACGAAATGCAGGATGTGAGAAGGAAAGTGGAACAATTTTACATCTGGTGGGGTGGAGCAGCACTACATTGCTACTGGTTTGGCAGCCTGGCAGCTGAGCAGACCAGTCTGCTGTTTCCCACTCCTACCCCCAAATCACTGTCACTTGAGCTGCTGCCATCTCTACCTAGCCACCCCTATGGGCTCCCTGCAGCTCCCACCTTCCACAGAGAAGAATAGAATAGAATAGAATAGAATAGAATAGAATAGAATAGAACTGAACTGAACTGAATTGAATTGAATTGACCAGGTTGGAAGAGACCTTTGAGATCATCAAGTCCAACCTATCACCCAACACCATCTAATCAACCAAACCATGGCACCAAGCACCCCATCCAGTCTCTTCCTAAACACCTCCAGTGATGGTGACTCCCCACCTCCTGGGCAGCACATTCCAATGGCAATCTCTCTTTCTGTGAAGAACTTCTTCCTCACCTCCAGCCTAAACCTCCCCTGGCACAGCTTGAGACTGTGTCCTCTTGTTCTGGTGCTGGCCACCTGGGAGAAGAGAGCTCCCCAGCTTGGCTGCTGAGCAGCCATGGTTCAGAAATGTGTAGGGCCTGACAGAAGGACCTTTGGGAAATGCAATGACTTGAGAGTGCCTTTCTCCTGGCTTCTGCTGGCTGAAAGTCTGCAAACTGAAGTTAAAACAGGATGGAGGTTGGCACAGCCCCAAGCTGAGCATCCACCACGCTAAGTCCAGGACACACCAAAGCTATGCCTTTTGCAGGTGTCTGGGAGAGCCTTTTGGAACCTACATTTCTGCCTTTCCCAGGACAAGTCAGGTTGCTGCCAGCCTCTTTCAAGAGAGTACTTTCCTTTTCAATATCTTTATTGATGATCTGGATGAGGGGATTGAGTCAGTCATCAGTAAATTTGCAGATGACACCAAGTTGGGAGCAGGTATTGATCAGTTAGAGGGCAGAACGGCTTTGCAGAGGGACCTTGCCAGGCTGGACAGATGGGCAGAGTCCAACAGGATGGCATTCAACAAGTCCAAGTGCCAGGTGCTGCACGTTGGCCACAACAACCCCATGCAGAGTTACAGGCTGGGGTCAGAGTGGTTGGAGAGCAGCCAGGCAGAAAGGGAGCTGGGGGTACTGGTTGATAGTAGGCTGAACATGAGCCTGCAGTGTGCCCAGGTGACCAAGAAAGCAAATGATATCCTGGTCTTTATCAGGAACAGTGTGGCCAGCAGGAACAGGGAAGTCATTCTGCCCCTGTGCTCAGCACTGGTTAGGCCACACCTTGAGTCCTGTGTCCAGTTCTGGGCTCCTCACTTCAAGAAGGACATTGAGACACTTGAATGTGTCCAGAGAAGGGCAATGAGGCTGGGGAGGGGTCTGGAGCACAGCCCTGTGAGGAGAGGCTGAGGGAGCTGGGGTTGCTTAGCCTGGAGAAGAGGAGGCTCAGGGGAGACCTTCTTGCTCTCTACAACTCCCCTAAGGGAGGTTGTAGCCAGGCGAGGGTTAGTTTCTCCTCCCAGGCAACCAGCACCAGAACAAGAGGACACAGTCTCAAGCTGTGCCAGGGGAGGTTTAGGCTGGAGGTTAGGAAGAAGTTCTTCCCAGAAGAGAGATTGGCCATTGGAATGTGCTGCCCAGGGAGGTGGTGGAGTCACCATCCCTGGAGGTGTTCAAGAGGGCATTGGATGTGGCACTTGGTGCCATGGTTTAAGTGTCATGAGGTGTGTGGTGACAGGTTGGACTGGATGATCTTTGAGGTCTTTCCCAACCTTGGTGATTCTATGATTGTATGATTAAGGAGAGCAAGTCTCTGAGCGCTGGTGGGGGTTAGGTGCTTCATTGCCATCCCAGCCTTTGAAACAAACAAACAAAAATCTCTCTCTGATTTAGCCAAGTAAACTCCTGTGCCAATTATCTCACAGAACTTTTGAAAGCCTGCCTGGGCCACAGAGTGCTCAGCCTGTCCAGAGGCTCCTGCTGCAGGGAGGACACATCCATAAATCTCTTGAAAGAAACAAAGGAGGTGAGTTAAGAATGGGCTTGGAGGTTACATCTAGAGCTATATGTATAGAAAATACTATTTAGATCTATATGTATAGAAAATAAAACATAGTTATCATCTATAAAACATAGAGAAGTTGTTCCCAGCTTGCAGTCCAGTGACCTTCCCCTAGACCTTGTGGCAAATGGGGAAGCAGTTTTGGCTGGTGATGCCTTGTTCCTGCCCCTCCTGCTGCAGTCCCTCCCTGATTTCACATCTGGCATTTGGTTAAGGAGGTTTACATCCAGGGAAGGACCATGGCTTTTAAATGGGATCATGGCTTTTAGGTGGGACCACAGCTTTTAGCTGGAGATGGCTTTTGTCTGCACAGCTGAAGGTGACAGAGAAGCCCTGTCTCTCTTGTGGAGGATAGGCTGATCCCCCAAGGTGATGCGAAAGGTCTTCCTTCTCCTTCCCACAGTGTTTGCAGGCAAAGTGCTTTAGCAGGCTGCTGATGTTGCCATGCTCTCCTGTGCTTCCAGAGGGGAGAAGCATTTGGAAACCCCAAATGAGAATGCAATAACTCTTATACAATACAATACAATGCAATAAACCAGGTTGGAAGAGACCTTCAAGATCATGGCATCCAACCCATCAACCAATCCAACCCACCCAAACAACTCGATCATGGCACCAAGCACCCCTCCTGATCACCTCCAATGAAGGTGACTCCACCACCTCCCTGGGCAGACCATTCCAATGGGCAATCACTCTCTCTGTATAGAACTTCCTCCTAACATCCAGTCTAAACCTGCCCTGGCACAGCTTGAGACTGTGTCCTCTTGTTCTGGTGCTGGCTGCCTGGGAGAAGAGACCAACCTCTGCCTGGCTACAACCTCCCTTCAGGTAGTTGCAGAGAGCAATGAGGTCTCCCCTCAGTCTCCTCTTCTCCAGGCTAAGCAACCCCTGAGACAAAGGTCTCCAGCATGTTGATCCAGCTGTCCTCACAGCCACAGTCACCCCAAGCATCCCTTTCCCAGCCAGGCTCGCTCCAGCCCCACACCCCAAGCTGGCTGGTGCTGCTGCTGGGGGGGACCTGTCTGCCTTGCCTTTCTTTTGAGATTTTTGTCAGGCCTCCCCAGCTGAAAAATCAAATATGTATGTCCAGTGTGCTTTTTATCTAGTTAACTAAACACAAATAGCGTGTTCTGCCTCTTCACTTTGAAAGCTTTCAACCCTCTGCCTTTCATCTCTGCCTGCATTGTTCTTTAGCAACCTGACAGTTGAGTATTAAATGGTTTCTCTTTTTGTCTGCCTTCATCCTCTGCCCATAATTTACAGTGATTTTTTTCACTGGGCATCACTTCCCAACGTGCCTTTGTGTGTTCAGAGCTAGGCAATGCTGGGTGTTGATATGATCCAGACATCAGAAGCAGAGGTACTTGCAGAAGGTGTTTCTTCTTCAGTACTGTGTCCAGTTCTGGGCTCCTCAGTTTAAGAAGGACATTGAGACACTTGAAGGTGTCCAGAGAAGGGCAATGAGGCTGGGGAGGGGCCTTGAGCACAGCCCTGTGAGGAGAGGCTGAGGGAGCTGGGGTTGCTTAGCCTGGAGAAGAGGAGGCTCAGGGGAGACCTCATTGCTGTCTACAACTACCTGAAGAGAGGTTGTAGCCAGGAGGGGGTTGGTCTCTTCTCCCAGGCACCCAGCACCAGAACAAGAGAACACAGTCTCAAGCTGTGCCAGGGGAGGTTTAGGCTGGATGTTAGGAAGAAATTCTTCCCAGAAAGAGAGATTGGCCATTGGGATGTGCTGCCCAGGGAGGTGGTGGAGTCACCATCCCTGGAAGTGTTTAGGAAGAGACTGGATGGGGTGCTTGATGCCATGGTTTAGTTGATCAGATGGTGTTGGGTGATAGGTTGGACTTGATGATCTCGAAGGTCTCTTCCAACCTGGTTAATTCTATTCTATTCTATTCTATTATTCTATTCTATTCTATTCTATTCTATTCTATTCTATTCTATTCTATTCTATTCTATTCTATTCCATTCCATTCCATTCCATTGCATTCCATTGCATTCCATTCCACTGTCCTCCATCAGGTTCTTCTGCTGTGTTGGGCCCATTCCTTTGAAGAGTCATCTCTTGCCACCCATTCCCATTGACCAGTTGTGCTGTGGTGATTGGTTTGCTGGCAAAGATGTCCCTTTGGTGACTGCAATGGCCATTTCCAGGGTAGCTCTGGGGTTTGAGCTGAATTAGAAGCAACAGCCAAAAGAAACAACTCGGTGAAGATCACCGTTGGGGTTTGTTGGTTGGGTTTTTTCCCCCCAGCTGTCTCCCAGCACAGAAGTTGCTAACACAAGTAGCACATAGCTGCATGTCACATGTGGGCAGAAGTATCTGTAGCAACAATGTGAGCTGGAATGATGCTGTGGAATTCCTGCTATGCTGAGGCACTGAAAGATGGTTTAAATTAAAGCTGAGGGTAAGCGCATTATTTACTTGATGAGGTTTGTTCCACTCCTCCTCTTGGGATACCTAAAAGCAGGCTGCTGGTTCTTCCTCTTTTTCTTTAGTTCCTCTGAGATGCCTGATGCCCTCTAAATCAACATGACACTCAGCACTTGAAATCCACCTCGGAGTGGCTGCATGCGGCCATGCAGATCGCACAGCGGTGCTGTGTCTGTAGCCTGAACGGCCGTGGGTTCTTTCTTACACAGGGGCAGGGGCAAGAAAAACCAACAGGGAAGTTCAGCCTCCCAGGGAGATCACAGAAGCGTAGAATCACAGAATGCCAGGTTGGAAGGGACATCAAGGATGCTTCAGAAAACAAATATCCACCTCTTCCTGCTTCCCACAACCAGTTCACATAGAATCACAGAATTGTCAGGCTTGAAGGGACCTCAAGCTCAGCCAGTTCCAACCCCCCTGCCATGGCCAGGGACACCTCACACTACAGCAGGTTGCTCACAGCCACAGCCAGCCTGGCTGCAAACACCTCCAGGCAGGAGGCTTCCACCACCTCCCTGGGCAACCTGTGCCAGGCTCTCACCACCCTCATGGGGAACAACTTCTTCCTAACATCCAGTCTCAATCTACCTATTTCTAGTTTTGCTCCATTCCCCCCAGTCCTATCACTCCCTGACACCCTCAAAAGTCCCTCCCCAGCTTTCTTGGAGCCCCCTTCAGATACTGTAAGGCCACAATTAGGTCTCCTTGGATCCTTCTCTTCTCCAGACTGAACAGCCCTAACTCTCTCAGCCTGTCCTTGTAGGAGAGGTGTTCCAGCCCTCATCTGGTCCAACCTTTCTTGGTGACAGTGCCATTGAAATGAGCTGGCCCAGCACCCTGTCCAGCTGAGTCTTAAAGCTGTCCAATGTAGGGCAATCCACTGCTTCCCCTGGGAGATGATTCCAATGTCTGATTGTTCTCAAGAGGAAACACTTTCTTCTGGAGATCAATGGGATCTCCCCAGCACTAACTTCTCCCCACCAGCCCTTGTCTTTTCCATGGCACTCCTTGTACAAAGGGAGTCTCCATCCTCCTGGTGGCCACCCTTTATGTACTGCTACATGGTGATAAGGTTACCCTAAGCCTTCTCTTCTCAAGGCTGAGGCAGCACAAAGAACAGACTCTCAGGCAAGCACTGCTATTCTCCCCCTTGTTGAAGCATTCCTAGAGGCATCTTGAGTACCAGGAAGGACTGGTGGTTTGAGAGTTCTTAACCTGAAGGTGGGATCTGGATTTACTTTTATGCCTTTACAAATGTATGCAGTAATTGGGTGTTTGTAAGGGCCTTGGGTAAAAGTGAAAAGTTCCATTATATCTCCCTCTGGCTTCAGGCAGAGAGATTGGCCATTGGGATGTGCTGCCCAGGGAGGTGGTGGAGTCACCATCCCTGGAGGTGTTTAGGAAGAGAGTGGATGAGGTGCTCGGTGCCATGGTTTAGTTGATGAGATGGTGTTGGGTGAGAGGTTGGACTCGATGATCTCGAAGGTCTCTTCCAACCTGGTTTATTCCATTCCATTCCATTCCATTCCATTCCATTCCATTCCATTCCATTCCATTCCATTCCATTCCATTCCATTCCATTCTCTCTCTTCCTTTATCTGCAGTCGGGCAGAGGCTGAGCATTGCAGGACATGCCTAAGGCTGGGAATCATTGATACTAGGAGTAAATATCAGCCCTAGCAACAGCTTCCTTTCTCACCAGAGCCCCACTTCTCTTTGTCCTTCGCTGTGCTGAGCACAGGTCTTGGTGGGTGTCCAGGTTTTCCTGGCACAGAATCCCAAGCCAGCCATGGGCTGTAGGCCATTAGCAGTTCTGAGTCAGCCAGGACAGGTGGCTGGAGTTGGCTACAGGTGTGTCCCAGACCACACTCAATATAAAGGAGGAACTTTGGTAAGCCTTGTGTTTGGGCTTTTCACCTTCCCCTCTTCTTTCTCCTGAGGACTATTTTCCTGAATGCTGTGACTGCTGCACTCCTGCTGGGCTGAGTATAACTTTACATCCCTTGTGCTGACATTGGTATTAATTTGTCTGCTTCATTAAATCCCCTTCAACCTGGGGGGTTTCTCTCCTTTCCCTGGTTCCCCTTCTCTGCTGGGCAGGGGTGCTAGAGCAGCTGCTGGAGTTGAGCCCCAGACCTGGGCTTATTTGCAAGGAGGAATCTATGATACTTTCTTCTGAGCAACATGATCTCTGTCTTCTGTCCTTGCTAGATCTCAATATGCCTAGTGGGAATCACAGAGGGAGTGTCAGGAAGCTGGGAATCTGTTTTCACGTTTGCAAGCAATAACAGAAGCGATGGTGTGCCAGGGGAATGCCCAATGTCATCTGCCTGAGAGTCCCCCTCTAGCTGAGGGTCTCAGTGTGGAAAGGACTCTCCAGGGAACATGAGGGATCACAGAATCACCAAGGCAGGAAGAGAGCTCAAAGATCACCAAGTCCAACCTGTCACCACAGACCTCATGACCAGACCATGGCATCAAGTGCCACATCCAATCCCCTCTTGGACACCTCTAGGGATGGGGATTCCACCATCTCCCTGGGCAGCACATTCCCATAGCTAACAACTCTCTCTGGGAAGAACTTTCTCCTCTGCAATGCTTGTAAGGTAGCTTTTTTTGCTGTCTGACAAACTGCTTTCCTCATGAACAGAGGAGCTGTGAAGGGAAAGCAGTAGCAAGACATCTGGACCATGGAAAACAGAATGCAAACCAGGCAGCCCTTGAGCATCAGGAGGCTGGGGGGGAAGACCTTCTTGCTCTTTGCAGAAAGGAGGTTGCAGAGCAGTGAGTGTGGGTCTCTTCCCCCTAGTAACAAGTGATGAGAGGAAGTGGCCTTATGTTGTGCCAGCAAAGGATTGGGTTGGCTATGAGAAGAAACTTCTTCACTGCAAGGGTCCTCAAAGGCTGCCCAAGGAGGTGGTTGAATCCTCATCCTTGGAGGTGTTTCAAAGAGGCAGAAATGTGATGTTGAGAGACATGGCTTAGCACCAGGCTGGCTAGAGTGAGATACTGGTTGGGCTCAGTGATCTTAATCATAGAATGCACTGGGATGGAAAGGACCTTTAAAGCTCATCTAGTCCAATCCCCCCACTAGATCAGGTGGCTCAGATCCCCATCAAGCCTGACCTTGACTGCCTCCAGGAGTGGAGCCTCCAGGAGCCTCCAGGCCTTTTCCAACCAAAGTGATTCTGTAATTGTGGTGTAGGAGGTGACTGCATGGGTGGGCCCAGGGCTGAGGATCGGTGGTCTCTGGTGACATGACACCAGAAGTCACTATTGCTTCCAGAAGTCCTGAGAACTCCACAGAGATAAAAACCTTCTCCCAGCTTCCTTACACCTTGGCCAAGGCAGCTCAGGGTCTGAGCCTGCTTTCAGTGGGTATTTATGAGCTGCTCCCTGCTCTCCCAGGTAGTCTGGCTGAGTTCAAAGGCACTGCTGTAGCTGCCTGGGTAAGGATTATTCTCAGGAGTAAACCTCCACAGGATCAGGCCCTAGGTGTGCATGATGACTTTGAGTTAGTTCTTCTCTAAATGCCTGCAGTTGCATTCACTCAAATCCAACTTGCTGATGTTTGTTGGGGGTGGCTTTTTGGCAAAAGCTGCTTTGAAAGGGGAAGGGAAAACCCCAGACCCTCCAAAAAGCACTGGAATGGGTGGCTGCCACAATAAAATGGGTTACCTGGAGGGCAACATTTTTAGCCAGAGCTGTCCCAAAAGCCCCATCCCTGTCCTAGCATGAGAAGGCCTTTGACACCGTCCCCCACGCAACTCCTGGCCAAGCTGGCAGCCCCTGGCTTGGACAGCAGCACTCTGAGCTGGGTTAGGAACTGGCTGGAGCCTGAGCCCAGAGAGTGGTGGTGAATGGTGCCACAGCCAGCTGGCAGCCAGGCACCAGTGGTGTGCCCCAGGGATCAGTGCTGGGCCCCATCCTGTTTAATATCTTCACTGATGGTCTGGATGAGGAGGTCGAATCGGTTACCAGTAAATTTGCAGATGACACCAAGTTGGGGGCAGGAGTTGTTCTGTTAGAGGGTAGAAGGGCTCTGCAGAGGGATCTTGACTGGCTGGACAGATGGGCAGAGTCCAACAGGATGGCATTCAACAAGTCCAAGTTCTATTCTAAATCAGGGTTCTCAAAGACTGCAACAGGCTGCCCAGGGAGGTGGTTGAATCCCCATGCCTAGAGGTGTTTCAAAGATGCAGAGATGTGATGTTGAGCAGTGTGGTTTACTCAAGGACTTGTCAGTGTTAACAGTTGCATTTGATCTTAAAGGTCTTTTCCAACTAAAACAATTCTATGACTCTGTCGTGGCCAGAAGAATAGAATAGAATTAACCAGGTTGGAAAAGACCTT
>JAAWVA010001275.1:0-11655 GCA_015227895.2 Colaptes auratus | reverse complement strand
CAGTGAGCAGGATCCCACATCGGGATCCTTGGGCAAGTGATTTAGAGCACTCCTAGGGACCCAGGTGCAGGCAGGCAGAGTTCCCCAGAAGCAGCAGAAAAAGTCCCAAAGCACCAAAAACACTTCCCTTCCCCCCCCTTGCTGTTCACAAAGAGCTCTGCAGTGGCACTGGGTGCCCTGCACCCTCCCTGCTGGGAAGTGCTGAGTGCCACCACAGAGCTGGCAGGCTTGGAAGGGAGCTCAAGGCTCAGCCAGTTCCAACCCCCTGCACGGGCAGGGACACCTCACACCACAGCAGGCTGCTCACAGCCACCTCCAGCCTGGCTGCAAACACCTCCAGGCAGGAGGCTGCCACCACATCTGGGCAGCCTGTGCCAGGCCTCACCACCTCCTGGGGAACAACTTCTTCCTGACAGCCAAGCTGAATCTCCCCACTTCTAGTTCTGCTCCACCCCCCCCAGTCCTATCCCTCCCTGACAGCCTCAAAAGTCCCTCCCCAGCTTGCTTGGAGCCCCTCAGATACTTGAGGCCACAAGGAGGTCTCCTGGGAGGCCTTCCTCTCCAGCCTGCACAACCCCAACTCCCTCAGGCTGTCCTCACAGCAGAGCAGCCAGCCCTCTGCTCCTCCTCGTGGCCCTTCTCTGGACACCTTCCAGCACCTCCAGAGCCTTCCTGGCACGAGGCTCCAGAAATGGCCCCAGAGCTGCAGCTGTGGTCTCAGCAGAGTGGAGAAGAGGGGAGAAATCCCCTCCCTGGCCCTGCTGGCCACACTTCTCCTGCTGCAGCCCAGGCTCTGCTTGGCTCTCTGGCCTGCAAGTGCTCCCTGCTGGCTCCTGCTGAGCTTCTCCTCCCCCAGCACCCCCAAGGTCTTTTCCTCAGGGCTGCTCTCAAGCCAGCCCTGCCCCAGCAGCCTCTTGGCTTCCCAGGGGATGCTGTCTGGCAAAGCTGATCCTGAGCAGCCTGTTTGTAAGGCACTGCCAGCAAAGTCGTGTCCCCTTCTGTGGGGACAGCATGGGGCACAGCCTGGCAGATGGGGATGGGGACATGGACTCCCTGAGCTGCTGCTTTCCCAGAAGGGTCACCAGGTCCTGCCTGGTGTCCCAGCACCGTGCCAGGGAGCTGCTGGCACCCTGCCTGACCACGCTGTACAAGGGAGAGGGGAGCACACAGTGTGCCAGTCACTGTCCCCCTGTGCCAGGAACACCTGACACCCCTCCATGGAGCCCCCAGAGCCCAAAACCAGAGCAGGGCAAACCCGAAGTCCCATCCCCCCTGCCCGTGAGAGATGAGTCAGAGCTGGGGGGTTGCCAGGGTCCTGCGGGGCCCCAGGGGAGGATCTGGCCCCGGAGGTATCAGCTGTCCTGGGGACACAACAGCTTGGAGAGCTCCTGGCCACCTGCTCAAGGACGAGGGACAGAGCAGCAGGCAGCCACGGGGCTGCCAAGGTCGGGGGGGCTGGGTGTGCTGGCAGAGCTGCCTGGGGACACGTCCTGGGACACCTCCTGCCTCTGCTGCCCCGCAGGATAAGGCTCCTGGGGGTAGGACGAGCAGCCCCTGGGCTCTCTGGAGGGCTGGCCCAGGTCACAGCTGCTGCAGCCATGGGGCAGTGACACTGGCACTGGGGAGCAGCTTCCCTGCTGTGCCAGGCTGGCTGCAGGGGCAAGGTTACAGCCAAGGCCCTGCAAGGCTCTGGGCAGGACCTGCTGCTGGAGGGGACAGTGGCAGCTGGGGACATCCCTGTCACAGAACCACAGAATGGGTTGGGTTGGAAGGGACCTTAAAGACCACCCAGTGCCAGACCCTGCCACAGGCAGGGACACTCCCACCAGCACAGCTTGCTCAGGGCCTCATCCAGCCTGGCCTTGAACACCTCCAGGCAGGAGGCAGCCACAGCCTCCCTGGGCAGCCTGTGCCAGGCTCTCCCCAACCCTCCCTGCCAAGAATTGCTTCCTGGCTTCCCATCTAACTCTCTCCTCCACCTGCCCTCACCCAGTGGGGTTGTGGCTCCTGCACAGAAGTGGTTGTCCAGGGAGGCTGTGGCTGCCTCCTCCCTGGGGGTGTTCAAGGCCAGGCTGGATGAGGCCTTGAGCAAGCTGTGCTGGTGGGAGGTGTCCCTGCCCATGGCAGGGGGTTGGCACTGGATGTATCTTGAAGGTCCCTTCCAACCCAACCCCACAGACACATCCTGGCTGAAGCCATGTGGCTGCAGATGCTGCAGGAGCCCTCCAGACCTTGCTCCCCCATGGATGGTGCCCAAGGTCCCCTGCAATTGCTGCCTCTGGTCCTGCTCCCCAGCTTCAGGACCCAGTGGCCAAGCAGACAAATGGGAACTGAGGGCCTGCAGCTACTGAGCTCCTCAGCACTGGGGGCTGGAGGAGCTCAGCAGGGAGGGTGCAGGCCGAGTTGTCCTTTCCATGGGAGCAGCAGGTGACACTGCCCTGAGCCAGAGCACAGCAGCATTTCCCTTGGAGCATATGGCACTGCAGCCCCTGCAGAGCCCCTGCAGCCTGCCAGCCTGTGCCCGCTCCAGCACCCGGCAGGTGCCATCTGTGCTCCTTGGGCAGGGGTCAGCCCCTCAGAGGGGGAGCTGCTGGAGCCCCTGGCACAGTCCCTGCTCAACCCAACCCCTGCAAGGCAGGAGAGCTGCAATCCCAGGCTGGGAGAGTTGGGGCTGTTCAGCCTGGAGAAGGCTCCAGGGGGCCTCAGAGCAGCCTTCTGGGACCTGAAGGGCTCCAGGAGAGCTGGGGAGGGACTGGTGACAAGGGCTGGGAGGGCCAGGATGAGAGACAATGAATTTGAGCTGGAGGAGGGAAGTTTGAGAATGGAGATGAGGAAGAGATTCTGTACAGCAAGGGTTGGGGAGAGCCTGGCACAGGCTGCCCAGGGAGGCTGTGGCTGCCTCCTGCCTGGAGGTGCTCCAGGCCAGGCTGGATGAGGCCTTGAGCAACCTGGGCTGGTGGGAGGTGTCCCTGCCCGTGGCAGGAGGCTGGAGCTGGATGATCTTTCAGGTCCCTTCCAACCCAACCCATTCTCTGAATCCATGACATTTGGTCTCCTTCAGGCTCTCACCAGAGCCTTTGAGGGGTCTGCACCCACCCAGCGTTTGGGGAGGCGAGCAGGGAAATCCCCAGCAGCTCCAAGTGCTGGCTGGACCTGCTCTGCAGGGCTGGGCTGAGCTCTGGCTGCTCAGTGCAGCTCTCTGGCCTGCAGCCCTCAGCTCCCTGTGGCTCACGGGGGGGTGGCAAAGACGCAGCCCCCGCACGGGAGATGAAAGCTGAGGGGGGAGCCGAGGGCCCTGCAAACCTGTCTGGGCGACATCCTGCACTGCACAGGCACCTCCGGGGCCACTGGCTCCTCTCTGCAGGTGCTTTCCTTCCTCCTCCTCCTCCTCTGAGATGGTTTTGCATGGAAACAGACAGATCTCCACCCCTACAAAAGTGAGGAGAGCAGAGGAAGGGACCCCCCCCCGCCCCCTGGCACCCCGGGGGTGGCAGGCAGATGGGTGCCATCCCCCCAGCCATGGTGCTGGTGGTGTCTGAGCTTGGTGTGAAAGGAGCTGGAGAGCACCCCCAGCTGCCCTGGCACTGCTTGCAGCCCCCCCCCAACCAGCACTCAGGGCCCTGGGGGTTTGTGCCCTTCCCTCAGCGTGCTCAGGATCTGGCCTTGCTCCTGCAGCACTCCGGGGGCTGGGGGTGGGTGCTGCACCCTCCCCAGGCAGCAATGCTGGGGAGGGGTCCTCAGCTCCATGGAGCCTCTGGCCACAGCATTGCATCCTCTGACACCACCCAGCTGGGGTGGGGGCCATGGCTCCAGCCAAGCAGCACCCACAAAACACCAGAGAGGGGCCAGAGGGTGCTTGGTGAGGACCCAGCACCCTCCACCCTGCAAGGGGAGCAGGCAGGGCCTGGTGCTGCAGGCAGGGCACAGCCAGGGCTGTACAGGCAGGAGCTGTGGAGCCCTTTGCTCCCTTCCTGGCCTGGAAAACAACCTCCAGACCCTGAATGGTGAGGTGACACTGGAACAGGCTGCAAGGGAGGCTGTGGATGCTCCCTGCCTGGAGGTGTTCAAGGCCAGGCTGGATGAGGCCTGGCCTCGGGGAAGGTGGAGCCCCCACCATGGCAGGAGGGTTGGAACTGGATGGTCTTGAAGGTCCCTTCTAACCCAACCCAATCCATGAATGCAGAGCTTTGGACACTCTCAGCCAGCAGCCTCCAGGGCTCTGCCCCATCACCAGGCTGCTGAAAGCTTCAACCCACCTCCCCTGCCCCAACCCAGCCAAGTCTCAGAGCTGGGAGAACAGCTCAGCCCTTGCCTTAGCAGGGACCCCTGCAGGGACAGGTCAGGACAACCCCAGGCTGCTGCTTGAGCTCCAGCCCCTGCCTGCCCTGCCCTGGGAACAAGCATTTGGGGGGGTGAGGAACTTGAAGCAACCTGGAGCTGGCACCTTAAGAGGAGGAGGAGGAGGAGCTACCAAGCCTTGGGGTGGGAGAGCCAGCAGCACACACCCAAGGCCCTTCAGCAGCTGCAGGAAGCAGCTCCCCAGTGCACTTCCCGAGGAGGAGCCCAAAGCCCTCGGCGTTTGTTTTGCTGCTGCCGAGGAAGGAGCAATCAGGAGCCGCTGAGCCAGGGGAGGAGGGTGCAGTGTAAATGCAACATAATTTATTGGTTCCATTTCCAAGAGCTCGAGTGGCAGCTGGAGCAGTGTCCTAACAAGAAACCAGAGGCAGGTTATGTACAGAGAGAGATGCCAGGACACAGGAGAGAGGCAAAAGAAAAGACAACCCCCCCAAAACAAGCCCTGTAAGGAAGAAGTGGTTGAGTTTGGTCACTGTTCAGAGAATCCTCTTCTCTGCCTGCAAAGGTTGCTGCCCCCAACTCCCCCCAGTCCTAGGTAGAACCATCTACCTACCTCGGGGGGCTGGCAAGGGCCCTCAGCATGCAGTGGAGCTGCCTGTGCAAGCAGCAAAGGCCAGCAGGCTCTGGCTGCACTCCAGGGCTTGGGCTGGCAGCCTGTGCCCACGCGTGTGCCCACCCAGCCCAGGGCAGAGCAGCTGCTGGGGAAGAGGGAGAAGGTTCTGTACCCTAATGGGGAGCAGAAAATGGTCCACACACCATGAGTGAGGGAGGCTGGAGGGCACCAGCCCAGCTCCTGCTCTGCAGGCTCAGAGTACCACGAGATGGGGGAGGGCCTGGGGGGCAGAAGGCTTCCCCAGGCCTGTCCCAGTACCTTCCCTCTGCACGGTGCCACAGGGCTGCTTGGCCTCTGTGCCTCCCGCTGGGACTCCTCCACTCCCAGCCCAGCCTTGCTCAAGAGAACAAGGAACTGGAGCCACCAGAGGCTACAAAGATGCTGAGGGCTCTGCAGCATCTCCGTGAGGAGCAAAGGCTGAGAGCCCTGTGGGGACAGTGCATGAGGAGCTGCATGAGCATGGTGAGCAGCTCAGCTCAGAGCTGGGATGAGAGGCCAGAGCAGAGCCACCCCAGCAGACCCAGCAGAGCCTCCAGCAGCAGCAGTGGCCTGGCCAGGAGAGGAATCCAAGTCCAGCTTCCTTTAGAGGAGGGCCAAGCCCCAGGGCCAGGACATGCCAAGCAGAGCATGAACACAAAAACAGCTCTGTCCAAGCTCTGGACTCACAGCCAGGGGAAGCAGTGCTGGGAGCAAAGAACCCCCCAAAAGGGGAGGGGGTCCAAGGACCCCAGTGCCCAGGGCAGCTCTCTTCCCAGGTGCCCCCAGCAGGGCAGTACCAGGACGTGGCTCTGTCTGAAGCATCTGGCTCAGCACCCTTGGTGCTGCTGCAGGCAGGGGATGGGAAGAGGCTGCACAGGGCTAAGCTCTTCCCTCCCCAAAGAGCATTTCCCACCAAGGGCTTCCAAATATTTTCTTCTTCTTTCTTCCTCTTTTTTCTTCTTCTTCTTCTTCTTCTTTTTTTTATCTTCTTTTTTTTTTTTTGTTTAATAGAAATTACTATAAAAAACTAAATTTCTCCAGAGCATCTTTTAAAAAAATATTCCTGCAGTGTCACAGTTTGACCTCCACACTCCTTAAAAATAGAGAGAGATTTCTTCCACCAAAACACAGCTCTGTCCTCCTCCTCCTCCTGCCCCAGCCCTGGAACCACATCTCCAGCGCAGGAGTCCCCAGGAGAGCCGCAGGGAGGGCTGAGCTCAGTGGCACATCCGGGAGGTCATCTCCTTCTGCCAAAGGGACACAAGACAAGGGACCATGAGGAGCGGCCGGGTGTGGGAGGCAAAGCTCCCTCCCCCTCCGCTTGGGTGGAAATTCCCTGCTCGGGCCTGCGGTGACAGCGCCGCCGGGAGAGGCAGCCGAGAGCTCCGGGCTCCCCCTCTGCTCCCATTCCCAGCACCACGCAACGGCCCTGCCCCTGCCCCTGCCTCTACCCCTGCCCCCCGCCCTTACCCCTGCCCCCGTCCCTGCCTCTGCACCCACCCCTACCCTTGCCCCTGCCCCTACCACTGCCCTTACCCCTGCCTCTGCCCCTACCCCTGCCCCCGCCCTTACCCCTGCCCCTGTCCTTACCCCTGCCCCTGTCCCTGCCTCTGCACCCACCCCTACCCTTGTCCCTCCCCTACTCCCACCCTGAGCCCTGCCCTTACCCTGCCTTTGCCCCTAGCCCCGCCTCTGCCCCTAGCCCCACCCTTACCCCTGCCCCTGTACCCACCCCTACCCTTGTCCCTGCCCCTAGCCCTGCCCTTACCCCTGCCTCTGCCCCTACCCTTGCCCTTACCCCTAGCCCTGCCCCTAGCTCTGCCTCTGCCCCTGCCCAGCAGCTTATGGCTTCAGAAACCCCAGCTGCAGGTCACCCCAGCACCAACCCCCCCAGCTGCAGGGCCCCCAGCTGCAGGTCACCCCGGCACCACCCCCCAGCTGCAGGTCACCCCAGCACCAACCCCCCCAGCTGCAGGTCACCCTCTCCATCCTCCAGGCTCCTGGTGAGGGTGGTGGTGTTACCCTTGCCCAGGGTGGGGTTTAGCCACCCATGGCCAGCAGTGCCAGGCTCACACAGCACACACAAGCTGCTAGCAGTGCAAGGAGGCCGCTGGAGAACCAAGTCAGCTGCCCCCAGCTGATGGCTAAGTGTCTCAGCTGTGCCTGCATGTCCTGGCCCCCAGGGTCCTGCCAGTCAAACTGCAAGGTCTGAATTTGGGCAATCAGTTCTGAGAAGGTACCAGAGCCCTCTGATTGCTTCATCCCCAGCCCACTGCAGTTCCAGAGAGCCAGGGAACTGCTGCAGAGGATGACTTGTGTGATAGCACCCATGGAAGTGCCTATGGACCTGGCATGGGAGGCTGCAAAGCTGCTGAGGGGCCTGGAGCAGCTCTGTGAGGAGCAAAGGCTGAGAGCCCTGGGGCTGAGAGCCTGGAGGAGAGCAGAGGGGAGCTGAGCAATGCTCAGCAAGAGATAAAGGGTCCCTAGTGGGCAAGAGGCTGGGGCCAGACTTGTCAATGGTGCCCAGTGCCAGGACAAGGAGCAAGGGGCACAAACTGGCACCCAGGAGGTTCCACCTGAGCAGGAGGAGAAAGTTATTTGGTGTGAGGGTGCTGGAGGCCTGGAGCAGGCTGCCCAGAGAGGTTGTCCAACTGTCCAACTGTCTGGAGAGCTTCCAACCCCCTCTGGCCATTGTGCTCCTGGGCAAGGTGCTATGGGTGCCCTGCTGGAGCAGGGGGGGTGGGGCTTGGGTGATCTCCAGAGGGCCTTTTCAGTTCCCACACGCTGGGCCCCTGCCCTGGCTGCAGGATGTGTGCCCCGAGCCCAGCCCAAGCCTCACCAGCGGCTCCAGCTCCTTGGTGTCGATGAGGTTGAACTCTTTCACAAAGTAGTAAAAGTGCTTGTAGCAGGTGTTGACATGGGCCTCAGAGCCCATCTGGGTGATCCTGTCGAAGTGGTGGATGTAGACATGGACAAACACCCTGAAGAGCCTGGAGAGAATCTTCTTCACCACTGGGAGGAAGTTCTTGGGGAAGGGAGTACCTGGGGAGGGAAGAGGAACGGTCGGTGAGGTGAGAGCTGAGCTCCTCGGGGCTGGAACCACAAAATCATCACAGAACTGTCAGGGCTGGAAGGGACCCCAAGGATCAGCCAGTTCCATGGGCAGGGGACACCTCACACTAGACCAGGGTGCTCAGACAGAAGCTCTTCCATCTCAATCTGTCCAATCTGCCTCTGGGAATTTCCCCTTCCTTCCTCCTTTTGCCTTTCCACACAGATCAGATCTTTTTTTTTGCCAGGCACAGATTTCTCCTTGCTGCCTTCCAGAGATCTCTTTAGTGACTGCAAGCAGGAGGCTCCCAGCAGCTGCTTCAGCCTCACCAAGTTTCCTTCAGGTCTTCTTGGCAGGTTTCTAGAAGCAGTGCAAAAAGCACCAGCGAGGGCCCAGCGAAAACCCACAGCAGAGAGGCAGTGCTGAGACCTCCCCCCAGTTATCTCCTCCTTGGATGCATCTGCAGCAGTTTGGTTACCAGCTCAAGGGTTTGAGGCCCTGCTGGCATGGCAGCAGCCATCTGGGATCTGTTCAGCAGAAGCCTCTGCCCAAGCAGCCACCTCAGAGGAGGAGTGGAACCCTCTCAGTGCTCTGCAGGGACTGCAGCGTTTCAGCTGAGTGTTCAGGGTGGAAGGAGCTTGGTAAAAGCTGAGCTGAAAATGATGATAACAAATAAAAAACCCACCCCAAACCCAAACAAACCCCAAACCACAACCCTCCTGCTGCTGGAAACTTGTCTGACCTTCCCCCAGCAGAGCAAACATTGCTTATCAACCCCCAGAGCCTTGCAGGAGCCCTGAGCCAAGGCAGGGCAGCAGCGGCTGGGGGCACAGGGGAGGCAGGATTTGAGGCTTTCAGCTGCCTGAAGAGTTCTTTGTGGCCCTGCTCCCCCCTCTGCCCACTCAGCACCAGGTTTAAGGGGTGGTTTGGTGCTGGTGAGGAGCCCTGGGGGTGCTCACAGCATGGTTAGGGACCTTAGAGATCATCTACTGCAACCCCCCCACTATGGGCAGGGACACCTCTCAGCTAGGCTCAGCTGCTCAAGGCCTCATCCAGCCTGGCCTTGAACACCCCCAGGCAGGAGGCAGCCACAGCCTCCCTGGGCAGCCTCTGCCAGAGCCTCACCTCCCTCACACTGAAGAACTTCTCCCTCAGCTCCAGTCTCACCCTGCTCTGCCTCAGCTTCAAACCATTCCCCCTTGGGGGCTCAGACACCCTCAGGAGAAGTCCTTCTGCAGCCTTCCTGCAGGATCCCTTCAGGCACTGGCAGGCAGCTCTGAGGTCCCCCTGGAGCCTTCTGCTCTCCAGGCTGCACAGCCCCAGCTCCCTCAGCCTGTGCTCACAGCAGAGCTGCTCCAGCCCTTGTGGCCTCCTGCACTCTCTCCAGCAGCTCTGTGTCCTCCTGCTGGGGACAGCAGAGCTGGAGGCAGGATTGGAGGTGAGGTCTCAGCAGAGCAGAGCCCAGGGGCAGAATCCCCTCTGCTGCCCTGCTGCCCTCTGCTGCCCACACTGCTCTGGCTGCAGCCCAGCACACAGCTGCCTGCTGGGCTGCAGGAGGGCACTGCTGGCTTCTGGGGAGCTGCTCAGCACCCAACACCCCCAAGGCTCTTTCTTCAGGGCTGCTCTCAACCCACTCAGCACCCAGCTCGTGTGGCAGAGGTGTCCCAAGCAGGGATCAACCACATCCCAGCAGAACTCTGATGGTTTAAACACCAGGGCAGGAGGGAGGCAGCTCTGCTGCACCCCAGAAGATTGGAGCTCTGAGTGGGTTCAGAGGTGTTTGCCTAATGCTTTAGCTGCTGAATTCCCAACACAAGCTCACCCAAACTCCCTCCAGACCCTGTCCCAAAGCCAGCACACAAAGCTGCCTGTGGATATGCAGATTTTAGGTGGCTGGGGCCAAATTCTCACTTCCATCACCCTGGCAATAGATAAAAGCTGCTCTTCCCCTCCACACTCATGTCAGCATCCACCCAGCTGAGCTGGAAAGGGCAGAGTCAGCCACCAACAGCCTCTAATGACAAAGAGGCTAATTATGGAAACGTGGCCACCACCAGCAGGCCCAGGCTGGGCACCAGCCTGCAGCCCAAGCTGGCAACAGCTGGGCCAGGGCTGGCCTCCAGGAGACCAGGACCAGCAGGAGCTGCTCAGGAGCCATGTCACAGACTGACTGTTCCAAGAGCAGCCCTAGGCCCAGCTTGGCTTTCCTCCAGGTATGGAATCAGAGAATTGTTTGGGTTGGAAAAGCCTTCTGAGATCATCCAGGCCAAGCAGCAACCCAACCCCACCACGGCCCCAGGTGCCATGGCCACACAGTTCTTGAACCCCTCCAGGGATGGGGACTCCAGCAGCTCCCTGGGCAGCCTGTGCCAAGCCCTGACCACTCTGGCAGCAAAGAAATTGTTCCTCACCTCCAACCTAAGCCTCTCCTGGCACAATTTCAGGCCAGCTTCTCTCATCCTGTTCCTTGGGAGCAGAGCCCAAGCCCCACCTGGCTCCAGCCTCCTCTCAGGGAGCTGCAGAGAGCAAGGAGGTCTCCCTCAGCCTCCTCTTCTTCACACTAACCACCCCCAAGCTCCCTCAGCTGCTCCTCCTCAGCCCTGTTCTCCAGACCCTTCCCCAGCTTCGTTGTCCTCCTCTGGACCTTCTCCAGCCCCTCAGTGTCCTTCTGGGAGTGAGTGACCCAAAACTGACCCCAGGATGCCAGGTGTGGCCTCACCAGTGCTGAGTACAAGGGGACAGACTAAAAGAGTCTTGGTTTGCTGCCTAGGCTCAGCCTGGCTTTCCTCAAGGTATTCATGACTCCAGCATGGGATCTGGTACAGCTCTGGCAGTCCAGAAGAGCGCTGGAGATTCTTGGGTGCCCAGAGGCCCTTCCTACAGTGCCAGCCTCTGCATGGCACAGAAGGAAACAGCTCTGCTAGGAGGGTGACTTGAGCAACAGGATCTCACAATAAAGCACAAATCCAGGCTGGGTGAGGAGTGGCTGAGAGCAGCCTGCAGGAGAAGGCCTTGGGGGTGTCAGTTGGTGACAAACTCCCCAGGAGCCAGCAGTGGTCCCTGGCAGCCCAGCAGGCAGCTGAGTGCTGAGCTGCAGCCAGAGCAGGGAGAGCAGCAGAGCTGGGAGAGGAGAGATTGAGAATGGAGATGAGGAAGAAGTTGTTGAGAGTGAGGGTGGGGAGAGCCTGGCACAGGCTGCCCAGGGAGGCTGCGGCTGCCCCCTGCCTGGAGGTGTTCAAGGCCAGGCTGGATGAGGCCTTGAGCAGCCTGGGCTGGTGGGAGGTGTCCCTGCCCATGGGCAAGGGGGTTGGAGCTGGATGACCTTTAAGATCCCTTCCAACCCAACCCCTTCTGTGAGTCTACGACGTCTCCTGGAGCAGGACCGGGAGCCTGAGGGCTGCCAGCAGCAGCTCTGGAGCCGGCTCCCCACCCCCCGCACTCACCGACGTTGGTGGGGAAGATGTCCTCGTTGTTGATCTGCACCTCGATCCAGTCCATCAGCAGGTTCATGTACTGGGGGGGCAGAGAGGGCAGTGGGCTTCCTGTACTTGTGCTCATCCTGCCACCGGTACTCGTACTTGGGGCCCCCCGACATGACGGGGCAGGACTGCTCCGTGCAATAGTCACTGATGGTGCCGTAGATCAGGTTGATGCG
>JAAWVA010001274.1:0-11658 GCA_015227895.2 Colaptes auratus | reverse complement strand
CCTCTGAACCTTGCTTAACCACTGAGCTGGAGGCTTCTTGGCATCAGTGCAAAGAAAAGAGGTCTTATAAATAAAACTGGGGGGGGGGGGGGGAAGAAGAAGAAATAAAGATCACCACACACCCTATTAATTCAGGAACACTCCAGCTCAGCTTCAAAGGAGATCTTTACAGCAAAGATGGGTTTGGGGTTGGTGGTTGGAGGGGTTTTTTCCCCTCCTGTTTTAATGATTTGCTGCTTGTACTTGTCATAACTACATGACCCAAAAATGCAAGAGCAGGGAGCAGTGGTGAAGGGAAATGCTCAGTTCCACCTCCCAGCTCTGCTTCAGCTGGAGGCAATGGATTTGGGGCTTTTTAAGGAGAAAAGCTGCTTCATAAATCTACCACTTGAGGCCTCTGCACAGTGCCAGTCGGTGAGAGGAAGCTACACACTTGCCTCTGGTACCTCCATCCCTTGTGTGCTGCTATGGCACCAGCCCTATGGATGCTCAAGGCTTGGAGTTGGATAATGCCCAGCAGAAGAGGACCTGGGGGGGGGGGGGGTGCTGGTTGCCACTGGATTGAAGATGAGCCAGCAGTGGGCTCAGGTGGCCAAGAAGGCCACCAGCCTCCCACCTGACCACTCTTGCAGTAAAGAAATTCTTCTTCATGCCCAGCTTAAACCTCCCCTGTTGCAACCTGAGGCCTTTTCCTTCCAGCCCAGCTCGAGTGGGGGAGAGCTCTCTTAAGGGTCCCTTCCAGCCCAGCTCGAGTGGGGGGAAAGATCTCTTAAGGGTCCCTTCCAGCCCAGCTCGAGTGGGGGGAGAGCTCTCTTAAGGGTCCCTTCCAGCCCAGCTCGAGTGGGGGGAGATCTCTCTTAAGGGTCCCTTCCAGCCCCCTCTCGATGGGGGAAGATCTCTTAAGGTCCCTTCCAGCCAGCTCGAGTGGGGGAGATCTCTCTTAAGGTCCCTACCAGCCAGCTCGAGTGGGGGAAGATCTCTCTTAAGGGTCCCTACCAGCCCAGCTCCAGTGGGGGGAGATCTCTCTTCAGGGTCCCTTCCAACCCAGCTCGAGTGGGGGGGGGAAGATCTCTTAAGGGTCCCTTCCAGCCCAGCTCGAGTGGGGGAAAGATCTCTTAAGGGTCCCTTCCAGCCCAGCTCGAGTGGGGGGAAAGATCTCTTAAGGGTCCCTTCCAGCCCAGCTCGAGTGGGGGGAGCTCTCTCTTAAGGGTCCCTTCCAGCCCAGCTCGAGTGGGGGAGCTCTCTCTTAAGGGTCCCTTCCAGCCCAGCTCGAGTGGAGTGGGGGGAGCTCTCTTAAGGGTCCCTTCCAGCCCAGCTCGAGTGGGGGAAGATCTCTTAAGGGTCCCTTCCAGCCCAGCTCGAGTGGGGGGAAGATCTCTTAAGGGTCCCTACCAGCCCAGCTCGAGTGGGGGGAGCTCTCTCTTAAGGGTCCCTTCCAGCCCAGCTCGAGTTAGGGAAAGATCTCTTAAGGGTCCCTTCCAGCCCAGCTCGAGTGGAGTGGGGGGAGATCTCTCTCAAGGGTCCCTTCCAGCCCAGCTCGAGTGGGGGGAGCTCTCTCTTAAGGGTCCCTTCCAGCCCAGCCTCCACACCTGAAGCCTCAAAGCCTTGCCCAGTGACTCCTAAGCCGGCACCTCATCAAGCCAGGCGCTTCCTAGGTACATCTCCACACAGGTCTCCCAACCCCATCCTCTTGCTGTTACTTTCAGGCTCCCGACTGAGAACCTTTCAGAAGAACAAAAGCCTCCCTTCATCACCCTCTCAATTGCCTGAACTTTCTGAATCTGTTGTCGGGGGTGGGGAGGAGGAAAAACAAAACCCTAAACAAACCAAAACCTCATTTTGAGGCCTTTTATGTCTTCTCATCCTCTTTCACTCCTTTCCCCCCCCTACCCCCCTTCCTATTTTTCCCCCCCCCTCTCATTTTCAGCACAGCTGTCTGTTGTACTTTCTCAAATGATGCCAGCTGCTGGGTTCATCAAGCAAAGGCAGGGAAACAATGGTTTGAAAGCAATTAGAAGCACCGAGGCTGCACCGAGGCTCATATTAAAATGTGATAACACAGTTCTGGGGGGAATTGCAAGGCTGCTGCATTTGTGACATTTCTCTGCTGCCAGCCAGCCAGCAAGCCAGGATGTGCTGGAAATGGGCCCTGATCGAGGAGGTAACATACTGGAATTTATTCCTGGAGTAAATGAAGGATTAGCTGAGTTGGAACACTCAGCAAGGATTTTCCACCCCCACCACCCCTTTTATTACATCCCCAGCTCCCATTCTGGTTTGAATGCTGGCAAGATCCTGCCTGGTGCTCTCTTAGCACTGCCACTGCTGATGGAAGGAGGGGGGGAAAAAGGATGAACCTACCCAACCATAGAATCAATGAGGTTGGAAAAGACCTCAGAGATCAGCAAGCCCAACCTAGCACCCAACACCTCCTGACTAACTAACCATGGCTCCAAGAGCCACATCCAATCCCCTCTTGAACACCTCCAGGGATGGGGACTCCACCTCCCTGGGCAGCACCTTCCAATGGCTATCAACTCTCTCTGTGAAGAGCTTTCTCCTCACCTCAAGCCTAAACTTCCCCCTGGTGCAGCTTGGGACCATGTGGATGAGGGGAAGTGGTTTCAAACTAGAGAAGAGATTTAGAGTGGATGTTAGGAATAAGTTCTGCACCATGAAGGCAGTGGAACACTGCAACAGGTTGCCCAGGGAGGTGGTTGGGACCCCATCCCTGGAGATGTTCAAGGTAAGGCTCAAGAGGGTTCTGGGCAGCCTGATCTGGTTGAGGATGTCCCTTGCTGACTGCAGAGGGGGTTGGACTGGATAATTTTTGGAGGCCCCTTCCAACCCAGACTATTCTCTATGCCTTGGTTCAAGCTGGCTATGCCTGTGCCCTCTTATCACAACCACTATTGAAGGGGGGGAGGAAAAAGCAGGACCCCACCCAAGCATGTGCCATGGTTGCAAGCTCCCTGTGCCCCCTTATCACAACCACTATTGAAGGGGGGGGGGAAGCAGGAACCCACCCAAACATGTGCCATAGCTGCAAGCTGGTTGTGCCTGTGCCCTCTTATCACAACCACTATAGAAAGGGGGGGGGGGGGAGAAAAGCAGGAACCCACCCAAGCATGTGCCATGGTTGTAAGCTGGCTGTGCCTGTGCCCTCTTATCACAACCACTATTGGGGGGGAAGCAGGAACCCACCCAAGCATGTGCCATGGTTGCAAGCTGGCCTGTGTCTGTGCCCTCTTATCACAACCACTATTGAAGGGGGGGGAAGAAAAGCAGGAACCCGCCCAACCATGTGCCATGGTTGTAAGCTGGCTGTGCCTGTGCATAAGCCATGGTTGTGAGCTGGCTGTGTCTGTGCCCTCTTATCTCAACCACTATAGAAGGGGGGGAAGAAAGCAGGAACCCACCCAAGCATGTGCCATAGTGCAATCTGCCTGTGCCCTCTTATCTCAACCACTATAGAAGGGGGGGAAGAAAAGCAGGAACCCACCCAACCATGTGCCATGGTTGCAAGCTGCCTGTGCCCTCTTATCACAACCACTATTGAAGGGGAGGAAAAAGCAGGAACCCACCCAAGCATGTGCCATAGTGCAATCTGGCTGTGCCCTCTTATCACAACCACTATAGAAGGGGGGGGGGAAGCAGGAACCCACCCAAGCATGTGCCATAGCTGCAAGCTGGTTGTGCCTGTGCATAAGCCATGGTTGTGAGCTGGCTGTGTCTGTGCCCTCTTATCTCAACCACTATTGAAGGGGGAGGCAAAAGCATGAACCCACCCAACCATGTGCCATGGTTGCAAGCTGCCTGTGTCTGTGCCCTCTTATCACAACCAGTATTAAAAGGGAAAACAAAGCATGAAGCCACCCAAGCATGTGCCATAGCTGCAAGCTAGATGTACCAAAAACTCCACCCTGGGGGGGTCAGAGCTGGGCTTCCCCCACCTAAGAGGGAGTGAAAGCAGCTCCAGGTCGGCTCTGAGCCAAGCTCTATCCATCATTTAGCCCTCAAATATGCAGAACTACCAAGTGATGTGGCCTGTGACCTGCAGGCACCCTGGCAAGTTTAAATCATCACCCCTGTAACTGAGGAAATGAAGATCAAAGTCACCCTCAGACTCTCCCAGCTTGTTAGCAGCCCTAACAAGAGATGGTCACGCTCGGGAGCAGTTTACAGCCTGACCATTTGGCTACACCTGGGGGGAGATTCCATCTCAAGTTCAGGCTAAGGTGAAGCAATGAGACTGGAGGACACTTGGCTGAAGGTTAACTACCACTGCTCCCAAGCCAGGGGTTTCATAGTTTCAGTCAGGGTTGGAAGGGACCACAAGGAGCAGCTAGTTCCAACCCCCCTGCCATGGGCAGGGACACCCCACACTAGAGCAGGCTGGCCAGAGCCTCATCCAGCCTGGGCTTAAACACTTCCAGGGAGGGGACCTCAACCACCTCCCCTGACAACCCATTCCAGGGCTTCACCACCCTCATGGGGAAGAACTTCCTCCTCACGTCCAGCCTGAATCTCCCCACCTCCAGCTTCAGTCCATTCCCCCTAGTCCTAGCACTCCCTGATAGCCTGAGCAGTCCCTCCCCAGCCTTCTTGTAGCCCCCTTCAGATCCTGGAAGGCCACAATGAGGTCACCTCAGAGCCTTCTCTTCTCCAGACTGAACAGCCCCAACTCCTTCAGTCTGTCCTCATAGGAGAGGTGCTCCAGCCCTCTGATCATCCTCATGGCCCTGCTCTGGACACCTTCCAGCACCTCCAGATCCCTTTTGTAATAGGGGCTCCAGAACTGGAGGCAGTACTCCAGGTGGGGTCTCAGCAGGGCTGAGCAGAGGGGGAGAATCCCCTCCCTTGCCCTGCTGGCCACACTTCTGCTGCAGCCCAGGCTCTGCTTGGCCATGGGAATGTGCTGCCCCTCCCTGAACTCGAAGCCTTTTCTGGCAGCAGCAGCTTTGCAAGAACGATTTCCTGGCCTTGCCCAAGGCGAGACCTTCGCCTCAGCACCGGATTTTGGCACCACCTGCTCTCAAGGGGAAGGGGAAATGGATTTCTGTTGCTCCCCCCCCCCAACTCCTGCTGGAGACCACCACCACAGCTTTGCTCCCTTCCACCCCTCAGAGCTGCCACGCAGCTACAGATTCAATAGAGTAGAATTAACAAGGTTGGAAAAGGCCTTTGAGATCATCCAAGTCCAACCTCTCACCCAGCACCATCTGATCAACTCAACCATGGCACCAAGGGCCTCATCCAGTCTCTTCTTAAACACCTCCAGGGATGGGGACTCCACCACCTCCCTGGGCAGCACATCCCAAGGGCCAATCTCTCTTGCTGGGAAGAATTTCTTCCTCACATCCAACCTAAACCTCCCCTGGCACAGCTTGAGACTGTGTCCTCTTGTTCTGGCGCTGGGTGCCTGGGAGAAGAGCTCAACCCCCAGGTGGGTACAACCTCCCTTAAGGTAGTTGTAGGGAGCAAGAAGGTCACCCTTGAGTCTTCTCCAGGCTAAGCAAGCCCAGCTCCCTCAGCCTCTCCTCCCAGGGCTGTGCTCCAGACCCCTCCCCAGCTTTGTTGCCTTTCTCTGGGCACCAGAACTGGACACAGTGCTCCCCAGCTTTGACTCACTTTCAGCTCCTCTGCTTGTTGGCTTTGCACAGGAAGCATCACAAGCAGCAGGGCCTCCCCTGCTCCCCAAGCTCACACCAGGGAGAACTCACCACCACCACCCCCTGCACCCCAACCCCTCCCCCTGCCTTGTACTCACCTCGGGGCACCAATTCCAAGTGGAACCTAAAAGACCAAAAAGAGAAGAGGAAAAGCCAGCCATGAGAAAGCATCATTGCATCATTTTCTTGATGATTTCTTTGTTCCAGCCTGATGAATAAGTGACAGATGGAACAATTAGACCAGAAGTGCTGCCAGGAACCCAGCAAATGGTCAGCACACATTTTGTGCAAGGAGCTTCAAGAGGAATTGTGGAGCCCTACAGGCGCCAGCTGGCCCCAGCAACGTCCTCTGCTGCACCCAAGGAACCTCCTGCACATCATCTCCTCTTGACAAGTCTCAAAGGTTTCTATCTTTGAGGTCTTTTCCAACTCCACTGTGATGGAGCACTGGAGCAGATCCAGAAGTCGTTGAGTCCAACCCTCCCTTCCAGAGCAGGGTCACACAGGGCAGGTCACACGAGAACACATCCTGATGGGTTTTGAAAGTCCCCAGAGAAGGAGACTCCACAAGCTCTCTGGGCAGCCTGCTCCAGGGGCTCCAGCACACCCTCACACCAAAGAAGTTTCTCCTCTTGTTGCAGTGGGACCTCCTGGGTTCCAGCTTAGCCATTGTTCCTTGTCCTATTACAGGGCACCACCACAAAGCCTGGCACCTTCACCTTGGCACCCACCCCTCAGGTATTTATAGGCACTGATCAGATCCCCTCTCAGCCTTCTCTTCTCCACACTAAACTACCCCCAGGTCTCTCTTTGTCCATGTCAGAGATGTTCCAGTCCCTTCACCATCCTCATAGCTCTCTCCAGCAGATCCCTGCCTCTCTTAAACTGGGGAGTCCAAAACTGGACACAGCATTCCAGGTGTGGGCTCAGCAGGGCAGAGCAGAACCTCCCTGAACCTGCTGGGGACACTTTTCTTGATGCACCCCAGGATGCCATTGGCCCTCTCTACTCTTCTCCAGCTCACCTCACCCCTTCCCTCAGAGCAGCAGCAGCAGCAGCACAGAGGCAGGACACACACTGCCCACAGTAAAAAGAAATGCTCCCTGATTTCTCCATCTCTCCCACTTTGAGTCACTTTCCTATGGGCACAGCACTGGTGAGCTTTGGAAAGAGAGGAAGGCTTGAAGACAAACCACAGTGACCCATGCAGAGGCAAGATCATAGAACCATAGAGTCAATAAGGTTGGAAAAGACCTCAGAGATCAGCAAGTCCAACCTAGCACCCAACACCTCCTGACTAACTAAACCATGGCTCCAAGAGCCACATCCAATCCCCCCCTTGAACACCTCCAGGGATGGGGACTCCACCACCTCCCTGGGCAGCACATCCCAAGGGCTAACAACTCTCTCTGGGAAGAACTTTCTCCTCACCTCCAGCCTAAACTTCCCCCTGGCACAGCTTGAGACTGGGTCCTCTTGTTCTGGTGCTGCTTGAGACTGGAAGCTTTATTTAAGCCCCCAGCAATTTTTCCCCCCTCTGTTTGTTTGCCTTGACTTCTCCTCTAGCACTGCAGAATGACCTTCCTAGAATCAGCCAGGTTGGAAGAGACCTCCATGATCATCCAGTCCAACCTAGCACCCAGCCCCACCCAATCAACTCCACCATGGCACTAAGGGCCTCATCCAGTCTCTTCTTAAACACCTCTAGGGATGGTGACTTCACCACCTCCCTGGGCAGCACATCCCAAGGGCCAATCTCTCTTTCTAGGAAGAACTTCTTCCTAACATCCAGCCTGAACATCCCCTGGCTCAACTTGAGACTGTGGCCTCTTGCTCTGGTGCTGCTTGCTTGGGAGAAGAGGCCAACCCCCACCTGGCTCCATCCTCCCTTCAGGGAGTTGCAGAGAGCAAGAAGGTCTCCCCTGAGCCTCCTCTTCTCCAGGCTAAGCAACTCCAGCTCCCTCAGCCTCTCCTCACGGAGCTTGTGCTCAAAGATGGGCACCAAAGGGTTGGGCTCTGGGCATTAGTGGCAAGAATCCAGTAGGTAAAGGAGGGGGAGGGGGGAAAAGGAGAACAATCCAATCAATTTGTTTCCTCATTAAAAGCTTTCATGAAGAAAATGATTTAACACAAACATTCAAGCTACTGACACAGATTAATTAGAACACAACAGCAGCATTCTGATTAAGGGCCTAATATTTGTTTGACTTGGTTGCTTTGGATCACCAAATTAATAATGATGATGATGATGATGATAATAAATGTGCCCAGAGAGAAGAAACTTTCCTGTGAGAAGGAGCTCAGAGAGAGCCAACAGCTGGATTCTGGTGGAAAGAGCCAAAGTGTTTTGGAGTGAGAGAGGGCTGCAACTTTCCCCTGGGTTTTTGGATCCTCTTGCCAGTGCTTCCCCATGTTTACAGGGAGCTCTTTCCTACCCTTCCTAAGGCAGCTAACATCTTGTCTCTCATGTCCAGAGAGGTGACAGCACCTGCCCGAGGTCAGGGCAACCACAGCAGCAGATTCCACCACCTCCCTGGGCAACCTGTGCCAGGCTCTCACCATCCTCATGGGGAAGAACTTCTTCCTAGCATCCGACCTGAATCTCCCCACTTCTAGTTTTGTTCCATCCCCCCCAGTCCTATCCCTCCCTGACACCCTCAAAAGTCCCTCCCCAGCTTGCTTGTAGCCCCCTTCAGATCCTGGATGGCCACAAGTAGGTCTCCTCGGAGCCTTCTCCTCTCCAGACTGAACAACCCCAAATCTCTCTCTGTTCTCATAGGAGAGGAGCTCCAGCCCTCTGCAGAGCAGAGGCTGAGCCCTGAGGGAAGATGATTTCTCAAACTGAATCACAGACAGAGAGAGTTGGGGTTGTGCAGGCTGGAGAAGAGAAGGCTCCAGGGAGACCTACTTGTGGCCTTCCAGTATCCGAAGGGGGCTACAAGAAAGCTGGGGAGGGATTTTTTAGGTCATCAGGGAGTGATAGGGCTTAGGGGGGGATGGAGGAAAGCTAGAAGTAGGGAGATTGAGATTGGCTGTGAGGAAGAAGTTGTTCCCCAGGAGGGTGATGAGAGCCTGGCACAGGCTGCCCAGGGAGGTGGTGGAAGCCTCCTGCCTGGAGGTGTTTGCAGCCAGGCTGGAGGTGGCTGTGAGCAACCTGCTGCGGTGTGAGGTGTCCCTGCCCATGGCAGGGGGGGTTGGAACTGGCTGAGCCTTGAGGTCCCTTCCAACCCTGCCAATTCTGTGATCCCTTCAAATGCAACATCCCTGGGAGGTGAAATACTTTTGTCTCCTGAACAGACACCTCCTGGGGACCAAGGACAAACACACACACACACAATATCACTTCTTGTTTGGCCAACTTTTGTCTCTTGTGCTTGAGAGACCTTCCTAATCTCCCCTGAACATGTTTTAGTGATAACATTTGCTGCACCAGGGCCAAAATGATTTTCTGTCACTTCTCATTCCAGCTCAATAAAAGTAGAAGAGCTTTGTTTCTAACCTCTGTCATTTTTAATACACTAAAATGGTTTAAAAAAAACAAAACCACCAAAACCAGCAAACAAACAAAAACCAACCTCCAAATTGAGTTCCATTTCCTACTGGACCAGCAAGTTCCTCTTAGCTTCACTCTGATCAAGCTTGAGACAACTCAACCATGGCCCCAAGTGCCATGTCCAAGCCCCTCTTGAACCCCTCCAGGGCTGGGGACTCCACCACCTCCCTGGGCAGCACATCCCAAGGGCCAATAACTCCTTCTGGGAAGAACTTTCTCCTCACCTCCAGCCTAAACCTCCCCTGGCACAGCTTGAGACTGTGGCCTCTTGTTCTGGTGCTGCTTGCCTAAGAGAAGAGACCAACCCCCACCTGGCTCCAACCTCCCTTCAGGGAGTTGGAGAGAGCAAGGTGGTCTCCCCTGAGCCTCCTCTTCTCCAGGCTAAGCAACCCCAGCTCCCTCAGCCTCTCCTCACAGGTCTTGTTCTTCCAGAAGATGAAAGAGCAAGGATTTAATTCCTTCATCTGCCACTGACTGCAAGGTTAAAAAAGCTTTACCCAAGCTTTAATAAAAAGGCAACCACCACCTTGATGCCATGGTGCCTTCAGTAGGATTTCTTTCTCCCTCCCTGATGACTCCAGGCAGATCTCAGAGCAGCCTTCAAGTACCTGAAGGGGGCTGCGAGAAGGCCGCAGAGGGGTTGCTTGCAGAGGGCTGCAGGGATGGGACAAGAGGCCATGGTTTGAAAGGAGAGAAGGGCAGGTTGAGACTGGATGTGAGGAACAAGCTCTGCACCAGGAGGCTGCTGCTACAGGTTGCCCAGGGAGGTGGTTGAGGCTCCATCCTTGGAGACACCCAAGATCAGGCTCAACAGGACTCTGAGCAACCTGATCTAGCAGAGGATGCTCGCTGCAGGAAGGTTCCACCTCAGCACAAGGAGGAACTTCTTTACTGTAAGGGTCACAGAGCACTGGACCAGGCTGCCCAGAGAGGTTGTGGAGCCTCCTTCTCAGGAGACTTTCAAGGCCTGTCTGGATGTGTTCCTCTGTGACCTGAGCTAGATTGTATGGTCCTGCTCTGGCAGGAGGGTTGGACTTGATCTCTTTGGGTCTCTTCCAACCCCTGACCTCCTGTGGTTGGACTAGATGACCTTTAGGAGTCCCTTCCAACCCAAACCATTCAATGGTTCTATGTTTTGTCTGTATCTAAGAAAGGATGAAGGGAAGGACGACTTTCACTCTGTGTATCCTCCTCTCTCTGCTGCAAGTAACTTCAGCCTTAGTTAATCAGTGAGTTATGTTTTCAGAGGTGGACAGAAGAGCCTCTTTTTGCCATGGTTTGGGCAAAATGCTCTTCTTTTACTGCAACAACCTAGGTACCAAATAGGGCTGGTGCAGCTCTACCTATAGCCCTGAGCCACTGTTATGGGATCACTGAACCCCAGCATGGTGGAGGCTGGAAGGGACCTCTGGAGCTCACCCAGTCCAACCCCCCTGCTAAAGCAGGGCACCCACAGCAGCTTGCCCAGGAGCACAAAGGCCGGGGGGGGGGGGGGGGTGGGTTGGAAGCTCTCCAGAGATGGACACTCCACAACCTCTCTGGGGCAGCCTGCTCCAGGCCTCCAGCACCCTCAACAAAGAAGTTGCTCCTCATGTTTAGATGGAGCTTCCTATGTCCACATCCATGCCTGTGACCTCTTGTCCTGTCACTGGGCACCACTGACAAAATCCTGACCCCATCCTCCTGTCACCCACCCTTTAAGTATTTATAAGCACTGATCAGAGGACCACCCCCCACCTCCTCCCCCCAGTCTTCTCCAGGCTAGAGAGCCTCAAATCCCTCAAGCCTTTCTTCCTACAAGAGATCTTCTAGTCCCACAATCATCTCCACAGCCCTCATTCAGCACCAAACATGTTCCTGCACAGTGAGGAGGAGGAGGAGGAGGAGGAACCCAGCCAGCAGGAGGACTTCATCATCTTGGGCCCGCTCCAAAGTACAGAGCTTGAGGCTAGTTCTGATTTTTGTTGTCAGCTGAGACAGCTCTCACTGACAAGTGAGCCACACCTCTGCTACACCACCTCTGGCCCTTGAGCTTTGCAGGAGGCTTACCCTGAAAGTTATAGCCCAATAACTTCTGACAGCAAATAATTAGGAGGGAAACTGTAATTGCTCCTGCCTTGAGGCTGACAGCCTGAGCCAGGAGCAAGAGGTCTAATCCTTAGTCAACTGCATCTTTATTTGGAGCTTATTTGCCTTGGGATCAAGTTTGACATTTCCAACCTTACTAAACAATTAAGCAGCAAAAGTGAAACCCTTCTCAGCCCTGGCTTTAAGCAGAAAGTTTGGGAGCAAGCAAAAATGTTTGGTCAGGTCTGCACTTAGCTCCAAAAGCTCCTAGCCCCCAGCTGCTGGTGGAAGTCCTCCAGGAGAACCAATTAAAGCAAAGCACAGGCAAGAGCTTTATAGAATCATTAAGGTTGGGGGAAAAAAAAA
>JAAWVA010001273.1:0-11659 GCA_015227895.2 Colaptes auratus | reverse complement strand
CAGAGATCTGCACCTTCTCCTGATGAAAGTGCATAGAAACACCAGAGGCACACTTGAAAATGTTGGACAAGGTTATATTTAGTTATAAAGTGAAGCAGTGCCTAAGTTTTTTTAATAGTTAAACAGGGCAGCTCTGAACATATTGTGCCTGTGCACGTTCCAAGAAACAGTCAGTAGAAGATTCAGCACATTGTGTCCAGTATCCTGACAAAGATGAATGAGTCAAACCTAGGGAGATGTACCAGCCTTGGGTAATCATGCTTCCTTCTTGCACAGTCATGAAAACAAATCCACCACTTTTCAGTCTTAGTTCACTGAAAGTTAAGGGAGTTTTGTTTACTTACCACCTTCAATTCCAGTGAGGCTCTAGTAAATCATAGAATCTATAAGGTTGGAAAAGACCTCAGAGATCATCAGGTCCAACCTGTCACCCAAGACCTCATGACAACTACACCATGGCTTCAAGTGCCACATCCAATCCCTTTTTGAGCACTTCCAGAGATGGTGACTCCACCACCTCCCTGGGCAGCACATTCCAATGGCCAACAACTCTCTCTGTGAAGACCTTTCCCCTCACCTCAAGGCCAGACGTCCCTCTGCACAGCTTGGGACTGTATCCTCTTGTTCTGGTGCTGGTTGCCTGGAAGAAGAGACAAACAGCCTCCTGGCTACAAACTCCCTTCACAGGTAGTTGTAGAGAGCAAGAAGGTCTCCTCTGAGCCTCCTCTTCTCCAAGCTAAACACTCCCAGCTCCCTCAGCCTCTCCTCAGAGGGCTAAAAGAAAAGTATCAGAATGCTAGGGGCTGGAAGGGATCTCTGGAGATCATTGAGTCCACCCCCACTGCCAGAGCAGGAGCATAGAAGCTATAACACTCTCACTAGATTCCTTACTTTTAAAGCTACCTTGGCTCTTGTAAAAGCAAATGATGCTGAGCATCACCCACGTCACTTATCAAAGTACAGTAATTCCTATTCCATCAATGATATAGGCAGTGATATAGAGAGCATCAGCAGAAGGTTTGCAGATGACACCAAGCTGAGTGGTGCAGTTGATATGCCAGATGGATAGGATGTTAGCCAGAAGGACCCAGACAAGCAGGAGAGGTGAACACAGGTGGACCTCATGAGGTTCAACACATGAAGGTTCACCCCCCAAACCATGGAGGCAGGCCAGGACCACGTGGCAGGCTCAACCACATGGTCAGCAGCTTGGTGCCATGGTTTAGTTGATTAGGTGGTGTTGGGTGATAGGTTGGACTTGATCTCAAAGGTCTTTTCCAACCTGGTTGATTCTATTCTAGTCTATTCTATTCTATTCTATTCTATTCTATTCTATTCTATTCTATTCTATTCTATTCTATTCCACCCCATTCCACCCCATTCCATTCCATTCCATTCCATTCCATTCCATTCCATTCCATTCCATTCCACTCCACTCCACTCCACTCCACTCCATTCCATTCCATTCCATTCCATTCCATTCCATTCCGTTCTCAGGTATCCAGGGAGGCAAAGGGAAAGACAGACTCACAGAATCACAGAATGTTAGGGGCTGGAGAGGACCTTGAAAGATCATCCAGTCTGCCCCCCATGCCAGAGCAGGGTCACCTAGAGCAGATCACACTGGAACTCATTCCAATATCTCCAGAGAGGGAGACTCCACAACCCCTCTGGGCAGCATTCCTCCCCCTTATATGGAGGGTAGGCAGGAAATTAGGAGGGAATAGTATAACCCAGGGACCCCTCCCCTGGAGGGTCAGGTTTCCCATCCACCTGGAGGTCAGTTTCCCACCCACCTAGGGGGCTCGGGTTTCCACCTGCCCATCTGGTAGCTCTTAAACCACAACTAGTGATTTTAGAGGAGAGGGCGAAAACTTTGTGTAACCCTTTGAATCAGAGAACTATTTGGGTTGGAAAGGCACCCCAGTGGTCATCCAGTCCAACCCCCAGTTGAGGTGGAGGGCACTAAAATTGAAGTTTGTCTTCTTTCTCTTTCAGCACAGGAAGCCCAGGAAGTAAACTCCTTGCACAGGACCATTTATAGAGCGTGAAGCATGACTTGGAGAAATCATTCAAGGACACCACGATTTGCTTAGGAATGTTTGTTCTTTTGCTATCATGGAAAAGCTGGCATTTGTACACTTGGTTCCCTGCAAGTACAGAACATAACTTTGTGAGTTCATGGAATGCCTAAGAGGAATGTAGTGTCAATCCAGCAAGAGCATCCACCACGTGAATGGGGTTAAGCACCTGAATAATCCCAGTGAAGTCAGCAGGATCAAGCGAAACCCTGAGTTTGCTGTCATGCTTCAGTTGTTAGCTGAGCAAGACCCTTCAAGAAGATTTAGAGAGATGGTAAAATGCCTTTTTATCTTTAGCCAGTTCGAGATCCTGGCTGCCAGGGTGATGTTAAAGCTGTCTTCTTGTGACAGTTTGAGGCAGATCCTCCCTTGCCTCCCACCGGGGCAGAAAAACGAGACGAATGGATTGCAGAAGTGATGGAAAGTTTAACTGGGAAAGCAGTGACTGCTGCACAGAGAGCTACAAGCACAGTGACAAGAGATCCCAAAGCATACAGAGCCCAGAAGCCTCCCAGCATTTCCATCTCCCTAGCTGAGGGTACACCCAAAACCCCCAGGGCTCTTTCTTCCCCCCCCACCTCCACTGTTAGGCTAATCTCAGCTGGCCAGATCCGAGATTGCCCTTCCCCCTTCTCCACTTGGCATTGTCCTTGAGATAACTCCCCTTCCATTACCAATAGGGAGCATCTGCCACGGGAGCAGCAAGGGAAGAAAGAGGAAGTGTGAGACCTTGCAGATGGATTTAGAGGGATCAGAACATTATGGGTATGAAATACACAGCTTCCTGTGTCCACCCACTGAGCTGGACCCCTGGGGCACCAGAGGTGCACCCCGTGTGGCAGCAGCAGGAGGCACCCAGCCTAAACTGCCACACTTCCAAAGACAAATATCTTGTACTTGGGGGCATTCAGTGTTTCTCCTCTCTCTCTCTCTCTCTCCTTGAGTCCTGTGTCCAGTTCTGGGCCCCTCAGTTTAGGAAAGATGTTGAGTTGCTGGAAAGGGGTTTGGAGCACAGCCCTATGAGGAGAGGCTGAGGGAGTTGGGGTTGCTTAGCCTGGAGAAGAAGATGCTCAGAGGAGACCTTCTTGCTGTCTACAACTACCTGAAGGGTGGTTGTAGCCAGGTGGGGGTTGGTCCCTTCTCCCAGGCAACCAGCATCAGAACAAGAGGACACAGTCTCAAGCTGAGCCAGGGGAGGTTTAGGCTGGATGTTAGGAGGAAATTCTTCCCAGAAAGAGAGATTGGCCATTGGAATGTGCTGCCCAGGGAGGTGGTGGAGTCACCATCACTGGAGGTATTCAAAAAAGGATTGGATGTGGCACTTGAAGCCATGGTTCTGAGGTGTTAGGTATTAGGTAATAGGTTGGACTTGATGATCTGTGAGGGCTTTTCCAACCTGGCTGATTCTATGATGCTATGATATCGTCTGAAGACAGAGTGAGTTAGGGCTGGCCAAATCATTTAGGAATGGTATATAGAAATAAGTAAATCAATAGAAAAAAGTAGTGGAAATAAATAGAAATCAATAAATAAAAAGAAATTATTAGAAAGAAATAAATAAAAAGGGAGATTGGCCATTGGAATGTGCTGCCCAGGGAGGTGGTGGAGTCACCATCCCTGGAGTGTTTAAAAAGAGACTCGTTGGGGTGCTTGGTGCCATGGTTTAGTTGATTAGATGCTGTTGGGTGATAGGTTGGACTTGATGATCTCTGAGGTCTTTTCCAACCTGGTTAATTCTATTCTATTCTAAAAAGAAACTTACACACGAAACAAAGAACCCCAAACCAAGCCAAGCCCAACCAGATTTGGATTTCAAGCTAAACCATGCCCATTTGGAAGTCACTGGAAAATGAATGATTTTAATATATCTGGTGTTATAAACTCTTTCCCAGGCTCTTGGAATGCCACCTCCATTAACATTTATTCCTTTAGTTTATGGAAGCCACATAAAAACCCTCTGTGTCAAACAGAGCAGATATGTCCATTTCACACATGCCAAGCCTACAAAGCTTTAGGAGTTCTTGCACAGTGATTTATCTTTCCTCATTCATGTAATCCTCAGGAGTGTGAGGGAATTACTTTAAGGAGCAAAGTTCAGCCCTGGGTGTTTGGATGGGAGAGGTAAGATACCGCTCCTTAGAGCAGTCCTTGCAAATCCCCTTTCAGCCTTTTTTTCTCTTGAAGTATTCCAGCTGCACAGGGTTGAGACGAAGCCACAGTTAGGTTCCTTTGTTGGGTGCTGGAATCTCAGTATACAGGGAGGTGGTAGTGCCCAGGGAGGTGGTAGAAGCCTCATCTCTGGAGGTTTTTAAGGCCAGGCTGGATGTGGCTCTGAGCAACCTGCTGTAGTGTGAGGCATCCCTGCCCATGGCAGGGGTTGAAATTGGGTGATCCTTGAGGTCCCTTCCAAGGCATTGCATTCAGAGTGTGTCTGAGGTTTATATCTGACTTGGATTATGCAGCCCAGTGCTGTATTTGCTCCTGACCATCAGCAGGAGCTGCAGCACCAGCAAGCAGAGTGACCCAGACTGTCAATAGGAGTCCATGATGGAGTCACCATCCCTGGAGGTGTGCAAAAAGGGATTGGATATGGCACTTGGAGCCATGGTTTAGTAGTCATGAGGTGTTAGGTATTAGGTAATAGGTTGGACTTGATGATCTCTGAGGTCTTTTCCAACCTGGTTAATTCTGTAATTCTATGATTTGGCTCTGATACAAGGTACAAGTCTAGGGAGATCAGTCCACGCTCTTCAATTGCTTTGAAAACTGTTTGTTCCTTGAAAGGCACATGGTCAAGCAAGAACTCAGACAACAGCATGCACCACACAATTAAAAGCAGGAAAAGATAAATTAGGCCTAAAACCCCCAAAATACCTTAGCAAAGGTGTCTGGCTTGTGCTTAGAATGGCAGTTTTTAAAGTGATTTTGCTATTGGGAAGCATGTGAAACCTCTTCTTTAAAATGCAATTCATGGGGAGCAACCCAAAGTATCTCCAATGCAGTAGGATAGAATAGAATAGAATAGAATGGAATGGAATGGAATGGAATGGAATGGAATGGAATGGAATGGAATGGAATGGAATGGAATAGAATAGAATAGAATAGAATAGAATAGAATAGAATAGAATAGAATAGAATTAACCAGGTTGGAAATGACCTTTGAGATCAACGAGTCCAACCTGTCACCCAACACCATATGATCAACTAAACCATGGCACCAAACACCCCAGCCAGTCTCTTCCTAAACACCTCCAATGATGGTGACTCCACCACTCCCCTGGGCATCACATTGCAATAGGCAAGCACTCTCTCTGTGGAGAACTTCTTCCTAACATCCAGACTGAACCTCCCCTGATGCAGCTTGAGACTGTGGTCTAGTCATGAGGTCTGTGGTGACAGGTTGGACTTGATGATCTTTGAGGTCTCTTCCAACCTTGGTGATATTGTGATACTGTCCTGGTGCTGGTTGCCTGGGAGAAGAGGCCAACCCCCACCTGGCTACAACCTCCCTTCAGGCACTTGTAGAGAGCAAGAAGGTCTCCCCTGTGCCTTCTCTTCTCCAGGCTAAGCAACCCCAGTTCGCTCAGCCTCTCTTCATAGGGCTTGTATTCTCATCTTCTCCCCCCACCCCCAGGGCTAATTGTGTCTTTACAGCTCTAGAGGAGCTTTTATTGTTGTGTAGTAGCTGGGAAGGTTAATGGAAATATCAAATCCTGATACGTGCCCAGAGGGTGTAAGAGTGATGCTGGCCAAAAACTTCCTCCAACTGCAGGCAAGCAATCCAAGCCAGCAGGGATTCCTCTCTGTGGCTGTCAGGATGGAAGCCTTCCACAGGTAGCACCTCCCACAAGGCACCAGCTCCTTGCTATGGCAGTTCCCTTACAGCTTTGCAGCATTTCCAGAGCATTTAATTGCTTTCCTGTGCCCTGTTTCTGTTCTGATGGTTGTTTAATCGTTTCTGTTTCTCTCTCTAATGGGGATTTCGGTTTCCAAATGGGCTTGAAGCCAGAGATGTAAATGGAGGGCACAACATATTGCTTCCTGAAAGGTGGCATGGTGTAGGGGGAGGAGGAGAACACAGGAGGAGTAGGGAGGAGGACAACACAGAAGGAGAAAGGAGGAGGGGTAACATGTAGGGGGAAAAAAATGTGTCCTTAAGAATCAGGCTAATTGAACACACGAACAGAAAGAAGATAGATGATCCTCCTGGGCAATTAGCAGACTAAGCAATATTAATAAAAAGAGTCTCTTAGAGGAGACCTTCAACAGAGGTAAAATAGCTCAGATGGAGGAGCTGAAAAGAAGGGCTGTGGAGAGCGATGTGGGAGGGAAGTGAGATGCCCAGAGCAGCCATTAAATCAAAAGTGCCTGTATTTGCAGCATTAGAGCTATGTAAAGGGAAAGGGGATGCTTGACAGACAGAGTGGCCCTTCTGAGCACTAAATGGATGCAGCCCAGGAGGGTTTAGCCTTCCTAGAGATGAGCAGTGTCCAACGCTCTGGGCCAAGATGCAATGATAATGATATGCTCAGGTAGAATTGTGTCCCTTTACTAAGCTGTTCTTCTGTACCATGCATGCCTGCCTGCAGCCTGCTGGCTGATGGCACAAATGACCTAATTGTGGCCTTCCAGTATCTGAAGGGGGCTACAAGAAAGCTGGGGAGGGAGGGTGTCAGGGAGTGATAGGACTGGGGGGAATGGAACAAAAATAGAAATGGGTAGATTCAGATGGATGCTAGAAGAGTTCTTGCTCATGACAGCGGTGAGACACTGGCACAGGTTGCCCAGGGAGGTGGTGGAAGCCTCAGCCCTGGAGGTTTTGAAGGCCAGGCTGGATGTGGCTCTGAGCAACCTGCTCTAGTGCGAGGTGTCCCTGCCCATGGCAGGGAGGTTGGAACTGGATGATCCTTGAGGTCCCTTCCAAATCTGACAGCTTTATGATTCTATACTAAAAATAAATAAATAAACAGCAAAGGTCAGAGACTGGCAGCTCACTTGTGGGCTAGTTTTTGCCTGGGGGTTGCTGGGTTGTTGTTTTTCTGGTAAGGTTGTTTTGTTTTGTTTTGTTTGTTTTGTTTTGTTTTGTTTTGTTTTGTTTTGTTTTGTTTTGCTTTGCTTTGTTTTGTTTTGTTGTGTTGTGTTGTTTTGTGTTGTGGTTTGGTTTGGTTTGGTTTGGTGTGTTTTGTTGTGTTTTGTCTTGTTTTGTCTTGTTTTTGTTTTGTCTTGTTTTGTTTTGTCTTGTTTTGTCTTGTTTTTGTTTTGTCTTGTTTTGTTTTGTCTTGTTTTGTTTTGTCTTGTTTTGTTTTTCTTGTTTTGTCTTGTTTTTGTTTTGTCTTGTTTTGTTTCTTGTTTTGTCTTGTTTTTGTTTTGTCTTGTTTTGTTTTGTCTTGTTTTGTTTTGTCTTGTTTTGTCTTGTTTTGTTTTGTCTTGTTTTATCTTGTCTTGTTTTGTCTTGTTTTGTCTTGTTTTGTTTTGTCTTGTTTTATCTTGTCTTGTTTTGTCTTGTTTTGTCTTGTTTTGTTTTGTCTTGTTTTGTTTAACTCTGAACTCCCTTTCCATAGGAAAGTGAATAGAAAGGCACTTCCCAGGGTAATTGAGACCCTGCTGCAGTCTCAGGGAACATCATACAGTCTCAGTAACAAAGTCAGGGAAGCTTACCTTAAAAACCAGCCTGGATTGTTGCCTCGCTTCCCTTTTCTCCTGCTGAACAGCTGTTGCAAGAACCTGCGTCCTTGAAAACTTAGAACTGCTTATCAAGTTTCCAGCTTAGATGTATTCCTGTCTAGGTTATCCTCATTTGTTCTTGTGCCAATGTTTTCCTTCAGTTTAATCACACTTCTTCCTCCCTGGTGTTTACTTAATTGCTTTTATCTGCTTGATTTAAGAGCTTGTTACGAAGTAGTTTTAACTAGCTTTTAGTTTGTTTCCAACTCGACTGTACAATGCCTCAAGGCGTTTGGCAGGGGCTTTCTGTTGTCATAATTCTGATTGTTCTTAATGCCATGAGCCATTCCTCTATCTGGAATGGTTCTGAGGTAATTAGTAACAGCATGGTCGTGGTGTCACTGCTTGGACCAGGCTGCTAAGCCAAGAATATTCTGTTAACCAAACTCCAGTACAGCTTCCAGCTGTGAAAATACAGACTACGGAATAAACCAGGTTGGAAAAGGCCTTTGAGATCATCAAGTCCATCACCCAACACCATCTAATCAACTGAACCAAGGGCCTCATCCAGCCTCTTATTAAACACTTCCAGTGATGGTGACTCCACCACCTCTCTGGACAGCACATTCCAGTGGCCAATTCAGAATGCAGACTCACTGAGGTCTACAGGGTGCCACCAAAATCATCCCAAGGTTTTTTTTTTGCAACTTAGAGCAACTAAACTGCTTTTTGGTCTGAGGAATAAGTAGACACTGTTCAAATGGCTAGGGGTGTACAATCATAGAATCAACCTGGTTGGAAAAGACCTCAGAGATCATCAAGTCCAACCTAATACATAACACCTCAGGACAACTAAACCATGGCTCCAAGTGCCACATCCAATCCCTTTTTGAACACCTCCAGGGATGGTGACTCCACCACCCCCTGGGCAGCACATTCCATTCCATTCCATTCCATTCCATTCCATTCCATTCCATTCCATTCCATTCCATTCCACTCTGTTCTATTCTATTCTATTCTATTCTATTCTATTCTATTCTATTCTATTCTATTCTATTCTATTCTATTCCATTCCATTCCATTCCATTCCATTCCATTCCATTCCAATGGCAAATTACTCTTCCTGTGAAGAACTTATCATAGCTCAATGTGTACAAGGACCCCCTGCTCTTTACCCTCTCCCATATATTATCATCCCTTTACCAAGCAGGTTTTGTACCAGAAAATACTGCCCCTCCTTCTCACCAGTGTTTTTAGATGCAACTCCTACAGCCAGACAGAGATAATTATGTCTTTTATACCGTGAGTGGCTAAACCAGCAGCAGTTCAGTTCACATGCAGAAAGCATCACACCAGTGACACATCTGTAAGACTGGTATTTTCCTTTGATATGTTAGAGCAATTCTCCACACAGTAAGTCCCTGGTTGCCTTTCCCTTTGCTGGAGCTTAACTGAACTTGGCTAGAAAGCATGAGCAAGTGAGAGATCACAGGCTCACAGGAAGTTAGGGGTTAGAAGGGACCTCTGGAGTTCATCAAGTCCAATCCCCCTGTCAGAGCAGGACCATAGAATCCAGCACAGGTCATGCAGGAACACATCCAGAGAGGGCTTGAAAGTCTTCAGAGAAGGAGACTCCACAACCCCTCTGGGGAGACTGTTCCAGGGCTCTGTGAACCTCAGTAAAGAAGTTCTTCCTCATGCTGAAGTGGAACCTCCTGTGCTGCAGTTTACATCCATTGTCCCTTATCCTATCATGGGGCACAAGTGAGCAGAGGCTGTCCCTTCCTTCCTGACACCCAGCCCTCATCTGTTTATAGACATTGGTTAGATCCCCTCTCAGTCTTCTCCTCTCCAGACTGAACAGCCCCAGAGCTCTCAGCCTCTCCTCATCAGGCAGTCCTCCAGTCCCTTCTTCATCCTGGTAGCCCTCTCTGAAGTAGATCCCTGTCCCTCTTGAACTGGGGAGCCCAGAACTGGATGCGATATTCCAGGTTTGGCCTCATCAGGGCAGAGTAGAGGGGGAGGAGAACCTCCCTGGATCTGCTGGACACACTCCTCTTAATGCACCCCAGGATCCCACTGGCCTGCTTGGCCTCCAGGGCACATTGCTCTCCCATGGATCACTTGTTATCCACCAGGACTCCCAGGTCCTTCTCCACAGGGCTGCTCTCTAGCAGATCACTTCCTAACCTGTACTGGTGCAGTTTATTATTCCTCCCCAGGTGCAGGACTCTGCCCTTATCCCATCTATTAGCTTCCCATCTATCCATTTTCCTGCTTCCAAGCCAGCAAACAGCATATGTATTTCATTTATTAAATGAACAGCAGCTTAATTGTAAAGCAGAAGAAATCACCAAAGCATGATTTTTATGGGGCACCTGAGATCACCTCACATGGTGGCAGGAATTAGTGGTGGGAGTTAATGTTGGGACAGAAGATGTGTACTTGCAGGCTTCCCACAACTCCTGGGTGGAGAGGGAACAGGACTGAGGATGTGGCAGCAAGCGAAGAGGCTCAGTTTGCAATGGCTTGCAAGCATCTCCTTGAGTCCAGGATGTTATGACAAGTGAAATATGGAGGCTTGGATAAAAAGTGCAGCACGTTCTGACAGCAGCTTGTCCCAGTGTTTGGATAGAGCACGAACAATTGAGTCACGAGGACCAAAGCTGCAGAGTGCAATTTCGTGCCCATTTTTGGCTGTATCTTGAATTACCAAAACTACAATGGCCTTCTTAGAAAGGAAGGCCTTGCCTTTCTACCAGAATGCTTTCACAGTCCTGGAAGGCAGCCAACGCGTCAGCTTGAGTACCCTCTCAAAGTGCGAGAGACTGTGATGGTTCCAAGCCACGAAGCCAGCTCAAGCCTTTCAGGAATGTGTGCAAAACAAGAATCACAGAATCACCAAGGGTGGAAGAGACCTCAAAGATCATCAAATCCAACCTGTCACCACAGATCTCATGACTAAGCCATGGCACCAAGTTCCAGTCCAATCCCCTCTTGAACACCTCCAGGGATGGTGTCACCACCGCCTCCCTGGGCAGCACATTCCAATAGCAAATGACTCTCTCTGTGAAGAACTTTCTCTTAACCTCCAGCCTAAACATTCCCTGGCACAGCTTGAGACTGTGTCCTCTTGTTCTGGTGCTGGTTGCCTGGGAAAAGAGACCAACCCCTTCCTGGCTACAACCTCCCTTCAGGTAGTAGTAGAGAACAATAAGGTCTCCCCTGAACATCTTATTCTCCAGGCTAAGCAACCCCAGCTCCCTCAGCCTCTCCTCACAGGGCTGTGCTCAAGGCCTCTCCCCAGCCTTGTTGCCCTACTCTGGACACATTCAAGAGTCTCAATGTCCTTCTTTAATTGAGGGGCCCAGAACTGCACACAGGACTCAAGGTGTGGCCTAACGAGTGCTGAGTACAGGGCACAATGACTTCCCTGCTCATGCTGGCCACACTATTCCTGATGCAGGCCAGGATGCCGTTGGCCTTCTTGGCCACCTGGGCACACTGCTGGCTCGTGTTCAGCCAGCTGTCAACCAGCACCCCCAGGTCCCTTTCTGCCTGACTGCTCTCCAGCCACTCTGACCCCAGCCTGTAGTTCTGCATGGGGTTGCTGTGGCCAATGTGCAGCACCCGGCACTTGGATTTGTTAGATGTTATCTTGTTGACTCTAACCTTCTCTCTGTCCTCCCTGGGCTGGCCCTCAACTCCTTGTCCAGCCTAGGAGTCTCAGCTTTAACCATTCTTTCCTGTATTCCATTGTTCAGCCTCATGGAGAAAAAAACAAATGCCATAGAAACATCCTCTCCCCTCCTTGAAGATATTAATGTGAAGGAAAAATTCTCATGGCTGGAGGGTGACCAAGAAGGCAGCGAGCACAGAATCACAGAGGGTAATAGATGTTAGTGCTTCGAGAG
>JAAWVA010001272.1:0-11668 GCA_015227895.2 Colaptes auratus | reverse complement strand
CACGTTGATGATGCTGATGGTTTCAGAAAGCATAGCTCTGACATCTGCAAGTGCTGTCACTTGGGTGTTGTTTTTTTTTTCAAAGAGAAGTGGACAATAATTACATAACCTTGGGGGAAAAAAAAAGAAGAAAAGGTGATGGCACACCACTTCCTGCCTAAAACATTCAATTTTTTAGAAGCATGTATTTTCATGAGACAGCTTTTCAAAGTAATGTTCAAATTATTTTATTCCCTTTAATCTCCTCCTTTTTATTTTTTTTTTGGGGTGTATAATTACTCTCACACCATTGCCAGCATTATTTCATTTCTGTAATTATCAGTGTTCAAATGAAAAGCCTTGCTCTGCTAGCAGACATTTTAACCAGTTTCTCCTCTGACAGGCTTCTCTTTCTCTCTCTGCTCTGTTTATAGAGAAGATAGGCAGTTCTATTCTAGAAGGCAGAATATGCAGTTTAGAGGTGCATAATGGCCTTCATATATTAAAAGGGGGGGGAAAAAAAATGATCATCACTCTTCTCAAGCTGCAGCAGGGGAGGTTTAGGCTGGATGTTAGGAAGAAGTTCTTCATAGAAAGAGAGATTGGCCATTGGAATGGGCTGTCCGGGGAGGTGGTGGAGTCACACTACTGGATGGTGCTTGGAAGAGACTGGATGGGTGCTTGGTGCCATGGTTAGCTGAGGAGATGTGTGGATGATAGGTTGGGGCTCGAGATCTCAAAGGTCTCTTCCAACCTGGTTGATTCTATTCTATTCTATTTATATGCTATTATTCCTACAGTATCTCAGAGTCTCAAGAAAATGGGAATGTTGGCAGGGGGTTTCGTTTCAGTGCTTGACCTCTGGCTCTTGGAAACTGCTGTAGAAATCTTTTTTTAAAGGGAAAAACATTAAAAAAGATAAACCCCCAAAAACAGTGACCTGAGTCTCAGAAAGGTCAAAATAACTTGTTAAAGGAATGGCTTTACAAAGGTGTGGAGTGCCAGGATGTGGGGTAATGCCTTCAACCTGGAAGAAGCTGGATTTAGATTAGACATTAGGAAGAAATTATTTACAGTGAGGAAGGTGAGACACTGGAACAGGTTGCCCAGAGAAGTGAAGGCTCCCAGCCAAATCCCAGGTTGCATTTGGCCCTGAGGCATTCCTGCCCATGGCAAGGGAGTTGGAACTAGTTGGTTTTAAGGCCCCTTCCTACACCAAACCATTCTGTGATTCTGTGAATTAATGGGAATTGATCTTGGTCTTTGCTGAATGGAATAGAATAGAATTAACCAGGTTGCACAAGACCTTCAAGATCATTGAGTCCAACCTATAACCCAACACCATCTAATCAACTAAACCATGGCACCAAGTGCCCCATCCAGTCTCTTCTTAAACACTTCCAGTGATGGTGACTCCACCACCTCCCTGGGCAGCACATTCCAAGGGCCAATCTCTCTTTCTACGAAGGACTTCTTCCTAACATCCAGCCTAAACCTCCCCTGATGCAGCTTGAGACTGTGTCCTCTTGTTCTGGTGCTGGTTGCCTGGGAGCAGAGACCAACCCCCTCCTGGCTACAACCTCCCTTCAGGTCGTTGTAGACAGCAATGAGGTCTCCCCCGAGCCTCCTCTTCTCCTGGCTAAGCAACCCCAGCTCCCTCAGCCTCTCCTCACAGGGCTGTGCTCCAAACCCCTCCCCAGCTTTGTTGCCCTTATCTGGACACATTCCAGCACCAATGATGCTGGTGCTGCCTGACCTGCATAATGTTGAGATCTTTGGACAAAGTTACACCTTTTGAGGTCAGAGAAAAGCATTGAAGAGCAGGCATTTAGGTGGTTGTGCTTTCACTGCCCCATCCTCCCTGGATATATTGGGCAGAATGTCCATGGCTGATGTTGCTGTTTGCTACGTGGTCATTGCATGCTGAGTTTAGGTGGTCTGAAGTGCAACCTGGACCCCACCTGGAATGCTGCATCCAGTTCTGGTGCCCCCAGGATAAGAAGGGCATGAAATTGCTGAAGCCTGTCCAGAGGAGGCCACGAAGATGATCAGAGGGCTGGAACACCTCCCCTGTGGAGGCTGGGGAAGTTGGGTGTGTTCAACATGGAGAAGAGAAGGCTCCAGAGAGACCTTAGAGTGGCTTCCAGTATCTGAAGGGGGCTACTGTATAGCTGAGGAGGGACATTTTACAAGGGCTTTGAGCTGGAAGAGGGCAGAATTAGACTCAAGATTAGATAGAAATTCTTTCCAGTGAGGGTGGTGTGACACTGGAGCAGGTTGCCCAGGGAAGTCATGGAAGACCCCTCCCTGGAGGTGTTCAAGTCCACTTCTTCTCTTTCTCCAGTAAGTAAAGGAGCTTAAAAGGCTGAGAGTTGTTAGGAGAAGCTTTCCCTGAAGATATAAGTTGCATTTGTATCTCACGTGGTGCTCGGTTTTCAGATCCATTTTACACCCTGATTGAATCTGCTGTGAAAAATCTGCCCAAAGGACATCTTCCTCATCCCTAACATTTTTGAATGTATGGATTTTTCTGCCTCACCCTTTTGGGTTTAGTGAATCTTTTATCACTGGAAGTGATAAGAACCCCCAGGTTCTGCTTTAGGAATTTGCTGAAACATTCCTCTTAAAGATCTGTCTCCTCTTTTCTCTCTGAGACAAGCCAAACACCAGCAACAGGTATCAAAGAGCTGATAGCTTTCCAAGGGGCCAGACTCAGATTTGTAAGAACCTGAAGGGCCAGCAGTTAGCTATTTTATTCCCCCTTTGCTTTGGAAGATGCTTAACCTCTTAGTTTGAATTTACTCACAGATTGCATTGGGTTGGGAGGGGTCCTCAAGGGCCATCTTGTCCAACCCCCAGTTTTTGGCTCAAATATGTTTTCCAAGGAGTTCTGCTACCTGTGAAGCTTAAAGGCAGAGTGGCTTCAAATGACTGCTTTAAAATTACATTTATCATGTTGTAAAATACTTGCTCCTGGTTGTGGTTTCTTGGAAGAAGATAAAGCTTGAAAACAGCCTAAACCACTACTCTGTGCTGTAGAATAATGTTTGGCAATAGCACCAATAAATCACAAATACAGTTCTCTTACCCCCAAATCCCTGAGCTTTATTGAGAAGAGATATTCTGAAGTAGGGTAAGAAGTAGTAAAGAAGTCTTACCCTGTCTGAAAATGGTTAGAGCATCATTGCTATTGCACTGTATCTGTTTCTCTCTATACAGCTATATGTGGGGTGTGTATATGTATATAAAAATATGTATTTTTATTATTTGTCCATTAGTGGTGTTCTTCCAACTATGGAAGAGTTCTGGTATTGATATGGAACATGGCACACTTGTGTGGAAGGTACTGATGTGTTTTAGTTGTAATTATTAGACAGTTTAAAAGGGCTCAAGAGTAGAATCATAGAATCGTTTTAGTTGGGAAAAACCTTGTAAGGTCATCCAGTCCAACCACTCTCTAACTCTACCAAGGCTGGTGCTAAACCATGTCCCTCAGCACCACGTCTCTGCCACTTTGAAACACCTCCCAGGGATGGGGGTTCAACCATCTCCGTGAGGAGCCTAGTCCAGGCTTTGAGAACCCTTTCAGTGGAGTCTGTGCTTCTAATGTCCAACCTAAACCTCTGCTTATGGCCACTTCCTCTCACTTGTTACTAGGGAGAGGAGACCAACCCCCACCTCATTCTGTAGAGTGCCAGAAGTTCTCCCCTCAGCCTCTTCTCCTCCTTACTGAACACCCCCAGGTCCCTCAGCTGCTCCTCACCAGCCCTGTTCTCCAGGCTCTTCACCAGCTTTGTTGCCCTTCTCTGGCACACTCCAGTGCTTCAGTGTCTGGTAGTGAGGGTCTCACTACTGAACCCAGTACTCATGGTGTGGCCTCACCATAGCCAAGCACACCTGGATGATCACTTCCCTGGTCCTGCTGGCCATACTATTGCTGATCCAGGCCAGGATTCTTATGGAGCTGTTGGCCATCTGAGCACACTGCTGGCTCCTCTTCAGCCATCCATCCTTACAGGTGTCTTTCTCTCCTGGGCTGCTTCCCAGCCACTGTGCTCCAAGCCTGGATCATTGCATTGGGAAGCTGTGGCCTGGCCTTTGCCTTTGTTAAACTTCATACAACTGACCTTAACCTGTGGATCCTGCCTGTCCAGGTCCCTCTGCTGACCCTTCCTACCCTCAAGCAGATCAACACAGACTCAGTTTAGTGTCATCTGCAACTTACTGGGGATGCTTCAATCCAGAAGCATGACTGATAATGTAATTAAACAGGACTGTCCCCAAAACTGAGCCCTGGGAACACCAACTGGACTTCATTCCCCACCACTCTTTGGGCTTTTTAATCCCTATTACAAAAAGGACACAGGAATGTTGGAACAAATCCAGAGGAGGCTACAAAGTTGATCCAAAGGCTGGAGCACCTTTGCTATGAAGGTATGCTGAGGGAGCTGTGGTTGTTCAGCCTGGAGAAGAGAAGACTCTGGGGGAGGACCTTAAAGCTGCCTTCCAATACCTGAAGGGAGCCTACAGGAAGGCTGCAGAGTGACTTTTCATAAGGGTGTCTAGAGACAGGACAAGGGGGGAATGGTTTGATGCTGAGGGAGAGCAGGGTTACACTTGAGCTTAGGAAGAAGTTCTTCAGTACATGGCTGGTGAGACTCTGGAGGAGGTTGCCCAGACTGGTTGTGGATGTCTCCTCCCTGGGGGTGTTTAAGGCCAGGTTGGATGAGGCCTTGAGCAGCCAAGTCTAGTTGAGAGGTGTCCCTGCCCATGGCAGGGGAAGGAATAGATTTTTCCTGAGCTCCCTTCCAATCTATGATTGTTTTGTATTTTACAACAAATTACACTTAGAGTGCTGCATACAATCATTGGATAGGCCAAGAGCTGTGTTGAGCTGTTGAATGGAAATTGAGTTACAGTGCAGGAAAATGGCATTTAAATGGTCTTAATTGTCATGGTATGTAGATGCAGGAGGAATACCTCAGTTTCCTTACCATTTAAATCAATGTAGCAAATATCTCTAGTTATGACTGACTTTATTATGTGTCTGTACTCATGGCTTTCCAGTGTTACAAATGGTAGATTTCAGGTTATGATACTGATTTCCCTCTTTATTTCTCCCCAGATATTTTCTGTAAGTGCTCAAATGAACACAAGAAACAAATATCAGTTAACTTCTGAACTTTGGATGTAAAAGGTGTGGAAGTAAACTAAAAAGCTCTGGCACCCTCACAGTGAAAAAGTTTTTCCTTCTGTTCCTGTGGAGCCTGCTCTGCTCCAGCTTGCCCCCAGTGCCCCTTGTCCTGTCACTGGGCATCCCTGAGCAGAGCCTGGCTCTGTCCTCCTGACACTGCCCTGCACATCTTTATCAACAGCAATGAGGTCCCCCCTCAGGCTCCTCTGCTCCAAGCTCAAGAGCCCCCAGCTCCCTCAGCCTCTCCTCACAGGGAGATGTTCCACTGCCTTCAGCATCTTTGTGGCTCTGTGCTGGACTCTTTCAAACAGTTCCCTGAGGTCTTTCTTGAACTGAGGGGTCCAGAATTGGAGACAATATTCCAGATGTGGCCTGAGCAGAGTAGAGGGGAGAACTTCTCTAGACCTACTCACCACACTCCTTCTAATATACCCCAGGATGCTCTTTGGCTTCTTGGCCACAAGAGCACATTGCTGGCTTGTGGGCATCCTGTTGTCCACCAGGAGACCCAGGTCCCTTCCCCAGATCAGCCCCCAGCCTGTCCTGGTCCATGGGGTTGTTCTTTCCCAGGTGCAAGACTCTTCTTTTGCCCTTGTAGTATTTCATTGTTTATATTTTCACTGTTGTATTCCTTTACTTCTTCGAGCTTAGTTGTACAAGGAAATCAGTGTAAAGTGTCTGGAAGAAAAATGTTAGCTTCCAAAGGTGTGTGATTAAGGAAAAAAGTTTTTATCTTCAGCCTCATTACAAATTGATGAACTTGAAAATTTTAATTAGTTTAGCTCATTAGAGTTTGAGCTCTCAGTGAGCTCAAAGTGTGTGGTATTGATCAGAAGTCCTAAAATCCATGTGATTAAAACCCATGAGTGCTGTGTGAGAGCACAAACTACCTTTAGGTGGTCACCAGTGGGTGGCATCTAATGGGATTTTTGTTTCAAAATGCAACAGAATGTGGTGGATCTGCTCAGAGGGATTAGATCTGTTCTAGAACAGGCATCATGGCCACATCATAGAATCAATAAGGTTGGAAGAGACCTCAGAGATTATCAAGTCCAGCCTGTCACCACAGACCTCATGACTACTAAACCATGGCTCCAAGTGCCACATCCAACCCCTCTTGAACACCTCCAGGGATGGGGACTCCACCACCTCCCTGGGCAGCACATTCCAATGGCTAACAACTCTCTCTGGGAAGAACTTTCTCTTCACCTCCAGCCTAAACCTCCCCTGGCATAACTTGAGGCTGTGTCCTCTTGTTCTAGTGCTGATTGCCTGGGAGAAGAGACCAACCCCCTCCTGGCTACAACCTCCCTTCAGGGAGTTGTAGAGAGCAAGAAGGTCTCCCCTGAGCCTCCTCTTCTCCAGACTAAGCAACCCCAGCTCCCTCAGCCTCTCCTCACAGGGCTGTGCTCCAGACCTCTCCCCAGCCTTGTTGCCCTTCTCTGGACACTTTCAAGAGTCTCAATGTCCTTCTTAAATTGAGGAGCCCAGAACTGGACACAGGACTCAAGGTGTGGCTAATCATGTCTTACTGAGATGAATTTTTGAGCCTCAGTACAATGTAATATTGATAGCCTCCTAACCAGTGCTCCCTGTTGCATGATTTTAACCTCCTTTCTCAGGACTGCAGTCAGGTTTCACCCTAGAGCTGTGTTATGCAAATCTGAGGAGGATGGAGCAAACACAGCTGCAGCTGGCACTTGCCCACAGGCAGACTTTTTGCTTTATATATGTGACATTGAGTGAAAAAGGCATAACCAGTCCCTTTCCAGTTGCCTCTGGAGAAGTTGGTGGGTTTTTTTTTGTACTTAGACCCTAAACATCATCATCTGTGCAGAGTATGTATATAAAAAAGGCCTATTTCCTCCCCACATATGCTTGAATGTACAATCCATACAGTGCAAACCTGGATCACAAATACTGATATTCCCTCTTGGGGAGAGGGGTTTTTATCAGTGGAAAAATACTTTTCTGCTCTTACCTGCAAATCCTTGCTTGTAAACTGCCTGCTGGCAAGAAATCCTCTGTTTGGATTCTTCCAGAGGAGCTCACTGCAGCAAGTTCTGGGGGGAAAAAAAAGCTGCTCCAAACCTGATTTTCCTTGAACCAAGAGCATGGCGCAATAAAGGCTGTAGAAACACAGCTGAAAGGCAGTGATTCAGAGCCTCCATAATGTGTTTAGACATGGGTTCTGAAGGGGATAAATGTCCACATCAGATAAGGAGAACATTTCTCTGTTGGAATCATGCCAGGAAGCTGGGGAGGAGAGTCTTAAAAGCTTTTTTGGAGTAAAGCTGGAGAAATGTTCAGTTGGTCCTGCCTCTCCTCCCCACTCTTTAATGAGCTGATGTTTGTTTCTGTTCTGTGTTATTTTTAAGTGACCTCTCGCACTAATCAGCTGATTGCTTGATTAAAATGATACACTTGAGATCATCACATGAGCTTTGGGGCCTTTCCTGCTTTATGATTTGCCGTTTGTCGAGACCTCAGAGTTGCTGCTGATGGTCCAGGTAGTTTCATGTTATGGTGGTTATGGCTCATGGGGTTTTGTTTTGTTCTGGCATTCACTCAGGCATGTCTGTGACTGACTCTTTTTGAGAGGTGGATGTGATTAGCCTTTTCATAGAATGGCCTGGCTTGTAAGGGACCTCAGAGATCATCTACTCCAACCTCTCTGCCAGGGGGGCAGGGAACCCCTCTCAATTAGACTAGGCTGCTCAAGGCCTCATCCAACCTGGCCTTGAATACCCCAAGGAGGGGGAATCCACAACCTCCCTGGGCAACCTATTCCAGAGTCTCACTACCCTTCTACTGAAGAACTTCTTCCCAACTTCCAGTCTAACCCTATTCTCCCTCAGCTTCAAACCATTCCCTCTTGTCCTGTCTCTAGACACCCTTAGAAAAGTCCCTCTGCAGCCTTCCTGTAGGCTCCCTTCAGGTATTGGAAGGCAGCTCTGAGGTCCCCCCAGAGTCTTCTCTTGTCCAGGCTGAGCAACCCCACCTCCCTCTCCCTGTCCTCACTGCAGAAGTGCTCCAACCCTTGGATCATCCTTGAGGCCTCCTCTGGACTCACTCCAACTTTTTTTGTTGTTGTTTTTTTTCTCATTTCTGTCACAGTTATTAATAGAATCATTCACAGTTCAAAGCCTTTGGATGTTAATACCAGGGGATATATTTGGATTTTCTTGTTTCTGTGATTTTTTCCTTCTGAAAAAAAATCAGTGGATAAAGCAGCAAATGGACACCTTGGAGCATCCTCTTCTGAAGTTCCCCACTTTGCTCTCTGTAAAGCTTCTGTCCTGTCTTCAATCAGTAACTTCCCTTTTTTTCCTGTGACTTTGTGATCCTCTTCAGACAGGCATGTTGCAAACTCTTCTTTTGCCTTTCTACTGTGACTGTTGATTGATCTTTCTCTTGATGTTTACATGAATTTCTATCGTGTTTAACACATTGAAATGCAGGAAAGCAAAGGTTGAGGTATCTGTGATCACTTCTCTGTTGCTACCACTACGTTATTACTGGCCAGACTCTTTCCAGTGAATAGAATAGAATTAACCAGGTTGGAAAAGACCTTCGAAGTCATTGAGTCCAACCTATCACCCAACACCATCTAATCAACTAAACCATGGCACCAAGAGCCACATCCAATCCTTTCTTGAACACCTCCAGGGACAGTGACTCCACCACCTCCCTGGGCAGCACATTCCAATGGCCACTTCCTCTTTCTGGGAAGAACTTTCTCCTCACCTCCAGTGTAAACTTCTCCTGGCACAACTTGAGACTGTGTCCTCTTGTTCTGGTGCTGGTTGCCTGGGAGAAGAGACCAACCCTCTCCTGGCTACAACCTCCCTTCAGGTAGTCGTACACAGCAAGGTCTCCCGTGAGCCTCCTCTTCTCCAGGCTAAGCAACCCCAGCTCCCTCAGCCTCTCCTTGTAGGGCTTATGCTCGAGGCCTCTCCCCAGCCTTGTTGCCCTTCTCTGGACACCTTCAAGTGTCTCAATGTCCTTCTTAAATTGAGGAGCCCAGAACTGGACACAGGACTCAAGGTGTGGCCTAACCAGTGATGAGCACAGGGCACAATGACTTCCCTGCTCCTGCTGGCCACAATGTTCCTGATGCAGGCCAGGATGCCGTGGCCTTTTGGCCACCTGGGCACAAGCTGGCTCATGTTCGCTGCTGTCAACCAGTACCTGCAGGTCCCTTTCGCTGGGCTGCTCTCAGCCACTCTGACCCCAGCTGTAGCACTGCCTGGGGTTGTTGTGGCCAATGTGTAGAACCCGGCACTTAGATATGTTCACTCTCCTGCCCTTGGCCTCTGCCCATCTGTCCAGCCTGTCAAGGTCACTCTGCAGAGCCCTCCTACCCTCTAACAGATTAACACCTGCCCCCAGCTTAGTGTCATCATGAGTGGTGGCTAGTGACAGGACAAGGGGCAACAGACACAAACTGGAACCCAAATGTTTTATGTAAGGAAAAAGTTGCTTACTTTGAAGGTGCTGGAATGCTGCCCAGGCTGCCTGGAGAGGTTGTGGAGTCTCCCTCTCTGGAGAGATTCCAAACACGCCAGGACGTTGTGAGTCTGGGCAAGCTGCTGTGGGAGACTCTGCTTTAGTAGGGGCGTTGGACAAGATGATATCCAGATTTCCTTTCCTGCTTTTTGTGACCAATAATCATATTTCCACTTGAACATACCCACATCTTGGTAGTGCAAGGAAGTGGTCGAAGTCAATTCATTTTTATACTATGAATTGCTCTGTTCCCTGGAATAGTTGCTATGGGTTTTTTGTTGGTGTTTTTTCCCCCTAGGCATTTGTTATGCCTGCAAGGAGGCATTGAAAGAACGGAAGAAATCACAGAGAGGAGTTTGAAAAACAGAACTAAACTTTTTGGTGGGAGGATTCAGAATAATCAAGGAGTGCTAGCTTGCCTAGCAGTGTCCCCTCCCCTTTTGCTTTACCTTTTCTCTTCTCAAATTGACTACACACTTTAGTGTTCATGGTGTAATAGGGCTGTTCTCCAGGAAAAATTGGTTGAATAGAGATGAGCTCTCTCTGTAAAGCTCTGCCTCAAAAAAAACCTAGGAAGAATCAAGTTGTTCTTGACCCAGCACAAGGAGTAGGCTTTGAGGTCCAGGTCACCTCTCAAGCTCATCAGCACAGCAGTTCCTTCCCTGGCTTTGAAAATGTCAAGTGTCCTCAGTAACACCTAGTTCTTCAGGCACAGGTTGTTGTCTTGCCTTGAATCAGGTCTTAGGACATTGTGAGGTTTCTGTATCAAAGTCAGCAAAGATCTGGCTCTGGAATTTACCAGTGCTGCTTGTTCCTATCACTAGTTCTGTACTTGTGCTGCTGGCACTAAGGAGATATTTCTCCTGATTGTTATAGAGGATTATGTGAAATCCATAGTTCAGGTGTGTGAAGAGTATCACATGCAGTCAGCTTAGTATGTAAAAGGGGACAAGAATGGACTAAAATCTGCCTTCCCATCTCTTTGTGCTTTTGATATGCACAGATTTAACTTGGTCTTCAGTGAATCCATCACTTCAATACAAGCATGCAATGAGATGATCAGAAACCCTCAACAGAAAGTCACTTAGGTCTTGTGAACACTGTGTGATGGGAAAAGGTTTTAGAAGAGTTTTTGAGAGCTGCCAAGAGAAGAAAGAATTGGTACAGGTCACCCGAAACCCCAGGCTTAGAAATATCATAGAATCACATTGGTTGGAAAAGACCTTCAAGATCAAGTCCAATCATCATCTAGCTCTACCAAGGCTGGTGCTAAACCATGTCCCTCAGCACCACATCTCTGCCTCATTTACCATTTCCAGGAATGGGGATTCTACCATCTCCTTGGGGAACCTGTTCCAGTGTTTGAGAATGCTTGCAGTGAAGAAGTTTCTTCTCATAACCAACCTAAACCTTCCCTGGTGCAACTTGAAGCCATTTCCTTTTGTGCTGCCACTTGCAGTAACAAGGGAGAACAGATCAACTCCCACCTGGTTCCAACCTCCTTTTAGTGAGTTCTAGAGAACCAGAAAGTCATCTTGGCAGACCCTGGCTCATCTTCAGCCAGCTGTTAACCAACACCTCCAGATCTTCTTCTGCCAGACAGTTTCCAGTCACTCTTCTCCCAGACTATGGCATTCCTAGGGTGGTTGTGACCCAAGTGCAGGACCTGGCACTTGGCCTTGTTATCAACATACCTCAGAGGTAAATCATGCTTTAGACTTCCTGGTGCTTTAGTCACTGCACTATCATCACCAGTCTTACACATTAGGAACTGGAATATTTTTTTTCTGTGGAAGGCAGTAGAGAAAACTGCTAATGGGTGCAATAAACCAGGTTTGGAATTCATATCATGATGCATATGGGGAGAAAGAGACCTCTTTGACACACCTGGGCTGCCAAACTGCTGATGAATCCTAGCTTAATCTGCAGCACTCAAGGTTAGAATTATAGCTTCAGTGTGGTAGATTGACTGAAGTGCAGAAGAAA